>OU342630.1:38310828-38910828 GCA_910589415.1 Malachius bipustulatus
ATTTATGAATTTTATAATTCGCCGCTCTATTAACAACACCATTGTTATTGTAATAATCATGGGCTTGATGAGAGACATCTAGCGGAGCTTGCTAGCACCGCCCCTTGGAAGGTGATGCCGCGAAATTGTGGCTGCCTACTCCGATGGACAAAAGCAAGCAGACGTGCTGCCGCTAGTTCTTGTCTCCATCGGTAGATGGCAACAACTTTTGAAGTCACGGAGTTCCGTGTTGATTCTTTATTTAAAAGTTGTCTTCCTGGGCTGGCCTGGCATGCATCCTCTAGTTATTTCTCGATGTGCTGTACTGATGAGGTCTAAGAGACCGAAACAACGTTGTCTGCAGCTTCGGGATGACTGGATGGCTCTGCGTGTCAGACCTGCCTCAGGAAGCCCTAGATTAGAGCGTTAATGCCTGTGAAAATTATTTATGAATTTTATAATTCGCCGCTCTATTAACAACACCATTGTTATTGTAATAATCATGGGCTTGATGAGAGACATCTAGCGGAGCTTGCTAGCACCGCCCCTTGGAAGGTGATGCCGCGAAATTGTGGCTGCCTACTCCGATGGACAAAAGCAAGCAGACGTGCTGCCGCTAGTTCTTGTCTCCATCGGTAGATGGCAACAACTTTTGAAGTCACGGAGTTCCGTGTTGATTCTTTATTTAAAAGTTGTCTTCCTGGGCTGGCCTGGCATGCATCCTCTAGTTATTTCTCGATGTGCTGTACTGATGAGGTCTAAGAGACCGAAACAACGTTGTCTGCAGCTTCGGGATGACTGGATGGCTCTGCGTGTCAGACCTGCCTCAGGAAGCCCTAGATTAGAGCGTTAATGCCTGTGAAAATTATTTATGAATTTTATAATTCGCCGCTCTATTAACAACACCATTGTTATTGTAATAATCATGGGCTTGATGAGAGACATCTAGCGGAGCTTGCTAGCACCGCCCCTTGGAAGGTGATGCCGCGAAATTGTGGCTGCCTACTCCGATGGACAAAAGCAAGCAGACGTGCTGCCGCTAGTTCTTGTCTCCATCGGTAGATGGCAACAACTTTTGAAGTCACGGAGTTCCGTGTTGATTCTTTATTTAAAAGTTGTCTTCCTGGGCTGGCCTGGCATGCATCCTCTAGTTATTTCTCGATGTGCTGTACTGATGAGGTCTAAGAGACCGAAACAACGTTGTCTGCAGCTTCGGGATGACTGGATGGCTCTGCGTGTCAGACCTGCCTCAGGAAGCCCTAGATTAGAGCGTTAATGCCTGTGAAAATTATTTATGAATTTTATAATTCGCCGCTCTATTAACAACACCATTGTTATTGTAATAATCATGGGCTTGATGAGAGACATCTAGCGGAGCTTGCTAGCACCGCCCCTTGGAAGGTGATGCCGCGAAATTGTGGCTGCCTACTCCGATGGACAAAAGCAAGCAGACGTGCTGCCGCTAGTTCTTGTCTCCATCGGTAGATGGCAACAACTTTTGAAGTCACGGAGTTCCGTGTTGATTCTTTATTTAAAAGTTGTCTTCCTGGGCTGGCCTGGCATGCATCCTCTAGTTATTTCTCGATGTGCTGTACTGATGAGGTCTAAGAGACCGAAACAACGTTGTCTGCAGCTTCGGGATGACTGGATGGCTCTGCGTGTCAGACCTGCCTCAGGAAGCCCTAGATTAGAGCGTTAATGCCTGTGAAAATTATTTATGAATTTTATAATTCGCCGCTCTATTAACAACACCATTGTTATTGTAATAATCATGGGCTTGATGAGAGACATCTAGCGGAGCTTGCTAGCACCGCCCCTTGGAAGGTGATGCCGCGAAATTGTGGCTGCCTACTCCGATGGACAAAAGCAAGCAGACGTGCTGCCGCTAGTTCTTGTCTCCATCGGTAGATGGCAACAACTTTTGAAGTCACGGAGTTCCGTGTTGATTCTTTATTTAAAAGTTGTCTTCCTGGGCTGGCCTGGCATGCATCCTCTAGTTATTTCTCGATGTGCTGTACTGATGAGGTCTAAGAGACCGAAACAACGTTGTCTGCAGCTTCGGGATGACTGGATGGCTCTGCGTGTCAGACCTGCCTCAGGAAGCCCTAGATTAGAGCGTTAATGCCTGTGAAAATTATTTATGAATTTTATAATTCGCCGCTCTATTAACAACACCATTGTTATTGTAATAATCATGGGCTTGATGAGAGACATCTAGCGGAGCTTGCTAGCACCGCCCCTTGGAAGGTGATGCCGCGAAATTGTGGCTGCCTACTCCGATGGACAAAAGCAAGCAGACGTGCTGCCGCTAGTTCTTGTCTCCATCGGTAGATGGCAACAACTTTTGAAGTCACGGAGTTCCGTGTTGATTCTTTATTTAAAAGTTGTCTTCCTGGGCTGGCCTGGCATGCATCCTCTAGTTATTTCTCGATGTGCTGTACTGATGAGGTCTAAGAGACCGAAACAACGTTGTCTGCAGCTTCGGGATGACTGGATGGCTCTGCGTGTCAGACCTGCCTCAGGAAGCCCTAGATTAGAGCGTTAATGCCTGTGAAAATTATTTATGAATTTTATAATTCGCCGCTCTATTAACAACACCATTGTTATTGTAATAATCATGGGCTTGATGAGAGACATCTAGCGGAGCTTGCTAGCACCGCCCCTTGGAAGGTGATGCCGCGAAATTGTGGCTGCCTACTCCGATGGACAAAAGCAAGCAGACGTGCTGCCGCTAGTTCTTGTCTCCATCGGTAGATGGCAACAACTTTTGAAGTCACGGAGTTCCGTGTTGATTCTTTATTTAAAAGTTGTCTTCCTGGGCTGGCCTGGCATGCATCCTCTAGTTATTTCTCGATGTGCTGTACTGATGAGGTCTAAGAGACCGAAACAACGTTGTCTGCAGCTTCGGGATGACTGGATGGCTCTGCGTGTCAGACCTGCCTCAGGAAGCCCTAGATTAGAGCGTTAATGCCTGTGAAAATTATTTATGAATTTTATAATTCGCCGCTCTATTAACAACACCATTGTTATTGTAATAATCATGGGCTTGATGAGAGACATCTAGCGGAGCTTGCTAGCACCGCCCCTTGGAAGGTGATGCCGCGAAATTGTGGCTGCCTACTCCGATGGACAAAAGCAAGCAGACGTGCTGCCGCTAGTTCTTGTCTCCATCGGTAGATGGCAACAACTTTTGAAGTCACGGAGTTCCGTGTTGATTCTTTATTTAAAAGTTGTCTTCCTGGGCTGGCCTGGCATGCATCCTCTAGTTATTTCTCGATGTGCTGTACTGATGAGGTCTAAGAGACCGAAACAACGTTGTCTGCAGCTTCGGGATGACTGGATGGCTCTGCGTGTCAGACCTGCCTCAGGAAGCCCTAGATTAGAGCGTTAATGCCTGTGAAAATTATTTATGAATTTTATAATTCGCCGCTCTATTAACAACACCATTGTTATTGTAATAATCATGGGCTTGATGAGAGACATCTAGCGGAGCTTGCTAGCACCGCCCCTTGGAAGGTGATGCCGCGAAATTGTGGCTGCCTACTCCGATGGACAAAAGCAAGCAGACGTGCTGCCGCTAGTTCTTGTCTCCATCGGTAGATGGCAACAACTTTTGAAGTCACGGAGTTCCGTGTTGATTCTTTATTTAAAAGTTGTCTTCCTGGGCTGGCCTGGCATGCATCCTCTAGTTATTTCTCGATGTGCTGTACTGATGAGGTCTAAGAGACCGAAACAACGTTGTCTGCAGCTTCGGGATGACTGGATGGCTCTGCGTGTCAGACCTGCCTCAGGAAGCCCTAGATTAGAGCGTTAATGCCTGTGAAAATTATTTATGAATTTTATAATTCGCCGCTCTATTAACAACACCATTGTTATTGTAATAATCATGGGCTTGATGAGAGACATCTAGCGGAGCTTGCTAGCACCGCCCCTTGGAAGGTGATGCCGCGAAATTGTGGCTGCCTACTCCGATGGACAAAAGCAAGCAGACGTGCTGCCGCTAGTTCTTGTCTCCATCGGTAGATGGCAACAACTTTTGAAGTCACGGAGTTCCGTGTTGATTCTTTATTTAAAAGTTGTCTTCCTGGGCTGGCCTGGCATGCATCCTCTAGTTATTTCTCGATGTGCTGTACTGATGAGGTCTAAGAGACCGAAACAACGTTGTCTGCAGCTTCGGGATGACTGGATGGCTCTGCGTGTCAGACCTGCCTCAGGAAGCCCTAGATTAGAGCGTTAATGCCTGTGAAAATTATTTATGAATTTTATAATTCGCCGCTCTATTAACAACACCATTGTTATTGTAATAATCATGGGCTTGATGAGAGACATCTAGCGGAGCTTGCTAGCACCGCCCCTTGGAAGGTGATGCCGCGAAATTGTGGCTGCCTACTCCGATGGACAAAAGCAAGCAGACGTGCTGCCGCTAGTTCTTGTCTCCATCGGTAGATGGCAACAACTTTTGAAGTCACGGAGTTCCGTGTTGATTCTTTATTTAAAAGTTGTCTTCCTGGGCTGGCCTGGCATGCATCCTCTAGTTATTTCTCGATGTGCTGTACTGATGAGGTCTAAGAGACCGAAACAACGTTGTCTGCAGCTTCGGGATGACTGGATGGCTCTGCGTGTCAGACCTGCCTCAGGAAGCCCTAGATTAGAGCGTTAATGCCTGTGAAAATTATTTATGAATTTTATAATTCGCCGCTCTATTAACAACACCATTGTTATTGTAATAATCATGGGCTTGATGAGAGACATCTAGCGGAGCTTGCTAGCACCGCCCCTTGGAAGGTGATGCCGCGAAATTGTGGCTGCCTACTCCGATGGACAAAAGCAAGCAGACGTGCTGCCGCTAGTTCTTGTCTCCATCGGTAGATGGCAACAACTTTTGAAGTCACGGAGTTCCGTGTTGATTCTTTATTTAAAAGTTGTCTTCCTGGGCTGGCCTGGCATGCATCCTCTAGTTATTTCTCGATGTGCTGTACTGATGAGGTCTAAGAGACCGAAACAACGTTGTCTGCAGCTTCGGGATGACTGGATGGCTCTGCGTGTCAGACCTGCCTCAGGAAGCCCTAGATTAGAGCGTTAATGCCTGTGAAAATTATTTATGAATTTTATAATTCGCCGCTCTATTAACAACACCATTGTTATTGTAATAATCATGGGCTTGATGAGAGACATCTAGCGGAGCTTGCTAGCACCGCCCCTTGGAAGGTGATGCCGCGAAATTGTGGCTGCCTACTCCGATGGACAAAAGCAAGCAGACGTGCTGCCGCTAGTTCTTGTCTCCATCGGTAGATGGCAACAACTTTTGAAGTCACGGAGTTCCGTGTTGATTCTTTATTTAAAAGTTGTCTTCCTGGGCTGGCCTGGCATGCATCCTCTAGTTATTTCTCGATGTGCTGTACTGATGAGGTCTAAGAGACCGAAACAACGTTGTCTGCAGCTTCGGGATGACTGGATGGCTCTGCGTGTCAGACCTGCCTCAGGAAGCCCTAGATTAGAGCGTTAATGCCTGTGAAAATTATTTATGAATTTTATAATTCGCCGCTCTATTAACAACACCATTGTTATTGTAATAATCATGGGCTTGATGAGAGACATCTAGCGGAGCTTGCTAGCACCGCCCCTTGGAAGGTGATGCCGCGAAATTGTGGCTGCCTACTCCGATGGACAAAAGCAAGCAGACGTGCTGCCGCTAGTTCTTGTCTCCATCGGTAGATGGCAACAACTTTTGAAGTCACGGAGTTCCGTGTTGATTCTTTATTTAAAAGTTGTCTTCCTGGGCTGGCCTGGCATGCATCCTCTAGTTATTTCTCGATGTGCTGTACTGATGAGGTCTAAGAGACCGAAACAACGTTGTCTGCAGCTTCGGGATGACTGGATGGCTCTGCGTGTCAGACCTGCCTCAGGAAGCCCTAGATTAGAGCGTTAATGCCTGTGAAAATTATTTATGAATTTTATAATTCGCCGCTCTATTAACAACACCATTGTTATTGTAATAATCATGGGCTTGATGAGAGACATCTAGCGGAGCTTGCTAGCACCGCCCCTTGGAAGGTGATGCCGCGAAATTGTGGCTGCCTACTCCGATGGACAAAAGCAAGCAGACGTGCTGCCGCTAGTTCTTGTCTCCATCGGTAGATGGCAACAACTTTTGAAGTCACGGAGTTCCGTGTTGATTCTTTATTTAAAAGTTGTCTTCCTGGGCTGGCCTGGCATGCATCCTCTAGTTATTTCTCGATGTGCTGTACTGATGAGGTCTAAGAGACCGAAACAACGTTGTCTGCAGCTTCGGGATGACTGGATGGCTCTGCGTGTCAGACCTGCCTCAGGAAGCCCTAGATTAGAGCGTTAATGCCTGTGAAAATTATTTATGAATTTTATAATTCGCCGCTCTATTAACAACACCATTGTTATTGTAATAATCATGGGCTTGATGAGAGACATCTAGCGGAGCTTGCTAGCACCGCCCCTTGGAAGGTGATGCCGCGAAATTGTGGCTGCCTACTCCGATGGACAAAAGCAAGCAGACGTGCTGCCGCTAGTTCTTGTCTCCATCGGTAGATGGCAACAACTTTTGAAGTCACGGAGTTCCGTGTTGATTCTTTATTTAAAAGTTGTCTTCCTGGGCTGGCCTGGCATGCATCCTCTAGTTATTTCTCGATGTGCTGTACTGATGAGGTCTAAGAGACCGAAACAACGTTGTCTGCAGCTTCGGGATGACTGGATGGCTCTGCGTGTCAGACCTGCCTCAGGAAGCCCTAGATTAGAGCGTTAATGCCTGTGAAAATTATTTATGAATTTTATAATTCGCCGCTCTATTAACAACACCATTGTTATTGTAATAATCATGGGCTTGATGAGAGACATCTAGCGGAGCTTGCTAGCACCGCCCCTTGGAAGGTGATGCCGCGAAATTGTGGCTGCCTACTCCGATGGACAAAAGCAAGCAGACGTGCTGCCGCTAGTTCTTGTCTCCATCGGTAGATGGCAACAACTTTTGAAGTCACGGAGTTCCGTGTTGATTCTTTATTTAAAAGTTGTCTTCCTGGGCTGGCCTGGCATGCATCCTCTAGTTATTTCTCGATGTGCTGTACTGATGAGGTCTAAGAGACCGAAACAACGTTGTCTGCAGCTTCGGGATGACTGGATGGCTCTGCGTGTCAGACCTGCCTCAGGAAGCCCTAGATTAGAGCGTTAATGCCTGTGAAAATTATTTATGAATTTTATAATTCGCCGCTCTATTAACAACACCATTGTTATTGTAATAATCATGGGCTTGATGAGAGACATCTAGCGGAGCTTGCTAGCACCGCCCCTTGGAAGGTGATGCCGCGAAATTGTGGCTGCCTACTCCGATGGACAAAAGCAAGCAGACGTGCTGCCGCTAGTTCTTGTCTCCATCGGTAGATGGCAACAACTTTTGAAGTCACGGAGTTCCGTGTTGATTCTTTATTTAAAAGTTGTCTTCCTGGGCTGGCCTGGCATGCATCCTCTAGTTATTTCTCGATGTGCTGTACTGATGAGGTCTAAGAGACCGAAACAACGTTGTCTGCAGCTTCGGGATGACTGGATGGCTCTGCGTGTCAGACCTGCCTCAGGAAGCCCTAGATTAGAGCGTTAATGCCTGTGAAAATTATTTATGAATTTTATAATTCGCCGCTCTATTAACAACACCATTGTTATTGTAATAATCATGGGCTTGATGAGAGACATCTAGCGGAGCTTGCTAGCACCGCCCCTTGGAAGGTGATGCCGCGAAATTGTGGCTGCCTACTCCGATGGACAAAAGCAAGCAGACGTGCTGCCGCTAGTTCTTGTCTCCATCGGTAGATGGCAACAACTTTTGAAGTCACGGAGTTCCGTGTTGATTCTTTATTTAAAAGTTGTCTTCCTGGGCTGGCCTGGCATGCATCCTCTAGTTATTTCTCGATGTGCTGTACTGATGAGGTCTAAGAGACCGAAACAACGTTGTCTGCAGCTTCGGGATGACTGGATGGCTCTGCGTGTCAGACCTGCCTCAGGAAGCCCTAGATTAGAGCGTTAATGCCTGTGAAAATTATTTATGAATTTTATAATTCGCCGCTCTATTAACAACACCATTGTTATATATATATATATATATTTATATATTTATATATTTATTTCTCCAAAATCGCGAAATTTCGATTTTCAAAACGCTCCTGTAGCTTTATCTTTCAAGATTAGTGAATGAAATTTTGGATCCTTGTAAAACTTTGGAACGACGTTAGATTTTCGTTGAAAAAAATTCCTAAAGTCGCGTTACTTCTACAGGGTGTCCTTTCAACATTCCCCAAATCCCGTTTTTGTCATCTCATTTCAGGTCGCAGTTTTCAATCTAGGGGACTGAAATTTTTGTGGGAGTAAGATATCTATAAGAACTGGTCTGGTATTTTACTTGCGCAAAATCGGTCGAGCCGTTTCAAAATGGAAGTCATTTGAATTTTTGGAAAAATTGCTTTTTTTTGAACCCCTGTATGAGTAAGATGGAAAAATAACTTTGAAACTAAATCAACATGATTGGAGGAAAATTAATTGAAATTTGATTTAATGTTATAAAATTTACATTACTTTTATTAATAAGCCAGTGGCGTGGGTAGGAAAAGGGTAAAAATCGCTAAATTTCTCTAACAATTTATGAGCACATTTTTGAGGGAATTAAATTGAAATTTTCACAGCAGGCAACTATACTAATAGCCTCTAGGCTATTAATTCTAGCCTCTAAAATTTCAAGAAGTAAATAAGAAAAATGGCGGAGTTATTTGAATTTTTTTTACATGATGTTTATGTCTCTAAAATTTTAAAAACGGTCCTGTAGCTTCACCTTTCAAGATTAATGAACGAAATTTTTTACTCTTGTGAAACTTAGAGATGACGTTTGATTTTCGTAAAAAATATTTTCCTAAAGTTTTGTTACTTTTACAGGGTGTCCCTCCAAATTTCCAAAAAAAAAACGGTGATGAGGCACGGTTTCTGGTCGCAGTTTTCAATTTAGGGGGCTGAAATTTCTTTTGTAGTAATATATAACTGCAAGTAGTCGTCTGGTTCTGTGTTTGAGTAAAATCGGAAGAGCCGTTCCAAAATGGCTGCCTTTTAAATTTTAGGAAAAATTGATAGATTTTGAACCTCTAAATAAGCAAGTTAGAAACAAAAACTTTTAAACAAAATTAGCATTATTGGAAGAATAGTTATTGAAATTTTAGTTATTGCAATAAAATTTGCATTTTTTTATTATTAAGTCAGTGGCGTGGGCAGGAAAAGGGTAAAAAAGTCTAAATTTCTATATAGCCGTTTATTCTATTTTTCTATTTTTGTACGAATCGAACTGAAATTTTTCCAGTAGATAACTATACTAATAACCCTTAACTCTGAAAATTTTCAAGAAGAAAATAAGAAAAATGGCGGAGATATTCGAATAATTTTTAAATTATGTTTATTCCTCTAAAATTTCAAATTTTCAGTTTTCAAAGCTCCCTTTTCACTTTTTCAGTTCTATTGAAGGTAGTGTAAAAAATAGTATTTTTTAGGTAAAGTCAGCCAGTGGCGGGCAAAGGAAAAGGGGCAAAATTGTTCAATTTTACCATTTATTTTGGTTTTGTTAAATTTAAAAATCCATTCTAAGGCACGTTTTCAAACGAAGTGAAATGCAATTTTCACAGTAAACCACTACGCTAATATGACCTGACTAGGGAAATTTTCAGAAAGCCAATTTAAAAAGCGGTGAAAATATTCATAAATTGGATCGCTTAAAAATACACTATTTATGCGATTGATGCGCAAGAAGGTTTTTTAATATTCAAAAAGAGCAACTAATACCTACCTAGGTATATAGGTATAGGAATAAATATATATTTTAATTATAATGCTGCTTACAGATAACTAGGTACTACAGATTATGTAATTATACCTTAATTTTTTGACTTGGTTGCCGGTTTAATAATCCATTGAAGCATATTCAGTGTCGGACGGAAAAACTTCACCTTGGAGACCTTCGTTTGAAGAGTTATTATAGCATTAGCAAAATTAACACTAAAATTTCATTGTTATTCAGTTTGTTGATTACGAAATATGTTATATTATATTCATTATATTTATCAGCAGTCACCACAGAACGCATGACCAATATTATCTGTTAACACTCTTATCAAATGAAATGAAATATTTATGGTGTTTTATAGGGTGATTCTGCTTTTATATGCGGAATAAAAGAATCGCTACAACAAATAGAAAATAAATGTATTTTGTGCTACAAGTATTGTAAATCAAATATTATTATATTTTTTACCGTGAAAAATAAATTTTTAGTGGTAAGTATACCATTCAAGCGAAAAATGATAGCTATTATTACATCTGAGTGGGAAAATATATTATTATATTATAAGGTATACCTTCTTAGACGCACTCAGATGTTACAGCACTCGCCGGAGGCTCGTGCTGCAATTTTATTTTTTATGAACAATGACAATTATGCCCGTAAAAAAACGCCGAAACAGGTCGATTTTGTTATCGAGGGGGACATATTTTCGTGACAAATTTAACTACCCAAGTTCACTCCCTTGGCAGGGGTAGCTACCCCTTTGCTTATCATCGTAGGGAACAGCTATCGAGTGATACATCATTTGAAAGATACTTGAATTCTCTTTACAACGATATCCAACATTTTGGGTTTCGTTTACATACAGGGTGGCCCAACGAAAAGGTAACTCGCCTTAATTACTTGTATCTAGGTCACCCTGTATGTAAGCGAAACCCAAAATGTTGAATATCATTGTAAAGAGAATTCAAGTAGCTTTCAAATGATGTATCACTCGATAGCTGTTCCCTATGATGATAAGCAAAGGGGTAGCTACCCCTGCCAAGGGGGTGAACTTGGGTAGTTAAATTTGTCGCGAAAATATGTCCCCCTCGATAACAAAATCGACCTGTTTCGGCGTTTTTCGCATACATCTTCACTTTACAAATCATTAGGCTTGTTACCTTTATTTACCAAATATAGAGATCTTAGTTTGCTTATTATTCATGCCAGGTTTCATCAAAATCGGTTTAAATTCATACAAGTTTATAACCAAAACTGTTATATTAGTGTACTTTTTAACAAAAAATACACTATTGAGGACGACATCACTTTTCGAAAATCACCCAAACTCATCAAATGTCCACCGATCATGACCCCCAGATCACGAAAAAGTGGTTTTCCAAAATTCACCTGCCCACGATATATATATATATATATATATATATATATATATATATTTATATATTTATATATTTATATATTTATTTCTCCAAAATCGCGATTTTTCGATTTTAAAAACGCTCCTGTAGCTTTATCTTTCAAGATAAGTGAACAAAATTTTGGATCCTTGTGAAACTTTGGAATGACGTTAGATTTTCGTTGAAAAAATTTCCAAAAGTCCCATCACTTCTACAGGGTGTCCCTTCAAAGTTCCAGGAATCCGGTTTTTGTCACCTCATTTCAGGTCGCAACTTTCAATCTAGGAGGCTGAAATTTTTGTGGGAGTAAGATATCTATAAGGACTGGTCTGGTATTGCACTTGAGCAAAATCGGCCGAGCCGTTTCAAAATGGCAGCCATTTGAATTTTTTGAAAATTTGCTATTTTTTGAGTCCTTGTATGAGCAAGATGACAATAAAACTTTCAAATAAAATTAACAAGATTGGAAGAAAACTATTTGAAATTTGAATTAAAGCAATAAAATTGGCATTATTTATATTAATAAGCCAGTGGCGTGGGTAGGAAAAGGGTAAAAATGTCTAAATTTCTATAACCGTTTATGAGTTCATTTTTAAAGAAATTGAACTGAAATTTTCACAGTAGGCAAGTACACTAATATCCTTTAACCCTTAAAAGTTTCAAGAAGTAAATAAGAAAAATGGCGGAGATATTAATATTTTTTTCATATGATGTTTATTTCTTTAAAATTTTAAAACCGCTGTTGTAGCTTCATATAAGGATTATTAGTGAACGAAATGTTTTACCCTTGTGAACTTCGAAATGACATTTGATATTCGTAAAAAAAATTCCCTAAAGCTGCGTTACTTCTACAGGGTGTCCCTCCAAATTAAAAACAAAAACCGTCTATGAGGCACGGTTTCTGGTCGCAGTTTTCAATCTAGGGGGCTGAAATTTTTTATGAGAAAGATAGCCGCAAGGAGTCGTCTGGTACTGTATTTGAGTAAAATCGAGCAGTTTCAAAATGGTGGCCTTTTCAATTTTAGAAAAAATTGCCAGATTTTGAACCCCTGCTATACCTAACCTACCTATAAGCAAGTTAGAAAAACAAATTTAAACCAAATTAACACGATTGGAAGAAATTTATTTTAAATTTGAGTTAATGCAGTAAAATTTGCATATTTTTCATTAATAAGCCAGTGGCGTGGGTAGGAAAAGGGTAAAAATGGCTAAATATCTATAACCGTTTATGAGCCTTTTTTGAAGGAATTGAGCTGAAGTTTTTCCAGTAGACAACTATACGAATAACCCCTAACTCTGAAAAATGTCAAGAAGCAAATAAGAAAAATGGCGGAGATATTCGAATATTTTTACATGATGTTTATTCCTCTAAAATTTCAAATTTTCGTTTTTCAAAACTCCCCTTTCACTTTTTGCGAATTTATTAAAGGTGGTGTAAAGAATAGTATTTTTTAAGTAAAGTTAGCCAGTGGTGGACACAGGAAAAGGAAAAAATATTTAAAATTTGTCAATTTTTATTTTTATTTTGTTAAATTTAAAAATCCATTCTAAGACACGTTTTCAAACTAAATGAAATGAAATTTTCTCAGTAAACCACTACGCTAATATGACCTGACTATGGAAAATTTCAGAAAGCCAATTTAAAAAGCGGTGAAAATATTCATAATTGAATCGCATAAAAATACACTATTTCTGCGATTGATGCGCAAGAAGGTTTTTTTTTCAACTTTTACACCCTGTATCTGTTACGAAACGTCATTTTGAGCTGAAATTTATTCTTTTAACATATATTTTATGAGAGGAACTATCCCTTTAAATTTACAGGCTGTTTTTTAATTTGAGTCATTTTTAACACCCTGTAGAATTCATTAAGGCAAACAACTTCTTTTTCAAATAACTTTTCTCAATCAAGTCAAAAATAAAAAAGATACATCCTTTGATGATAATTAATGAAATGAGGGTGTAAAATAATTATGCATGAAGGTCTGATATAAATCCAAAATTTAAGTCTGATTTGAATTTTCTTTAAATACTTTTATTTTAATAAAATCAGACTTGAAAATTCATAAATTTTCGTATGTTAGGAGAAATGGGTTACCTGAATTCATTACAGGGGATGGACTTTCATTTTTTCACACTATTAAAGGCTGTATCTCTTACATTTTTGAGTTTACCGAGAAGCGTTTTTGAAAAGTTGTTTGCCTTAATGAATTGCCCTAAGCGGTGGTGTTAAAAAAATGTCTCGACTTAAAAATCACTATATCATCCTGTATAGGTAGTTAGTGTTATATTAAGTGTAAATAAATTAGCGAATTAATGAGCGTGTATTAGTGTAAGAATAAATAATATTAGTTGTGTAATAAATATAAGCAATTATTGTATAAATAATTATTGTCTGATAGAGTCTGGGGTTAATTTACGAACGAATAACCCTTTTAATAACAGACCTGTTACAATGTCATAAAGGTTCTCAGTGCCGTCTCTGCTTTCTCATCGTGCAGCCTTCAATAAGATCTTCTACTTGTCGCTGTCCTGATCTGGCACCCAGCGACTTTTTTATTTGTTTTCTTATCAGAAATAAAAACAACCGGCAAGTGAAAAAATTTAAGTCGTAAACAAAGTCGCTCCACTCCGGTAACACGGGATTTCGAGCATCTTACTCATTCACCCAGCGCAAGTATGCCATTTAAATTTAAACGTTCGGTCGCTTGTTTTATTTTTCACATACATTCGAAAATGCATCCGAAAAATAACAAAAAAAGTATATATAAATAAATAAATAAATAAAAAATAAAAAAAGCCGGTGAGTTCCGAACTCGCGACCTTTTAGGCTCGGTAAGCAGCGGACTGAACCGCTAGGCTACGCGAGTCTCCTTCCTTTTCATCTTATTCTCAAAAATGTGTATTTTTTAGTGACTTGCGTGGCCTAGTGGTTCGCCGCTGGCTCACGAAGCCATAGATCGCGGGTTCGAAACTCACCTCGGCCCGCTTTACTTTTCAGATTCATTTTCGAATGTCTGTGAAAAGTAAAACAAGCGATCGAACGTTTATAAGGAAATATATTATATAGAAGTGTCTGTGGCTAATGAGTTCGTCTCGAAGCCAAATTACCAGAGTGGAGCGACTATGTCTTACCTACACAGTTAAGACCGATGCTCCCTCTTTAAAAAAAAAAAAAAAAAAGTGAATTTTCTCACTCTTATTTCAATGAAAATCAAAAATTTGAAACTTAAAAAATAAATGTTAATAAATATTCCGAACTTCTAATAAGTGATCTACATAATAGACGCCTGGTTTATTTTTAGTCACAGGTATATTATAGCTATATTAGCATAATTTATTAGTAAAAGTAATAAAAAAAAGTAATAAAAAAAATTAGTAAATAAAATAATGTTCTTACCTTTATTATTTTAATATCTTCTTTTATTTTCTACATTACATTTTCTGCATAATAACCCATTAAGTTGCTTTATGCATGGTAATATAGTGCGAAGTATACATACTCAACAAACTTAACATTATTCAAGTAAAAAGGCTAATTATTTTTCATGATGTGGTACCACATTTCGAAGATAAGAATACCCAAGTTGGTTGATTTGAGTAGGTAGGTATGTCGGTAACTTGAAAACTAATTATTATTATTTACTTTACTTATTTGATTTATTTATTTTTACCGCGGAAGCCTTCGATATTGTGAGAACAGTCAACTTTTAAGCACTAGTTTAAAATGGTAATAAAATCGCGTTACTTTCTTCCGAAACCATAACTATTTGCAACCGTTTCATAAATGCAGCCGGACATAAAAGAAACGTAATGAAATTGGCTAATTTGGAGCTGATTTTACCGCGCAAATGGTTTTCACTTGACTGACCATAAATCCTTGCATGATTATGAAGTATTATTTCTTGGGATTCTTTAGATTGCTATCCGTAAACCAGTTTATAGTTATTCTTATTCTTAAGGTAAAAAAATCGGTGTAAATGACTGATCGATCAAGTAAGTTTTATCAAACACGAGGTTGAAGATTGTCGGGTCAAAGCCCGTGTTTTTTTATTAAATATTTGTAGTTCAAATAGTTCACTTTTATATCAGGAACTTTCTTTGGAAAGTGCCTTTTTTCATACGAAATCTAATATTCCGCTCGAGTTTAGTTTCTTGAAACATAAGAGAGATGATGAAGAATTTCCAAATTGAAGAAAATTTTTGAAAAACCAAATGAAGATTATTTGTCAATACTGTTTCACATAAAAACATCTATTAAAAATATTTATCCATCTTACTCAAGGGAAATTTTGATTTCGCTAACAGTTTGTGCTTTAAAAATTAGGTCAATTGACACGCACACACAAGCTGTCATGTGACTATTTATGACTGTTAAATTTGACATTTTTTTCGAAAAAATACAAAATATGACATTTGTTTCAAAAATTTAAAAAATATCACAAGAAAATTTGTTTGATACCTATTTCTTTTTTTTTTTATTTGATGAACGCATTTCTGAGTTTTAAAAAATGTCAAAACTTGCACAAATTGTTATGCCTTTATATCAAATTTAACGTTTTATTGTTTCTTTATGGCCCTTTGTGGTTCTAAATACTGTTTTCTTAGAAAAATAAAAACGCCAAAGAAAGCTATGTTAAAATCGAGACAAACTTGATTGCACAAGTAACTAACCATTTGACTTTATTTGTTTTTCTTTACTAAGTAACCAGATACATATTACCGAATTAAATAACAATCGCAGCGAAAAATATTTATTTTACTTTTCGCAGCAAAGTCAAATGTTTAGTCATTTGTACCGTTTTTACTTTTCTAAGAAAACGGCACTTAGAACAACAACAGCTCTAAAAAAGGGGACACCTGTATAGGTGACAACAAATATTTTATTTAAAATTGTCCATATTATTATAGAATTTGTACAGTTTCTTAAGGTCAACGAATTTTTTTTTGCCGGAAAAATAAATTTTTTTACAAAACATTTTAAACTTTTACATAAAACAAATAAAATTTATTAAGAGCAGGCACATATTCGGTGGTAAATGTGTGAAATTGCACTCAGGCTTTAATGGACTTATGTATTCAGAAATTTCAAGTTTTCGGTCTTCTCCTCTTCTCATACATTGGTAATTTTTTATTTTCATGAAATAGTTACTTAGGAAATAGGAAAGTTACGTACTTAGTAAGTATATTAAGTGTCATGAAGATGAGTACATCCCTGTATTTTCGCTATTTGAAGACGTCGGAGAGTGCCATGGAAAGTTCGTGTAGGGAGAAAGGGTTACTCATAGGATCAGAGTTATAATCATATGCAGAAGTTGGCTTTGTGGCTCAGTTTCAGGAGTATGTAGCCTTCTGCTCTTAGATTTATCCCTTAGATATTCCCTTCACCTTTCTAAAGAATCTAGGCACAAATGCCATTAGTAAACTGCTAGAGATATACAACCACACGTATGGCTCAAGCAAGTTTTCCCCAAAACATTGCCACAATCTGTTATAATACCAAGCAAGAAATCAAACGCAGACCCCACTAACCTTAATTCATACAGACCAATATCATTGACCAACACAATGTGCAAGCTCCTGGAGAAAATGAGACTAAGACTAGTTTAGAAAATGTGGTGTGATCTTAACAACACTTTCACCTTCAAAGTTAAAAAAAATTTTGTACTCTTTTTTGCCAGTTTAGGAAATAACTCCAAAAATGTAAAACTAAGGCCGCAATTCAAATATGTTTTATTCAGTAACTGAACAAAAATTTTGGAAATATATCCTAAACGAAGCCTGATCTTGAAAAAAGTTACTCACTCTTTTATTCTTAAAATACATGACGTTCTATGTTGGTTGTCCAGTTACCAAACACCCTGCATATATTTCGATAAACAGGAGGCCAAAGTTTGCAGCGAAGCTTTCCATTCCCATTCCATTGGGCCAGGATTATCATTTTATGCTGTAAATGTAGATAGGGTATTTTCGGCCAGAATGGGCAGAAGCATTATGAAAAAAATTTATTGTTTCCAATTATTATTCATTAGTCCTATGATGGCCAGTCTTGAAAGTGGCGATATACCTTCCCAGCTATAAAAAAGTTACCGACTGCTGATGCTATCTATAAAATTTTGAATTAAAAAGTTCTTAGTCTCTACATAATATGGGAAAAATACACACGATACAGTACTGTTGCTAATACGAACAACAGTTTGCGGTAGATCAATGGAATAACGCATTGAATGATTTGAATCTATGAATGATTCATTCTTGATTTTCAGTCGCATTAATGAATATTTATCAAATACCTACTTATACTTACAAACAGGATACCTATTAGACTAGTATCTTTTATTGGTTTTAATGCAGTTTACGAAAAACAAGAAAAACCAAAGATCAGTTTGAATGTCTTGTTTACTATCAAATCACCAAACGAGTTAATTTTTTGCTACGAATTGATAGAAATATACTGAAGGGATACCTTCGTCGAGACACTAAAGCTGTGGCGTCAGCGTTTGAGGAGAAAGTTTAACAAAAAATACGGTCATTACAATGCACCGGTTTCAGGTAAGAAGTCGACTAGAGGTTCTTAAAAAAAAACTGGTATTTGTTCTTGCTATAGGTCTACTTGCCTTTATTAATAATAAATTGTTACAGCAGGATATCTTTTCGAGAGCCTTTTAATTGACTTCAGCTGTAGAACCATTGAGGTATTAAATATTTTCAATAAAAACAGCTGCTTCTTTTAAATTTTGATAAGATCGTGAATATGTTTTTAGCTTTTTGGCTTACCTACTTTTTCTAGTCAGCATATTTATTATATCGATCTGCTATAAGAGCAAATATATGTATAGGTAATTAACTGCATCTCCACAACTCCACAGGAGCTAAACGCTCTCTCCAGCAGGTAGGTACCTACATTGTTGGAGAGTAACCATGCATGTACAGTCGGTTTCTTGAAGCAAGAATTCACAAGTTTACAGAAGACTTGTTTTAAGGAACAAAATTTTCATAACCAAATGTACGGAAAACGTAAAAAATACAGGGTGTTGAAAAAAAAGTTATCTTTTTTAGTTTTCGTCGCATAACTAGGGCATCTGCTCTCAATATTTTAATTTTTTACCAAAAGGTTTATTATTAAAACTTAGAGCACACAAAACAGAGATGATGAGGGGTACCTACATGAGTGAACAAGTTCATCAGTGGCCGATATACAGGGTATATGACCCATTTTTCGCTCAACAACGTCTACGTCCATGTACTTAGAAGAACTTATTATCAGCGTTGGATTCTCTGGAGATTTCTTACAAAAAAGTAGGTATACTTATAATATTCAAATTTCCCCAAAATTTTTAAGTAAATTGAGTCTAAACTACCTCAAACACTTATTTTGCTATACAAAATCATGGATTTTTTAAATTATTATTTTATATCCAAAGGTAACAATTTAATATCGAAAAAATGAGCTTATTTTTGAGAAGTTATGAAATTTAAACTCAATTTCCTTAAAAACTGTGAGGAATTTCGAATGTTCATAGGGATATCTTTTTATGTAAGAAATGTATAGTGAATCCAACGTTGATAAGTAAGTTCGTGGGCGTAGAAGTTGTTGAGGGAAAAATGGGTCATATACAATGTATCTACGCCACTGATGAATTTTTTCACCCGTGTTTTTCTTCGTTTTGTGTGCTCTAAATTATAATAAATAACCTCTTGGTTTAAAATTAAAATATTGAGAAAGGCCCAAAAATGCGGAGAAAACCGAAAAAATTTTTTTTCAACATCATGTATCTTTTTTCTAAGCTTTCCCGGACATTATGTATATGGGAAGTTTTATTCCTTAAAACAGGTCTTCTATAAACTGGTGAAGCTCTGCTACAAGAAACTGCTTGTAGAAAGCGGAAAATTATCACCAAATTCTATTGAATTAATGAATGTTGAAAACATGAAATAATTTTCATTCCGGTTATCAAAAATAATAATAATTACCTAAGTAAATATGTTTTATTACTTTCCATGCACCCTAAAACATTTTACGGAACCATCTGTGTGTGGAACTGTTTGAACAGCTTTTCAAATCTTGTCAATTTCAGTTCCGTCAAACTCTAATCCTGTGATTATGAAATACTTTACATCTGAGGGAAAAGAACACTCCTACATTTATCTGCATTCCATTCCAAATATTCTAAGGCCCATTCGAGATAATTTTTTCCCAAAGTGAATTTGCGAACATGCAACGATCTTCTCAGGAACCTATTTCTCATCGTTTGATCACAAAGAACAATGTCGTGAATCTGCTCGAGGTTTCTCCATAGCAACTGGTATACATTCATGGTCGGATTTCTTCGCGCAATTACATATAGCGATAAAACGTTCTTGGATCTCTAGGCCTACTAACTTTTTATTGATCTCTGACAGAGTTTGCTTTATAATTCATGTTTCAACAGGTAGGTACTCCGAAATATTCCAGACTATAAATGTTCATTAGCGTTGATATGCAAAACATTTTTGAGTGGAGGCACCGGTAATTTTCAAATAAACCAATTAATATTTTGATGAGAGGTCAAGCTGGAACTTTTTTACTATTTATCCGACTTCTCTTACAAAGTACTATGTAGGGGGCTATTCTCGAGTTCGTTAGAATGGAACTATTACCGGAGATCGTTCCCATTCAAAGTGCAAACTTGACATGGATATATTTGGATGGACAGCTGGATGTCATATTTTGGTCTTTACCTGACAAACTTTCGTGTATATCAACTCGGTGCGGCATTTTTTTATAACTAGATATTTATATCCAGTATATACCGTAATAGATAAATTTTGACAGAATACTATAATAAGTTTTATCTACGACCACTATAGTAAGCGCTAGATTACGCATAACGCATAAACTAAGTAAGCGGGTCCTATACGAACTGTCGTGCGTAAAGTAGCAAAATCGCACAGCTATAGTGCACTTGCACTTAACTTTACGCATATGCTCACGTCATTATTATCGTCGGCGACGCATCGTTAGAATGGCCGCGCAACGTTACCATGGCAACGCATTGTTACTATGGCAATATTAGTTACTATTATTAGCATTCTTTAGCTGTCATATAATTTTTAATCAGTTGTTCCAAATACCAATACAAAAAATGTACCAAGCAATGTGTTGGGATTAATAAATTTGGTATGGTACCAAGCAAAATTGCAGAGTTTTTGGGCTTGGCGAATCCAAAACAATACACTGGCCACTGTTTTAGGCGCTCCTCAGCCACCATTCTTGTAGATGCTGGAGGTGATTTGCTAGCGCTGAAGAGGCACGGTGGTTGGCGTTCATCGTCAGTGGCTGAAAGCTACGTGGATAATTCTACCAAAAATAAAACTGAAAATGCGGTAAAGATTTCAAGTGCTATTTGTGATGGTGAAGCAATATCAAATGAAACCACCGGTAGGAATATTAATATGGCGTCATCCTCGGGGACCAATATGTTCCATGACTATCCATTGACAAAATCTTCTGCTACTTCTGTTCTTAATAATGTTACGATGCGTGTCCCTCTAATACTGCACCGGTTTTTCATAATTGTAATGTAACAATTATTAATAATTATTATCACAAAATATAAATAAACATGCTTTTCACTTTGTTTAATAATTTTTTGCACCCATTTTGATAATTTAAGTGTGGTCTTAGATAAAGTATAGTACGCAACTTGAATTGTAAGGCAATTACGCACTCCTAGAATTACGCACTCGCCGCGTTGCGGCTCTTGCGTAACTTTCTAGTCGTGCGTAAAATGCTTCTTACAATTCTTGTTAC
Organism: Malachius bipustulatus; assembly: GCA_910589415.1. Lineage (NCBI taxonomy): Eukaryota > Metazoa > Arthropoda > Insecta > Coleoptera > Melyridae > Malachius > Malachius bipustulatus. The sequence goes on from OU342630.1 coordinate 38,331,833, forward strand.
GTAATATACTATTTTTTTATTATTGGTAACCTATAATTCTCAGTGCTCAGTTAAAAAACGTCTGAGCGTGTTTAAATCCAATATTAAAACACGCGTGCTTTTTAAGGGTTGCCCTAGCAACATCATCAACGTTACCCCAGACACGATGTCAACTTTTTAATTATTTTGATTAGAGTACACACTGTTACGTCAAATAAAATTATTAATGACAGATATTTGAAAATCTTAATTTTCAAATATTCAACAGTTTATGATCTCAAAATGCAGCAATAGTGTATTTTTTATGAAAAAATACCAACAATAAAAACTATCGTAAAGTATTCGTGGATATCGGGTTTTAAAAACACTCGCTCTATTTCGAGCATGACAGCTCTACCCACCTACCCACCCCACCTACCTACCCACTCGCGCGTATTTTAATAGTATATTATTATATGAGCAAATATGAAGTCATCATCAAGTGAATAATGGCCATAATCGCGAATGTAATATTATGCTTTTTCTACTCTTATAAAAAAAAACAAATTTGAATCAAAATATTTTTTATTTATTTTACTGCTTGGAACAAGTTCTAGTACCGAGTACCAAGTGCGCACGCGTGGATTTTGAGAAATGTCAGTCATCGTTCCTATTCACAGCTTTGCTCTGTTTATCAAATAAACAATTTTTGATTGGTTCAAGAGCGGGTGTTATGAAGTGCTAGCAGCTGTGATTGGACAAGAGTCGGGTATTATGAGCTATAATTCAATAATAACGAATAATAACCTTCATAATTCATCCAAAAAGCTCTAATAATTGGAATATTTAACAATAAGAGTAGAAAAAGACATTAATATCCACCCATACTGTCATACTTTAACAGGGTGTCCCGTAATTAGCGTGCAATACTGAAACAGCAGGTTCTATTTTCAAAAATATGAAACAAAGTTCCTATAATAATAGGTCGAGAAATGCTTCCTAAGGGGGCTACTTACAGCCCCCGAAAGGGGGGCCCATGAAGATGGTTTTTATTTAATATCTCCGAACCCGTTCAAGATAATAAAGTGAAATTTTGTGAATTTATCAAGCTTTTTATGGACAATAAGATGCAATTACAACAATTTTACCATTTCCATTAGAGGGGGGGGGGGGGGGTCAGATAGGTGAGGAGTGAGGTTAAAACCACCCTAACTTTTTTTGCAGGTACGTTGTTCCGGGATTACATATCAGATTATGAAATGTTGAAGTTTGTATACAAAAAAGGTCGTCTTGTTGAATTTCGATAACATGCACCGTTTTCGCTTAAAATCGATTTGAAAATTACCTTACATGCCATAAAAAGTCATAATGAAACACAAGTAGAGAAAAATATTCAACGTAGGCCATGGATCTCGGGATGTAATAAGTGACAGGTTGTTTGAAAATTGTGTTTCACACCAATTAAGTAGAAGAAAACGAAAATTTATTGAGTACTGTTTTGTAAAAATGGAACATTTCACTAACCAAGAGCTCGCTGACATGCACTTCGTGTATGGATTCTTCAATGGTCGTTCTCTGGCGGCTGAGCATGAATACCGACGACGATTTCCAAACCTAAAGCTCCTACACGTCAAATGTTCACCCGCGTACTTCAACGTTTAACGGAAAATGGTTTAGACGTGCTCGCGGTCAGGCATCCAGTTGAAAATTTTTATGCCGACTAAAATCCGCGATTAGTATGACGGAAAAGCTTTCAACGTAGATTTTCGGTGAATTTATGGGCTGGAATAATAGGAGATCAACTAATTGGTTCAATAAAACTCCCCAATTGCCTTAGTGCGAATGGTTACGCGTTACGTTGAGACGAAATTCTTCCTGAGCTGCCGGAGCGAGACACATGTCGCGTCTCGCTGTACTTACGTGGTCATATCATTCACCTGGTTCTGGTTGATTTACCTGGTTCTGGTTGATTTACCTGGCCCTGGTCTGGTTCTGGTTCTGGTTCTGTTCTGGTTCTGGTTCTGGTTCGAGATCGATGGAATTTGGTTGAGAAGACTTTTAAACGAACTTCAGGGTGGCCCTAGCGGTCCGTTTTGCGACCCACCTCTTCCTTGGGCATGGTTCTCGTGTTGTCCTCTATCTCGCGAGTCGCCTGCTCTGATGTTCTCCGTACGCACCCAGACCCAGACGCGATACCCGAGTTTTTCACTCTCGATCTCATCGCACCTAGAACCCAGTTGCTACTACCTACTTACTCCGATCACGGCTAGTCCGGGGTTCCCGCTTTTGCCGTACGCGCAGAGTCGGTCATCCTTATTTTATAAACAACTATAAAAGTCGTTTTTCTGCGTTTCAGCCGGTTGAAGTCTCTACATCCGTCCGTGTCGCATTCCGATTAGTATTATTACGACGTCCCGTAAATTGTAGATTAAATAAGGATAATTTTCCTTTAATGTCTTTTTAGACCAGTCGTGTATTGGGGTACATGGACTGGAGGTAAAGCGTCTGGCTGAGGGATTATCTTAGAACGTTGAAGAAACCTGGACCTAGCTCTGTTTCCCACTTCCGCTCTAAATTTGTGCAAAATTTAAGTAATTAATTATTTGTCAATGGTTGGGTATATGGTTTTCCTCATGCTACATGCAATAAGCGCAACACACACTCCTTTGCCTACAAATTCATTCGTTTTCGCTTTTCCTTTCTTAGCGAAAACACCCAGACGAACTGCCAAGCAACCGGACCGGGCCGCTGGGTGGCCCTAGCGGTCCGTTTTGCGACCCACCTCTTCCTCGGGCATGGTTCTCGTGTTGTCCTCTATCACGCGAGTCGCCTGCTCTGATGTTCTCCGTGTCGCATTCCGATTAGTATTATTACGACGTCCCCCCCTAACTACGCACTTCTATCGGATAAGATTCTCAGAGAGCATATTTATTTCCAGAGGGACCTATTTGGTCCGTCACAACGTAACTTTCTCGAAAACAATCTTGGTGAACTATTGGAAGAAGTTCCGTTGAATTTGAGAAATATAATGTGGTATCAGCATGATGGCTCGCCAGCTCATTATGCGCTGGCCAGACAATGGCTGAATGATAACTTTCCCGATCGGTGTGGTCGTAACGGGTCCCTAGCTTCGTCAGCCCGATCTCCCGACTTAAACCCTCTATAGACTTTTATTTTTGAGAGAATCTAAAAATCGAGCTAAACATGTAGCTACCAATGAAATTAAAGGGAACCGTTTCCAAATTTTGAGAGCTTCTAGAGCTCTGAGTCGTCGGACCAGATTATGCGTTGACCAAAATGGACATTTTGAGCAGTTGCTCAATTAAAAAAAAAAACTGACCCGAAACTTTTTCTCTACTTGTGTTTCATTATGACTTTTTATGGCATGTAAGGTAATTTTCAAATCGATTTTAGGCGAAAACGGTGCATGTTATCGAAATTCAACAAGACGACCTTTTTTGTGTAAAAAACTTCAATATTTGATAATCTGATATCAAATCCTGTCACGAGGTACGTACAAAAAAAGTTAGGGTGATTGTAACCTCACTCTTCACCTATCTGACCCCCCCCCAATGGAAATGCTAAAATTGTTGTAATTGCATCTTATTGTCCATAAAAAGTTTGATAAATTCCCAAAATTTCACTTTTCTATCTTGAACGGGTTCGGAGATATTAAATAAAAACCATCTTCATGTTCCCCCTTTCGGGGGCTGTAGCCCCCTTAGGAAGCATTTCTCGACCTATTTTTATATGAACTTTTTTTCATATTTTTGAAAATAGAATCTGCTGTTTCAGTATTTCACGCTAATTACGGGACCTGTATACTATAAAATATGTTGACTTAATAATAAATTGTCAGAATTTTTAGACACTTGTACGTTCATGGAAAAAACTGACGTTTTTTGAAGTTAATTTGACAGTCGGTAATGCAGGTACCGGTTTTCATGTGAACTCTCACGTGGGAATGAACTTCCAGGAACTCGAGAATAGCCTGCTATACACCGTTCACTTATTATAAAAGAATTGGGTTATGGTGTAGGGTGATAGAAATCACTGGGTATAACCGCTGTCAATCATTGGCTGGAGTTTGGTTATGTCTCTTTTTTATGAGGTTGAAGTTTTATGGCAAGGAACAGGACATAGTTGCCAGATGGATTTTTGATATTTTTGGTATTCTTCTTATTATATTTATATTTACATCTTTGCGGGCTTTTTATTTTGAGTCATTTAGTCACATATTGCAATCTTTAACTAGAACGCAATGTCGCTGGATCTAAGATCTTAAAATCTTAAGCTTTTCATAAGAGTTTGAGAAAAAGGTTATCATGTAATTTTGCCAAGTTAGGAAAATACACAAATGTACTTTTTGAATATAAAATAAAAAACTTGAATCAATTATATTAATTTACTTTTAATAAATACATAGCAGGTAATTAAAATATATCGGTGCGTTTATTAAAATATAGGTACGTAAATGAAAAATATTTTTCGTCAATTCGTCGGTTATTCGGTATCGTAGTAGTGTGTCGGAAACCAGCCAAAGATTCTAGACTTGAGAATGTTTTACACAAGATACTTTTCAGTTTTCGCTTTTGGCCCAAAATTATCCCCCATTATCAATAACAGCTACTGCATCCTGCTTAGAATCAGAATCATCTTCAGCGCTCTGATTTTAATAAGATTTTCACCATGTCCATTTGTTTCGTCCAGTCCTCCGAAATAAGTTTTTCACAATGATTATATTAATTTTGTCATATATCAGGTGTACTTACATTTTGAAAGTTCTTCAAGACATACATTCTTTACTTTATCCTTAGAGGGAAGCTGCTAATTTACGTGCTTGTATAATGAAGTTTACAATACTCCCATGTCATCGATTGGGTTGTATTGGAAATAGATTATTGCAAATCTTTCGGAAACATAATATTTTCATAATTAGTGCCTGTTTTAGGCGGGCTGCCCAAATGTGTAATTTCACATTTGACCTGTCTAATAATACTTGCTAATGCACGGTCTGACTACTATCAGAGACCGCATTACTAGCAATTTAGCAAATACACATATTTTACTTAATACTTACATCCCAAATATATTTTACCTTCAGAGAATGACTTAAATGTTTGCTCAAGTTTGGACTTTCTGGATCTTAATTATTGAAATGCTTTCCTAATGTGGATTTATCCATCTAAAGATATTATTTTCGTCATTTTGCTCTTTCGAAATTTAAAATGTCAAAAATTTAATAATTTTATTTGTCAGTTTGAAAAAAATTGACCAGAGTAAAAAATTACCTATCCTAGATACCCCTTCTTCTAAAACTTCAATTAGACAACAAGGCTGTTAATCAGCTGAGACAATTTGAGTGATTTGACAAATGTCAGTGTTTACTTAACCTTTAATATCTCGATCAGCTGATATTGTCAATCGAGATCTAGGGAGTTTTCATTTTTGCAAACCTAAAAACAAAAGTTCATGGCCACCTAGTTCTTTTTTAATATGTGAACGGTGTATAGGTAGGTACGAATGAGGCCACTTTATTATGAGATAATTAATTAAATAAATATTACAAAATTACATAAACAAATTACAATATCGATTATAATGGTGGTTTATACGAGTAGTAACGCGATTTAATGTGAATGTAAGCCAACCAGAAGTAATTAATATTTTCTATTAGGTATAGTCATAATACTCACAACTGTTACAAGATCCGGATAGTGAAATGGATTACTTTTTAAATGATTTCCCATATTTAGGCGTTTAGAGCAGGTTGTTTCTTCCACATGCTTCTCATTCAGTTACAATAATAATCATTATTGATTGTCAGGAATACCCCTAGATTGCCGCATTATTACAGCGTATTTAGTTCGATTAGGTAATGTGGATTAATTTCACAGGTCGATGTTACGATCTCCAAATAGAACATTTGGTCGTTTAAATTTAACCCGGGAGTGGTCGCTAGGTGAGCATTTAGCTCACCATTGTCTTTAAACTGTAATTATTGTGTTACTTGAACTCGTACAATCTTGTCAATTTTTCTAGCTTAGTTTATAGCCTTAACCCGGGAGTGGTCGCTAGGTGAGCATTTAGCTCACCATTGTCTTTAAACTGTAATTATTCTGTTACTTGAACTCGTACAATCTTGTCGATTTTTCTAGCTTAGTTTATAGCCTTAAGAAGAAACATAGAAAGGATTTTGTAATGAAAATCGGATAAATTAATTTTTTATGGACGCTTCATTCACCGCAGTTGCCGCTGCGCGAGCTAAACGCTCATTAGCGACCACCCGCGTCACTCAACTGCTCTTATATTTAGGTCTGCTAGCTATATGCAAGGGTTGCTATAATTTCTTTATTTGAAGTTCTTTGTTGTTTTTATGGTATTACGGTATTAGCTTAGTTAAGAATCGAATCAGTTTGTGTTATTTAATGTAAAAAAATCTTATAGTTATATGTATACCAAAAAAATTTATATTGGCAAGTTAACATTATTCCCCCTTATTTTAAAATACCTACAGAAAATATTGCTAATACAGGGTGTTCGGTGATCGGAAAGTCAAAATAAAATTTCATATTATACAAAACCACATCATCAACATAAAAAAGAATAACTTTGTCCTGATCGGGCTTCATTCAGGAAATATTTCCAAAAATGTAAAACTAAATCATCTATAAATATTTTATTTTTTTCAGTAGGTACTTAGACAGCCAAATTAAAATTTCATCAAAAATTTAATTAAATTTAAATTTTTATTTGTTTTATTAAAAAATAATAACATTTTTCAGGTAGGCTTTGTTTAGGAAATACTCAGCCAAAAAAAAAGACAACGCCTGATCTGGAAATTCTTTTTTATGCTTCTAATGCGGTTTTGTAAATTTAATTTTAGATGTCCGATCACCAAACACCCTGTCTTGTGATTCAAAGTGCTTTTTATTGCACATTTGCTTGCTGATTTTACATGGGAGCGAAACGCTCGCTAGCGACCACTGGTGTTACAATTCACCTAGCGACCAATGCCGGGTTAAGAAGCAACACAGAAAGGATTTTGTAGTGAAAATCGGATAAATTTATTTTTTATGGATGCTTCATTCACCGCAGTTGCCGCTGCGCGAGCTAAACGCTCATTAGCGACCACCCGCGTCACTCAACTGCTCTTATGTTTAGGTCTGCTAGCCATATGCAAGGGTTGCTGTAATTTCTTTATCTGAAGTTCATTGTTGTTTTTATGGTATATGGTATTAGCTTAGTTAAGAATCGAATCAGTTTGTGTTATTTAATGTAAAAAAATCTTATAGTTATATGTATACCAAAAAAATTTATATTGGCAAGTTAACATTATTCCCCCTTATTTTAAAATACCTACAGAAAATATTGCTAATACAGGGTGTTCGGTGATCGGAAAGTCAAAATAAAATTTCATATTATACAAAACCACATCATGAGCATAAAAAAAAATAACTTTATCCTGATCGGGCTTCATTCAGGAAATATTTCCAAAGATGTAAAACTAAATCATCTATAAATATTTTATTTTTTTCAGTAGGTACTTAGACAGCCAGCCAAATTAAAATTTCATCAAAAATTTAATTAAATTTAAATTTTTATTTGTTTTATTAAAAAATAATAACATTTTCCAGGTAGGCTTTGTTAAGGAAATACTCAGCCAAAAAAAAAAAGACAACGCCTGATCTGTAAATTATTTTTTATGCTTCTAATGCGGTTTTGTAAATTTAATTTTATATGTCCGGTCACCAAACACCCTGTATTGCGATTCAAAGTGCTTTTTATTGCACATTTGCTTGTTGATTTTACATGGGAGCGAAACGCTCGCTAGCGACCACTGGTGTTACAATTCACCTAGCGACCAATGCCGGGTTAAATATTTGAAAAACTGTTCATAAACCTAAATTGTGGTTCATGAAACTATAAATTGGGCATGGTGTTCGTTTGATCAACTATACGTTCGGATGGGTCTATTTGGTGAAGAACTATTTCTTATATCTTACCATACTTGAAGCTATTTAATTTTATTTGTGACTTTATAAAACTATTTCTCGATTTTGATTGGGATTAACGTTCAATGGCCCAAAGTAATTTCCATTTTGTTTTCGCATGTCAGCAACGCTATCATATATTTTTCTGCTTTGTTAGATCTAAATTCAAAAAAATGCAAACAAATTTTATTCAGTATAATTTTTGAGAGAGCGCAAAATCACTCATTTTTGATACTCCGTTTTCAAATGAATTTTTTTTTTAAGTTTTGTTGATTTTTGAACCTTGATATCTCTCGAGACGGTTTGAATTTTTCTGTTAACCAACCGTTTACTGGGTAATCTCCGAAAATCAACTGTTTGCTCTTGAATTGATAACTTTTTTCTCGCCAATCGATGCCTGAAATTTAAGACCCATATTGAAGTTAAAACTGCAGGCAAAAATATTCAAAGATGGGAATTTCGATTCAGCACAAACATAAAAACACGGGATTGCATAAAAAAGACTCCAATTAGAATTTTGTCTGAAAATCGTTTTTAATAGCGAAACTGAACGAAAATAATAATAATAATAATGACTTTATTGACTTTTACAAAATAAAAACATTTACATTCCATTACAATATTAAGTATATTCTTGTCAAATGGCGAGGTTCAATTGAGGGAAGACATGACCCCCCTCAACTGCTCTTCCACCTAACCCAGAAAGAGTAACTTATCATTACAATTTAGTATATCTTATCTACATCAATACTCATAACTCTAGCAGGTAGTTATCATGCCCCCTCCCTGCAACTAGAAGAGAAGAAGAAACCATCAAACCTCACTTAGGATCATGTGACGAAGACCACTCCTGAACATTCTCTTACCAAGCCTCATCCTATATCCGGTAAAGAGTTAAAGTCTATATATTTCCGTCGAATGCATAGGAGGCGTCAGCAATCCCCTGAATCTCAAATTCAGGTTGTGTACATCGGTTCGATACGAAATCTTTGAATACAAATAAGGTGGCATTTTCGTTCTTAAATAAATCCATAAATTGGCAAGCGGCATGAAGCCGCCGTCTGCCCCGCATACTCAGCCATTCACTCTCTACCAATTTATGGCTAATATGCTGATATTTCCTAACACCACAAATGTACCTCAAGCAGTCGTTCTGTAGCTTCTGAATCCTACGAGTGTCCTCACCTCTGAGACAAGGCCCGTAAACAGTGTCACAGTAATCGAATATCGAAAGCACGAGTGAGTTGCTGCGAGTAACATCTTTAGTATTCTGGTCAAAGATATTCTTGTGTTGATATAATAGTTTTAGCTTGAAATAAGCACTTTGCAGGCATTTACTAACATGACTGGTGAATCTCAGGTCTCTATCTATATGCAGTCCAAGATTCTTGATACATGCAGTATGTGTTATAACCTCATCGTGCTGCAGAATCTCGCCCCCAAAATCCAATATGAACCTCTCACGAGTGGTTTTCCTACCAAACGTTATCATAATACGACTTTTTTGCATTCAACTTGAGGCAATATTTACTTGAAAAATCAGATATATTAGATAAATCAAAATTTATTGCTGCAACTGCCTGACTCGCTTCCTGAGGCAGAAATGATAGATACAGCTGTGTATCATCTGCATATAGATGCCTGTCACAAGACAAAATTACCGAAGGCAGATCAGCAGTGTATACACAAAACAATAGGGGACTCAGTATAATGATCTTGTCTCAGAAAAAACATTAATTTGTGAATACCAAGTGACACTTTAATAAGAGTTTTCTTGCTGATATGAGGCGTAGGCTACCTCTCGCATATGTCTGTGGTGCGCGAGCAGTTCACACAGACATAATGGGACCTCCCTGTTTATCGCCGAAGTCCGAACGGCACTATTTGAGAGGTTTTACCAGGCAAGGGTCCTATACGGTGGTTTGCCGTGGCCTTCCGCAAGGTGGATCCCGATGTTGGTTCGAGAAGCACAACAAATAGTTGTCGGCTGCTGGTGAGTTTCGACCAAGGTGTATCGGCACGTCGGACCAACGGTCTATCCATTGCGCCACGGGAGCCACAAATTACACCTACATGCAGTCTATTCCTTTATTCGAACTTTATTCGAACCGCGGTTGGACGTAAAAAATCAGGTTGATTTTTCTTGTTATAATCTTGGAGTTTTTTTTTTCAGTGAATGTGCTTAGTTATCACTTTTAAATTGCTTTTGAATTAATTGATATGTGGACGTTGTCAAGTTTCCACTGAAATTTAATTATTCAGTTAATGTTTTTTAATGTCGTGAATATATAGAGTCCATTAAAATTAAGTACTGCAGTAAGAAAATTTACCACTCTTAAAAAGTGAAGTTTACCGCAGCATGCTTAGAGTGCGTGAGTTACTGATCAGCCTGTATATTAATTGAGGTAAAGTGAGCACATATCCATATAATATTTTTTATTTGGAAATATTTTGCATTTATATTAAAAATGTGTCCAATTCATAATTATGTACGGCTTGAATAAAAAAAAAACTTGATAGATACCTACGTAAGTGACCCTCCAGAAATAACCTAGAACATGTTTTACACTTGCATGTCAGCGCTCTGACAAATGTTTGATCCGGGGTTGATGAATTTCATAATCCATAGCCAAGTAGGCCCGAATATAATAATTGGAATAGACTGTAAGTATAGATAGATGTATACACGTTTTCGCGGAGAATTAGCGTCCTTGCTTACTTGAAAATGGTTTGTAACCATCGTTACGAAAATTGTAACAATCACTAGATTGTTTGGTGTTTAATTCATTTAATTGTGTTAATTTCATCAGTTTGGTTTTCAACTGCCTTTATTGACTTCTTTACAATAATTAGTCACCGTTCAAAGAACAGCAGAACGTCTTGCTTCGGTTCGAAACATTGCTACAGTTGCCAAGGATTGCCAAGGACCAAACAGCACGTAGCCGACTGAGAAACGACGCAATCCACTATCGCCGGAGAGATAGAATTCGGCAAAAAACAGCAGTGAAATTTTCGTAGCGATGGTTACAAAGTAATCTCAGGTAAGCAAGAGCGCTGATTTTCCTGAAAACGTGAAGATCTCCTGTAATCAACATTTTTATCGCATGCTAGCAAGAAAAAAACCGTTGAAGTGTTCAAAAATAAAGGTTTAGCTTCAATATGGGCTAGTTCAAAAATCGCTCAGAGAGGAATAACTTTCAGAGCGGATCAACAGTTTTTTTTTTGAGATCAGCATGTAAATAGATGAGTTAAACCAAAAATTTCAAAACCACCTCGAGGTGAGACATCAAGCTTCAAAATTTGCTCATCAGAACCTACAAGAAAATTTTATTTGCACAACAGGCATGTCACCACCGCGGAGTGATTTTGCATGCATTTAATAATTATCATCTTGTATAGAAAATTTGTTCGGAGTTATTTTGAGTTAAGATCCAACAAAGCAGAAAAATAAAAGATAGAGCTTGGAATTGTAGTTGATTCCAGGCTGTTGTGGCGTGGTCCATGGAGATATATGCTCGGAACGTTTTGTCTACATATACAGAGTGTCCCAGCTTATTCGAAGCGGCCTCTGTAGGCCAAACGATGGACTTTTTCAAAAAACTTTTTGAAAATTTAAGTACAGAATCACAATGGCCATAATTTAAAATTATTTTGAAGTATACAGAGTGTTCCATATGAGAGTGGCATATCAAAGTTATGTTTTTTTAAATGTAATGCTCCTATGTTATTGCATTTTTAGATTGTCTGAGAAGAGAAAATAAGATTGGCTTTTACAGTTGGTGTTTAAATTCAGAAGTTTTTGAGTTATAAACAAGTGAAAATCGTAATTTTTCAAGTTCAAGGCCCTGTACAACGAAAACGGTTCAAGATAGAGAAAAACGGCTTACATGTCCCTATTTTAACTTTCTATGTAGGTAGTATCCTATGGTATAGAAACATTTGTACTTTCTTTGATTTTTTTATTTGGCGACGCGTGGAGAAGTCTCAGAATTTTTCAAATTTTTTATCACCCTGTATAAACATTTCTTCCACATCATAGGATAGTACATGAAAAGTTAAAGAAGGGACATGTAAGCCGTTTTTCTCTATCTTGAACCGTTTTCGTTGTACAGGGCCTTGAACTTGAAAAATGACGATTTTCACTTGTTTATAACTCAAAAACTCCTGACTTTAAATACCAACTGTAAAAGCCAATCTTATTTTCTTTTCTCAGACAATCTAAAAATGCAATAAGATAGGAGCATTCCATTTAAAAAACATAACTTTGATATGCCACTGTCATATGGGACACTCTGTATACTCCAAAATAATTTTAAATTATGGCGATTGTGATTCTGTACTTGAATTTTCAAAAAACATTTTTTTAAAGTCCATCGTTTGGCCTACAGAGACCGCTTCGAATAAGCTGGGACACCCTGTATACAGGTGCGGTAGACATTATCCTCGTGTTCACTGATAACTGAGTGCCTGGAAGGAAGAGCGCTCCTATTTATATGCTAATTATCCGATGACATCATAATCCTTCCACTAGCTATCTCCACCACAGTAACCGCCGGTCTTTCCGATGATGTAATGGATTTCTGAGTCTGACGATGACTTATTTAGGTCTGACATAATGCTGGATACCAAATAGTTGAATGTTTATAAATTTCAATTGCTTCACGATGTAATCGGATATAATAGTGTGAAGTAGTGGACAGGACTTTCGGCTTTTCAAAGCATATGGCGTTATCGTCCTGAAGCACGGTGTGCTCCGCGACAGCTGAGTTGTCTGTCTGGCCCAGGCGGCAGTTTCTCTTGTGTTCGGTCACGCGAGTGTTGACGCTGCATTTGGTGGTTCCGGTGTATACAGCACCACAGGAGCAAAGTATTCGATAAACTCCAGCGGAAAAAAGTGGATCGATGGAGCCTTTAGCTGAACGGAGGATATTGCGAACTTGTTGTCTAGGTTTAAAGATGGTTTTGACGTCGTGACGCTGCAGGAGTTTACCGATTTGATCGGTGACGTTCTTGATGTAAGAAAGAAATGCAGGTCCCAAAACTCTTGGCGATTGTTCGCTGGATGTCGTGGGATGCTGGGCTCTGGGTCGTAAGGCTCTCCTGATTTCTTGAGCGCTATAGCCACTCGCCTGCAGAGCATTATCTAGGTGGGCTACCTCTTCTTGGAGGTGTTGTGTCTAGCAAATACTGGATGCACGATTCACCAGGGCTTTTGTTACTACTCGATTACGGCCTGGATGATGGTTGGAATTTTTTTGTAAATACCGATCTGTGTGTGTTGATTTTCGGTAGACCTTGTGCCCCAAGGTCCATTTTCATTCCTGTTAACGAGGACATCAGAAACGGTACCTAGTTTTCCATCCTATTCTATTTCCATCGTAAACTGAATGCAGAGGTGAATAATGTTGATATGGTAAAGAAATTCCTCCAGGGCCTCTTTCCCATGCTGCGAAAAAAAAACGAAGCGGTACCAACAAGACGGTTTGTTGAAGGTGCATGGAGTTTAAGGCCGTCACTTCAAAAAATTCTATGTAGAAGTTGGCAACAACAGGACTCAGGGGCTGTCCACAGCAACTCCGTCCTTTTGTTCATAGAAGTCGCCATTCCACTGAAAATAGGCTGTGGTGAGTACATATAGTGGAAGAGAAAGGTGATGTCCATAGAAAAGATACGCTGAATGTGTTGAAGGATCTCGTCGATGGACGAAGAGGTAAATGACATCAAAACTGACGAGAATGTTACTGGAATGAAGGGTTAAAGATTCAAGTTTTTCTATGAAGGGACACGAGTCCCTTCATACAGGGTGTATACAGGGTGTCCCAGCTTATTCGAAGCGGTCTCTGTAGGCCAAACGAGGGATTTTTTCCAAAAAATGTTTGCACATTCAAGTACAGGATCACAATATGGGATTCTGTAGATCCGACGTGTGGCTTCAGCAGGTTGGTTAGATATTTGGCTAGAGAATATGTCGGAGAACCAATGTCACTGACAATTGGGCGAAGAGGCACATTAGGTTTGCGTATCTTTGGCAGTCCATAAAGTCTGGGTGTCCTGGCTTCGGTGTTCATAATCTGTCGTTTGTCTTGATCGGAAATGGTAGAAGTTTAATCCATCTCGTTGGTCTTTCGGAGAGTGTGATTCGTAGGATCTCAAGAAAGTTTTTTGTATGTTTGAAAGGTCAAGATGTTTTTGATTTTTTCCTCGTAGTCCCTGACATTCAACATAGCGGTAGCATTTCCCTTGTCTGCGGTAAGAATAATGATGTTTTTGTTAGCGTTGAGACTCCTGAATACAACTCTTTCATATCTCGCTGTAAAATTATTGAGCATTCGCGACGAATCTTTTCATCCGTGTCTTGTGGTAGCTTCCTTATACTGGATTCGATACTAGCGACTATATCCTCAACTGTCGGGTTGGAACGTGTGATTGCAAAAGTTTCCCCCTTTGGCCAGGACTATTGTTTCCTCGGTAGTCAACTGATGGTCCGATTGGTTGATTAATGTGCGGGAAATATCAAGAAAAGGCCAAGGTCCGTCGACTCCCATCAATCGGTCATGTTTCTCCTTTTGTTTAGCAGTGGTGGATTTTAGTTTGGCAACCATGGATTCGTATGTGATCTTGTCCACGAAATCTCAATTTTACTGCAAACAATCAATCGATTATAGATGCGATGGGGTGCAGGTGTCCGAAAATTACGGTTTTGGCATAGGAAAGAAGGTTTAAGGTTGACATCTCTGCAGCGCGGTGCACACCGTGCTTCAGGAAGATCACGTCGTATGCTTTGAAACCGAAAGTCCTGTCCACTAATTCACACTATTACACCTGATTACATCGTGAAGCAATTGAAATAATTATAAACATCCAAATAATTTCAATAGACAGGAGGAAGGAATGAAACTGCAGAGGATTTGATATCCGGCAATACATCAGACCCAAATGAGTCATCATCTGACTCAGGAATTTATTACATCATGGGAGAGGCCGGCCGTTGCTGTGGAGGGGGTATGACGTCATCAGATAATCACCCTATAAATAGGAACACTATTCCGTTCGGGCCAGTCAGTTATCAGTGAACACTAGGAGCTTACGCACACATAACCGCTGATGATGTCTACCGCAGCTGTAGACGAAACTTTTGGAGCAAATCTCCATGGACTACGGCACAACAGCCCGGAATAAATTACAATTTCAATAGAAGTCGGCCGTGAAAGCCTACACACATCAATTAAAAGACTGAAATTAGATGAGCTGCTGATCTCGAAAACAAGATCGAAATCCCTTGAGGCTATTGAAAGCTATCCCCAGTCATAATCAGACAAATTTTTGTGGTTTCATCTTCACTTTCACTTTTGAGTAGATACCTAGTGTAATTACTGTAACGAAGCAATGAAAATTGCTCCGTTTTACTAGGCACAATTATGGTTTTCTCCTTTTTGAATTAATAAGAGGTGGGTAATTTCAGGCCCAGAATGATTGGTATTTCTTGTTGCTAGTTCTAAAATTTATCTTGAGAAAAATCCGGTGATAGATTATTGAATAAATAGATGTCGAATAGGAAAGACTTTATCCGGTCGTCGTGTTTCCAGGAACCCCGCTGGCCGGGTGCCGTGAACCTATCGCTTGCGATAGCCGATTGCCTACCTACCTACCTACGCCGTGAGATCGCGGCAGGAATTATTAAATTTATAATAACATTTCTGTTTTCTGGTTTTATTTAATTCAGTCGAGCATTATTTTTATTCTTTAGAAGCGATGGGAATTTTCATCCAATAGATTTTTTGCGTCCGTAAACACGCGAAATAAATACAAGCCAGAGGTAAATATTTAATACAAATCAGGCGATTGCAGTTTTTGCATCCCGCAAAAAGTCAACTTCGTATCGACGTTTATTATTATTTCTAGAAATCATTTTCTCAATTACAACCAATGAAAACGCGCCGATTAGCCATTTGAAGATAGATGATGTCATCATTTATTATAAAAGGTAGCAGAGCCCTCCGAGATCGCTCACTTGGTCGTCGCTTATTTTCTCGGTCACTTCTTCGTCCGTACCGGATCGTTTCTGGATTATTGGTGTGCCCGCAACTTGTGTAGTACTTAGTCGAGATTCAGTTCTGAATTTATTGCTTCGCATCCGTCCGTAGTTTGAGGGTTGTGACCAGTGTAGTTATAAGGGAATTATTAGATTGACTAGTAGTAGTCGTGAGTTATTTTGATAGTCTGTGGACAGTTTCCTTGCGGTGTTGTGTTCCACCATCCGTTGTTTCACCGTGTTCCCCGTGCAGTGGCTAGATCGCGACGTCACCGAACCGTCCGATACCACACCGCTTCGCAGAAACAAGGTACGTTCATAATAATTGTAATAAAGCCGAGCCTTACACCCCACATTCACCTACGACAACCCACTTGAATTTGAAAGTCCTCTCTCTGTTGGCCGACTCCTGTACAACGACCTTCCGGGGGAGTTGCGGTTTTCTACCCACCGTTCTTTGCTTGGGCGCGGTGACCACTGGCCCCGGACGCTCGGTGGGAAGTTAACCCTAGCCCGTTGCACACGGAAGTGATCCGGTGTTCTAGGAGCCTGGCCTCAGATTCAGGCACACATACAACACACGCTCTTACACGCACACACGGCTCGCCGGCTTTTCTGCCTTGTTTGCTGCTCTTAATTCGACGCACCACCGCCGCTCAATGGGTTCACCGATCGCTCGTTCCGATTTCGTACTGGTAGGTACCTACTTAATTTATTACGATCACCGAGTTATTTCATTTAATCGTATTTTTTTTTACTAGCTGTGTACCCACAATAAAGATTGATCTGTGTTTCATTTATACCCCTATGACCCGTATGTAATTTTTTATGATATCGTATGATTATTTTTGATCACGTAAGTACCTACATATGACCGATTGTTGTATTTATTCCTGGAGCTATGATTGTGATTATTTTCTTTAATCTGAATATACCGTTCATTAATCTGTGCACGTAAGTACCTACCAGTTGATGAGTTGTTCAAAAGGGAACTTGAATTGTATCTTATTTTTATTGTTAATTAAAATAAACTTGTTAATATTTTGAGTCGTAGTCTATGTCATTTCCCCCGTTATCTCGCCGACAGCTTAGCTCCGTGAAGTGCCAGTCTACCAGGTAGGTGCGTAAAGAACATCGCCCTGACTAGTTCCTTCAATCTGGTGATAACTTAAGCCGACCCCTGGCATTTTCCTTTCTCCACGAGCTACCCTAGGGACAAGGGTACTAAGAAAGTACCATTGTGCATCAGGCACAGGGAAAACGCTGCGAGAACTTTCCCCAGGGAGTAAACCCTCACAAAAATCTGGCGCCCGAGAAGAATTTCCGCCGACTTACGTAAGTTTTCCCCAAGCCCCAGGGCGGCCTGTCACAAATTTGGCGCCCGAGCAGGGACATTTTTTTTAAGTTCCAGGTTCTAGAACTTTCCCGGTTGTCCGTTATTCTTGGTGGTAAAATTGTTTACGTTCTGTTTTATTTTTTTTATTCTCCGAATACCGAGATATAGGTTACGACTCACCGTAGGTATAGCTTAGGTGCATTTCTGTCCGATTCCCGTATAGGTCTCTAGCGAGTTAGTGCAATTTCTAGCAATAGAAACAGGTAACGATAAGCAGATCGTTATCCCGCCGTCTCGTCGCCGTTTCGTCGCCGTCTCGCCGCCGTCTCGCCGCCGTACCGTCGTCGCAGCGTCGCCGAATCACCACCGCTTAAATAAAAAGCTCCAACACTAGACCGTCCGCTACAGAGAAGCGTTGCTGCCTGGTTCAGAATGCCACCGACCGGAGAAGACGACCAGCCGGGAGCGTGCGGCACCTCGGCGCCGAAAACTAGCAACTACGACCTCTTGAAGTGCCTACCTCCGACCGAGGCGCCAGACACGAAGACGTCCTGGATTTACCGGCTGAAGAAGGACGAGTTAGACGCGGAGTTGGAGAAAATCGGTGCCCCGTGTCCTGGTACGGTGGAAGAAAAACGCCGGGTGCTGTCAAACCTGATCAGATCGATGCCCAGATCCGACCCGAAAAGCGGCACCACCTCAGAGCCAAACGCGTCCGCCGTCCGAACGACGACGACGACGACGAGCACAACGTCGGCGCCGCCCGTGTACAATGTCACGTCCGCTCCACCTAGCTCCCATCGCGTTTTCACGGCATGTCAGCCGCCGGCCCAACAGGCCCCCGCGCCGCCGCCGCCGAACGTCGCCACCTGGAACCTGGGGTACGACGGCAGCACCGACCCCGTTGCGTTCCTAGAGAGGCTGGAAGAGATGCGTGAGATTTACGACGTGTCCGAGGAGCGCATGCTACGTGCAATGCCGCTGGTGCTCGAAGGCGACTGTCTGGCGTGGTACCGGAACAACGCCGGCTCCCGAGCGACTTGGGAGGAGTTTTTAACGGCGTTTCGGAAGTTTTATTTCCGGAATGACTACTTTTTCGAGCTGGAGGCCGAAATCAGTCGCCGAGTACAGGGTCCCACAGAAGACGTGCTGCATTATATCACGGCCATGCAGACGTTATTCCGACGGCACGGGGCTGTCCCGAGGTACCGACAGATGGACTGGCTGAACAGGAATATGCGACCGGAGCTAAAGCAAATGCTCTGGCAACACCGGCACCAGGATGTGGGTGCGTTAATGGAAGCAGCCAAGTCGGCCCAGGACGTCCTCGCTGAACTGCGAGCCGCCAGAAGTATGCCCAGGCCCGAACCGAGACTCGCCAGGTACCGCGCAGAGTCCAGCTACGGACCGCACGCCGACACCGCCGTAGCCGCGATTCCTCCCCCCGCCGTAACACGGTCTCCGCCGTCTTACCGTAGCCCGCCACCGCCCAGACCAGTTGTGACGCCTGGGGACACCGCCCCAGAGTCAGCGATCCGCAAGACGGTCAGGTTCACCCCTGATGAACAACGACGTTCCCCTCCCGTATGTTGGAGATGCGGGGAGGAGGGGCATTTCCGGGGACAGTGCAGCGGCCAGCCCAAAATATTCTGTTCGAGTTGTCGCCGAACCGGCGTTTTATCCAGAGATTGCGGCTGTGAGGAACCGGGAAACGCCCACAGGGGCGAGTAACGACGCCGACCGACCGTGAACTCGCCCCGAGCGTCCGTATACCGATAAAACCGACTACAGATCCTGACGCAAGGCCCTTCCTGAGCGTGACGATCGAAGGAGAAAGCTACAGCGCCCTCATCGACACTGGCGCGACGCGGTCGTTCGTTGGCCAGAGGGTGGCCGAACATTGCCGTAGCCAAGGCGCGAATATCCGCCGCTACCAAGGCGCATCGGCGCGGGTAGCCGATGGTTCGTCCATACCGGTTCAGGAGGCGTATTTGGCTGACCTCCTTATCGAACGGGATCGATTGGAAGCGACCTTGTTGGCCATACCGTCTCTGCCCGTCGACATGGTACTAGGAATGGACATTCTAGGAGGGCAGGATTTCCTACTCGATGTCCGCGCAGGAGTAGTGAGGATTCGAGGGAAAAGATATCGGCTCCAGCGGCCACCCAGCGAGAATGGGGCTGCGGCCGACCCGCACCATCCGCCGTTACAAACACGCAGGAGGAAGACCCGCCGATACCGCGAGCGGGGGATTCCCCAGAGGGCGGGGTTGTCCGTCTGTTGTTCCGCACCAGAGGGAAAGGCACCAGCTGACTCGGTAGATCAGGCTCTTAAGGGCGAGAGCGTGCCCGCAGAGAAAGACCACCTATCTCCGACGCAAGATCACCGTCCCGAGGAATTTTTAGGGGTAGAAATGGCCGTGCTCGCCGATGTCACGAATGCGACCAAACCGCCGATTCCAGGGGAAGGAGTTCGTGCGACCGATACCGCGGAGCACACCGAACTCGACGCCTGGTGCCGCAGGAAAATCCAGGCAGTGGCGAGAGACCCGGAATCCGTCCCCGACTTCAGAGTTGTCGGTGGCCGTTTGCAACGCCGAATTGTGGACGTAAACCGAGCACACGAGTCGGCAGACGTGGACCCATGGAAAATTTGCGTACCGGCCGGACTTCGACGCTCCATCTTGACAGATAACCACGTCACGCCAACGACAGGCCACTTGGGGGTGGCTGCTACGCGCGCGCGCCTCGCCGAACGTTATTACTGGCCAGGTATGTTTCGGGAGGCGGCAAAATACGTCCGAAGGTGTCACTTCTGCCAGAGCTATAAATTATCGCAGCAGAAGACGCCGGAGTTGATGCAACCACCCAAGGTACGTGATCCGCGTGAAATGGTACCCGTTGAGCTCACAGGTCCGAGCCGCCCACGCTTTGCACCGCGAGGGCGGAATGAGCACCGTCGACGGCCCTGCAGAAACCGCTACGAGGCCCAATTATTCGACGTTGAGCTGAAACTCGCGTATGGGTGGAACGATCCTCTGTCACCGCCGACCGAACTGCCGACCGAACCGCCGACGAGTCTTCGCCGTAACGAGGGAAACCGCCCTCGATTTCAGGCCACCAAGAACCCGTCTGCGGCTGAAGTCGCACCGCAGGTACGTCGTCCCCAGAACCAACGCCAGTATTACGGCCCTGAAGACGAGTCCGGACGTCGAATACGTTGTACTCCTGTCCCTACGTATTCCAGGAAGTTGGCTCCCGTAGCGACGGCAAACAAGGCCGTGCTATGCTCGATGTGCCTGCGGCAGAAACGCGGGCCGATACAGCGCCGCGTCCGGCAGCCCAACGCCTACGCAGGCGGTTGCTGGGCGCCCCCTTGGCCAGCGAGAGGCGACCGGAAAGGCCGCAACCGCGCGGGTTAGCGCGGCAGGCGACGGATGACGTATGCACTGGTGATGCAGCCCACAGTAAGTGCTTTCTCTCCGTCATCTAAATTTCGGGTGTATTAAGTTATTGTTATTTTATGTTACTTTGTTATATTATATTATTATTGTGTAAGGAACGAGCGAGGTACCGATTCTTTGTTGACAATTTCAATTTCATATCAGGTAACCGTTTGAAACAAAAGACTGCGTCTTTTGTTTTTGCGAAGTGGGGGGGATGTAACGAAGCAATGAAAATTGCTCCGTTTTACTAGGCACAATTATGGTTTTCTCCTTTTTGAATTAATAAGAGGTGGGTAATTTCAGGCCCAGAATGATTGGTATTTCTTGTTGCTAGTTCTAAAATTTATCTTGAGAAAAATCCGGTGATAGATTATTGAATAAATAGATGTCGAATAGGAAAGACTTTATCCGGTCGTCGTGTTTCCAGGAACCCCGCTGGCCGGGTGCCGTGAACCTATCGCTTGCGATAGCCGATTGCCTACCTACCTACCTACGCCGTGAGATCGCGGCAGGAATTATTAAATTTATAATAACATTTCTGTTTTCTGGTTTTATTTAATTCAGTCGAGCATTATTTTTATTCTTTAGAAGCGATGGGAATTTTCATCCAATAGATTTTTTGCGTCCGTAAACACGCGAAATAAATACAAGCCAGAGGTAAATATTTAATACAAATCAGGCGATTGCAGTTTTTGCATCCCGCAAAAAGTCAACTTCGTATCGACGTTTATTATTATTTCTAGAAATCATTTTCTCAATTACAACCAATGAAAACGCGCCGATTAGCCATTTGAAGATAGATGATGTCATCATTTATTATAAAAGGTAGCAGAGCCCTCCGAGATCGCTCACTTGGTCGTCGCTTATTTTCTCGGTCACTTCTTCGTCCGTACCGGATCGTTTCTGGATTATTGGTGTGCCCGCAACTTGTGTAGTACTTAGTCGAGATTCAGTTCTGAATTTATTGCTTCGCATCCGTCCGTAGTTTGAGGGTTGTGACCAGTGTAGTTATAAGGGAATTATTAGATTGACTAGTAGTAGTCGTGAGTTATTTTGATAGTCTGTGGACAGTTTCCTTGCGGTGTTGTGTTCCACCATCCGTTGTTTCACCGTGTTCCCCGTGCAGTGGCTAGATCGCGACGTCACCGAACCGTCCGATACCACACCGCTTCGCAGAAACAAGGTACGTTCATAATAATTGTAATAAAGCCGAGCCTTACACCCCACATTCACCTACGACAACCCACTTGAATTTGAAAGTCCTCTCTCTGTTGGCCGACTCCTGTACAACGACCTTCCGGGGGAGTTGCGGTTTTCTACCCACCGTTCTTTGCTTGGGCGCGGTGACCACTGGCCCCGGACGCTCGGTGGGAAGTTAACCCTAGCCCGTTGCACACGGAAGTGATCCGGTGTTCTAGGAGCCTGGCCTCAGATTCAGGCACACATACAACACACGCTCTTACACGCACACACGGCTCGCCGGCTTTTCTGCCTTGTTTGCTGCTCTTAATTCGACGCACCACCGCCGCTCAATGGGTTCACCGATCGCTCGTTCCGATTTCGTACTGGTAGGTACCTACTTAATTTATTACGATCACCGAGTTATTTCATTTAATCGTATTTTTTTTTACTAGCTGTGTACCCACAATAAAGATTGATCTGTGTTTCATTTATACCCCTATGACCCGTATGTAATTTTTTATGATATCGTATGATTATTTTTGATCACGTAAGTACCTACATATGACCGATTGTTGTATTTATTCCTGGAGCTATGATTGTGATTATTTTCTTTAATCTGAATATACCGTTCATTAATCTGTGCACGTAAGTACCTACCAGTTGATGAGTTGTTCAAAAGGGAACTTGAATTGTATCTTATTTTTATTGTTAATTAAAATAAACTTGTTAATATTTTGAGTCGTAGTCTATGTCATTTCCCCCGTTATCTCGCCGACAGCTTAGCTCCGTGAAGTGCCAGTCTACCAGGTAGGTGCGTAAAGAACATCGCCCTGACTAGTTCCTTCAATCTGGTGATAACTTAAGCCGACCCCTGGCATTTTCCTTTCTCCACGAGCTACCCTAGGGACAAGGGTACTAAGAAAGTACCATTGTGCATCAGGCACAGGGAAAACGCTGCGAGAACTTTCCCCAGGGAGTAAACCCTCACAAAAATCTGGCGCCCGAGAAGAATTTCCGCCGACTTACGTAAGTTTTCCCCAAGCCCCAGGGCGGCCTGTCACATTACCTAGTTTGTTTCACAAAACTACTACCTAATAATTATAAAGAGTAAAAGGCAAGTATACTCAACGGTTAATAAATAAAAGAATGAAGGTAGGTCGTATGAATATAAAGCACATAAAGTGCAATTACTAGCCTGTTAAAAAGAGAGAGAGAGGGAGCCTCCACACATCCAAAAAAAGAGACACCAGAGTACCAGAACAAGCACAGACACGTGTTTCGCCCACTGGGGCTCATCAGTGTGCTGCATCTGGAGTATCCGGAGGATGTTATCGAATGCATGGACGCCTCTCGACCAAATAACTGAAGAAACTAAAGACCTAAAGAACTCACGGTTAGTTCTTTAGACTGATCGCTAGATGTCGCTCTATTTTACACCACACGGAGAACCGTGTCAATGGCCGCTTTAAGGCGGTCGAGAGGCGTCCATGCATTCGATAACATCCTCCGGATACTCCAGATGCAGCACACTGATGAGCCCCAGTAGGACGAAACACGTGTCTGTGCTTTTTCTGGTATCTACTCTGGTTGGCTTAGTTTTTGGATGTGTGGAAGCTCTCTCTCTCTTGATTGGAGTTTCGGGCACTGCCAGCATGACAACTGTTATGGACTATTGAGGAATATTCCGACCCCGTTTAACAGGCTAGTAATTGCACTTTATGTGCTTTATACTCATACGACCTACCTTCATTCTTTTATTTAATAATTATTATTATTGGTCACGGTGTGTGACTGCTGGGATATATCTTGGAGAACAAAATAATAATACGTTACAACAAATATTTTTGGCAATGAAGATGACATTAATAATTCTAAAGTCTTGATTATAATTTTTCCTCTAATTGGTAAATGCTAAAATTAGTTTTAACAGTTGTAAAAGCTAGTAATGCTTTTAATAATAAGACTTGGTCAGGTCTGTATTAGTTAAAAATAATAAATGCATCATACTACCGATAATCAAAAAAAGTCCACCACGTATAGCAACTTTTACTGCATTAATTTATTATTTTCGAGATATTGACTATGCATGGGAATATTTAACATTTGCGAGAAGGTTAACCATATGATATTCAAGCAAACATAAAAAGTTGATTTTTTTTTTTAGATTAATGGCGCCGTATTCAATCCTGTTGTTTTGAGCAAAGGCAGACTGCTATGAACGTCATTATTTGATTATGAGAATCTTTATATCTTTTAATGGGTCATATTAAATTAATATTGATTCCATCTATTAATGCATGTTTAAAATTTTACACTTGGTTAATAACAATAATAAAATTTTCCAAGTGTAATTGGCATATCCTAGTCCAATTATTCCCTATACCTGACTTTTTTAACGATGGGAAGAATCTAGCATATGTATGAAAATAATTACTCATCATTAGCTTAAAAAAAACAACTAATTAAGCCGTCAATAATAATTAATTTCACAATAATTGAATTCCATAGCTATTACGTTATAAGAAACTAAATACTTATGTAGGATTATATCTCAATACAGTTCAACCTATATGCAGTTAATTACATTTAATTTTGAAGAATTCGAATGTAAATTTTTTTATAATTACTGCGCCAAAGTAAGTATTATTATAATGTTGGCCAAGGTTACTTCATTCCAGGAATTTTCAATATTCATGTTGCTTGTCTGTTTATACAAAATGTTTGGTTATTGTTATCGAATTGTTATGATGGCAAGTGCATGTTATTGTTATGTAATTTATACCTATAGCAAATTGTCACTTAAAAATGAAGAGATAACGTTTTTTTGTTGACAACAATTACTATGAACAAGGTGTTTCAAATAATGTGTCTTACCTTATTGATTAGATGGCAATTTGATATTTTTGAACGCCGTTTTCATCAAAAGACTTTCAAATTAGTCTTTTTTAATTTTTCGGAATTGACACGTTTCGCAAAGTTCTAATTTTCTTCATTTTTTAAAATGTGAAGTCCTATATTACATCGAGTAATTTAAATGACGAATTGAATTACATGTTACTACATAATATGATTGAATTATTTGTTTGTATGGTTGACAGAACATATTTTTATTCTGTTAGACTTAGAATTTTAATATTCCTTTTTTAAAAGAAGAGAATCTATAAAAAAAAAACACTTAATTGACGATGCTACAGCAACCGCTTGAAATACAGAACTGATATTTCGTGCACAGGGGTTTCTTCTCTAACGAAGCAGTCACTAGATTTTTTTTCAAAATTCTGCAAGAAGCAAGCAGCAATAATGTACCAAAATCGACTACGCACGATTCTCAGTTGAAACTTGGAGCCTGCCCTATTACCACCTATTACCACCACAATGATCCTTCAACAGGTTTGAATGATTGACTCAAACTCCCTGCAGACTCTCTGTACCAAATGTGTGCCGATATTGTCATTAGTTGTGAAGTGACAGGACAGTTCCTTCTTCGAAATCCTGCAAAAACGTTCACAACATGTTCAAAGATGACGCAAATTTTCTTGGAGAAAAAGAGACAAAAGAGATCACTCAATTGTGAATGGTTCCAGAGTCTTTGCAACCTCTTCATCAGATAGAGGATTGTTCTTACCACTTTTTTTTTGACTCTTGGGCGTTATTTATGAACATTTTTATTCGCACATTTGGGTTCATTGGAGCCTCTGATACCCGTTGACTCCATTCTCTAGTATCCCTATTAGATCATCTTCAACCTCTTCTTACCTCCTCCTGCAAGAAGGGTAAACAAAGAGTTTTTGCATGAAAATAGGTCAGTTTACACTTGGGATGGTCTAAAATAATTCATTTACACTGTTGAAGACCTAAGAAACCATCAGTTTATTACTGTCCAAGTCTATTACTCACCAAAAAAATTACCAAAAATTTACCAAATCTTTTTTTGGATCGTTGCGAGGCTGTTTCTCAGGTGTCTACAGTCTTTGTTAGCCAGAGCAATTATTATACAGGGTGTCCGGTAAGTACCTCCTAATCTCTCGGGAGCATACAGGGGAGGTCAAAAAAAAACCTAGTCTGTCATAAAAAAAAATCCTAAAGTGTCCCCAAACGGCGATATGAAGCCCTAAAAGGGTGTCCCGCAATTTACTTTTTTGGCTCTAACTTTTGAACCGACCTGTATAATTGGATGAAATTTAAACACTTTATAGAGGCTACAAAGAGCCATCAGGTCATATTAAAGTCGATGTTTGTCGTCGTCAGGGAAGTCAGGAACGGACTTACCATCATACTCGTTGGGTCAAAATTTTGACAGGTGCCACTTTACAGAGCTAAAAACTATTTTTTTGAATAGTCTAATACTTCATCTTTAAAAAAGGTGCTCTTAATTTATTTCGGTAAAACTGACGGTTTTCGAGATAAATCGGTTTTTAGGAATGCGAAACACTCAAAAGTTACTAATAAAAAATGCTAAACACAAACAGGTAAAAATCAGGTTCTTATTAATAAACCTACCTACATAATGGATTGCTATCGACGGAACTTGGTCAAAATTTGCATAAAAGTCGATTTATCTTGAGAACCGCTAGTTTTATCGAAATAAATTAAGAGTACATTTTGTGAAGATGAATGAAAAGTGTATTTAAAAAATAAGTTTTCAGCTCTGTAAAATGACACCTGTCAAAACTTTGACACAATGAGTGTGGTGGTAAAACCGTTCCTGACTTCCTTGAGGACGTCAAACATCTACTCTGATATGGCTTAATGAGTCTTTATGGCCTCTAGAAAAAATAAAAATTTCATCAAATTATACAGGTCGGTTCAAAAGTTAGAGCGAAAAAAGTAAATTGCGGGGCACCCTTTTAGGGTTCCATATCTCCGTTTGGGGACACTTTAGGAAATTTTTTTATGACAGACTATGTTTTTTTTGACCTCCCCTGTATGCTCCCGAGAGATTAGGAGATACTTACCGGACACCCTGTATGTGCTGCGTGATTTTGGTTCATTGCACGGTTAATTTTTGATGCTAAACTAACTAACAGCGGGTATTATAAAGGCTCATTAAGTTAACGGGCAGATTTCTGTGGCCATTTCTGAAGAAGGTATCGAGTTTAAGTGCAAATTTTTTAAATTTATCTATTCTTGACATGAAAGTAATAATTACAAAAATGTTAACAAAAGTCATTTGACGTCGATATTAGCTTCAAAAACGAGCACAGAGATCTGCTCATTAGCCTAATGAGCCTTTATAATATTGGCTGTGGAGTGTTACAAAGCTAATGACATATGAGAAATGTCAACGTCGTGTAGGTGCCGTTACTTAGCAACGGAGATGTACCTGTCATCTAATAAGACACCTGAGAAACTGAATCGCAGCGTTTTAAATAAAGACTTGAACCGTGAATTGAGGACGTCCTATGTGAATTTGGGTACTTTTATTGGCAAGTGAAAGAGTTGATCTATCTTCAAATTTGCGGTAAAAAAAAAAGTAAAAATTCTGAACGTTACATGGATTTGAAATGTATGGTAAAAATCCGCAAAAGTTGACTTTTTGGTTACAAGACAATGGTGTTTTTTCAGACCTTCAACAGTGTAAATGAATCATTTTAGATCATCCCAAGTGTAAACTAACCTGTTTGCATGCAAAAGATCTTTGTTTACCATTCTCGTCGGAGGAGGTAAAAAAAGGTTGCAGGGGATCTAATATAGGGGGACTAGAGCCCAAGTAATGAGTCAACGGGTACCAGAAGCTCCAATGAACCCGAATGTACCAGTAAAAATATTCTTAAATAACATCTAATGGTCAAAAAAGAAGTGATAAAAACAATCCCCTACCAGATGAAGAGAAAGACTTTGAAAACGCTTTTAACCATTCACAATTGGGGGACCTCTTTGAGTGATGAGAAAAATTGATTTGTATTTTGAAATTTGAGTCATTTTTAAACGTCTTGTGGACGTTTTGCAGAATTTCGAGAAATGAACTGTCCCTTCACAATGAATGACGATATCGGCCAACATTTGACACAGAGTGTCTGCAGGGAGTTTGAATCAACCATTCAAGCCTGTTGAAGTGTCACTGAATTTCTAGTGGTAATAGGGCAGGCTCAAAATTTCAACTGAAAATCGTGCGAAGTCGATTTATAGTACATGGTTCAAGACACGTGACGTTACTCAATAATATAATAATAATAACGGACTTGGCTCTTCGAGCTCTCTGGCAGCCTACAAAACAGAGCCTTCCAAATAATCCTTCGAAATCACAGACGAACCGTTTCGCTCTTATTATGAGCTCATCAGTGTGATATATCGAATAGATACATCTGGAGGATGAAATTGCAGATTGCCATCGGTCTCGGGATGTTGTTAAAATATTCATCCGGTTCACAGTGACCCGGAGAACATCGCAACATCTACCGATGGATGACGGAACTACCGACATGACAGCAGCTTGCGCCATTCAGAGAAAGTGGCCTCGTGCAGTTTTATATGCTATGAGGCATCGACTTTTCGTCTGGCTATGTTGCGCAGCCGCGGTAGATGTCACCATCATTGCCCAATGAGACTATAATACTTAGAAAACTTTTGAGGGTGTTTTCATACATACGGCTCGGTTATAATAGTTACTCAATAATGCAGGCATTCACGAACCAGGGAGTTGGAAAACTTCGAGAATACCCGTGCTGCTTGCTTCTTGTAAAATTTTGAGAAAACTTAGTGACTGGTTTGTCAGCGAGGGAATCTCAAAAATTGTTCCCCTTATTTTACGCAGTTGTATATTATTTACTTTTTCGCTAAATAAATTTATTCTCACATGGCAGTGACGGAGTTTTTAGGGCTGCTTGAATTTTTTCCCCTAATTTCTATGATACTTGGAAAATTGGCATTTTGAAGCACCTTTCAAATCGCCTAATTTTCTCTAACATGAACCATTTAAGAGAAAAAAACACTTTTTAAGGAGTAAAACAGGTCATGGAAGATAGATGTGTGAAGGAAGGAGACTGGCAGGATAGAGAGAGGTGGAAACTTGGATGCGAGACACGCCGCATAATGTATAATCCCACTCGCATTATATATATTTAACAAGAAGAATAATTATTAGTTGGCTTTAGGCCCGAATAGCGAAGCGAGCTCCAAGAATGCTTTTTCTAAACAGAACAAATCTCAATCCTGGAATGCGGTCTTACGAAGTCTATATAGGTTTCAAAATGAAAGCCGAGTTTATGTTTGTCCTGAACAACTCTGAATTTAATTTAAACTTTTTGTTTTCACTTCTATTATATTAATTTTTTTTAGCGCTGTTGGTAGAAGCAGGTCAAGATTATATCCAAAAATGGTTCAGGGATTCCCTAGATCAAATAAAATCTGAAAATTCTTTCGATGTTATCGTTCTTGATGTTGATGAAAGTGAAAATGATCTCCAAAAAGGTATGACGGAAAATATTATCATTACTTAGAGGTAAGTGTTCTAATATTTTCTGAAAAAACGTATTTAACTTCCAGTCTGCACAAGTTTTACCGAGGGTAGCTCCTTTATATTGGATCTCTCTTGGTCTGGAAGTGAAAAAGTTAAAAATCTGGCAGAAACGTTTGAAGTTCCTTATCTTCGGATAGACGTCTCTATAAGTCCGTTTCTGAAACTGATGGATAAATTTTTAGACTTCAGGAATGCAACTGACGTTTCTTTAATATTCGATAACACTCAAAGTATGTTATTATTTTGAAGAGTTTTGTCTTGAGAGTTTTTAATTCAAATTTCCTTCAGATGTAGATCAAGCTCTCTATTTTTGGATTGATGGAACTAGACTGAGAATGGTTCTCACAGAGACTCTAGATAAGACTTCAGCAAGTCGAATTAAAGAAATGAGACCCACCCCGAATACATATGCCATTATTGCCGACACTCAAAACATGTCAAAAATATTCCAATTTGTATAAGTCATTAAATTTAATACCTATAAAACATATTAATTATCAATATTGCGTTCTGTTTTAGGCTCTTCAAGAAGAAATGTTACTTCTACCTGAAAGATGGAACTTAGTTTTTCTAGACTTCAAAGTTAACGAATTTGAGAGAAAGTTGATACATGATTTACCAATTTATCTCCTATCTGTTGAACCAGAAGTGTGCTGCTATTTCTTAAAACAAGACATGTGTGAATGTCCTGTAGATTTCAATCTCCAAAGAGCATTTCTGTTAAGATCTTTGGAATTACTTTCAACTGTCATTAGCAATCTAATTAAAGAAGACCATTCTCTTAGAGATGACGTCATTTGTGATAACACGACTCAGTTTAACCCGGAGCCCAAAAAGCGCTTCTTTGAAATCTTGGATGGTCTCTTGGGTGGCGAGAGGTATATTTATGAAGAAAATAAAGTTATTCAAGTTAATGCTATGGGAAATATAGAAAGAGGATCAAACTCGGATGATTCAGTAATAGCCGTGGCTAAATATGAAGACGATCAAATAAAATTGGTCGATGACAGAGTTATACCACCCATAAAACCATTCTACAGAATAGGAATCACTCATGTAAGTGAATTAGCAATTAGCAAGTAGACGGCAATGATGCAATAACAAGCCTCCTAATAATTTGGAAAGTGAAGATGTATGCGAAAAACGCCGAAACAAGTCAATTTTGTTTTTGAGGGGAACATCTTTGGGCAACAAATTTAACCATCCAAGTTCATCACCTTGGAAGGGGTGGCTACCCCTTAGTTTATCATCATAGAGACCAGATATCGAGTGCTACATCGTTTGAAAGCTACTTGAATTCTCTTTACAGATATATCTCACTTTTTGGATTTTGCGTAAATTCTACAGGGCGAATCGATAAAAAAATGTACTTCATATTTTATTACTTATTTTTCTTCGGAAACGTGTGGGCAGAGTAATTTTTAATAAGATATCATACATCACTGGTCACTATCATGATTCCTATGGTTATCATTATAGTTGTCATGGTTATCATTATGGTTGTCATGGGTACTGCCACTGAATCGACTGGACTTGAAAGCCCATTTTACCCTGAATACTAAATGGCAAAAAATTTCGAATATCGATTTGTTTTCGGGATTATTTAATTTTAAATTACTCAAACATTTTTCGCTTATATCGTTAAAAGGAAGTCCATTTTGTTAAATCTACCCTAAAAAAAGTAAAAGGTGGAAAAGAAGGGAAAACATCAAAATTCAATACCACGGGAGATTTTTATTAATTCAATAAATGCTCAAATTGTTCACCACCAACTTCCATATAAGAAAATAAATTCTGCTCGAAATGTTCCCTTACATTTTGGAGGACCTGTGGCGTAATTTGGCGGCATTATTCAATTATGCGTCTACGCAACTCCTCCAGAGACCCTGGATCGTTGCGTAAATTTTACTTTTGAGATGACCCCACAAGAAAAAGTCCAGATGACTTAAATCTGGTGAGCGGGCAGGCCATTCCAGCGCACATATTATTCGTTCAATCCATTGTCTCGGCAAAACTCTGTTTAGAAACTCCCTAACAACCAGCCCATAATGAGGTGGAGCGCTATGCTGTTGGAAAGTCTTCCCGATCTTCTAGGTAACGATCATCATTTTCAACGACATCAACAAGCACTGAGTGGACAAGATCTTGCAGCATTTCCAGGTAAGCTTCACCCGTCAGATTCACTTCAACAAAAATGGGACCAATTATGCGGTCTCCAAAAATAACGGCCCAGACATACAAAACTCCTTTCGTCGATCGAAATCATTCTCATTCAGTTCATGCACTAAATGAATTTTGTATATGTATACGGATGAAATTTAAGCTGTTTAAGGATGCGTCGAATATTAGTTCTTGGAATGTTGATTACAGTGGCTAACTTTCGTGTACTCAGAGTTAGGTCTGCAGCAACTTGTCCCCTAACTTCAATCACAGAAACCTCGTTTCTCACTTGGAGTTCACGTTTTTTATTCGCCACTGAATCTGTTTCTTTAAATTTTTTCACCAGGCTCAACACGTATTTCCAGCTTGTGTGTTTATCGGGATGCTCTTGGATGAATAAATCTGCAGTACGATTTCCACACTCACCATTTTCGAAATACATAGTTTATGTGCAAATACGACAATTCAAAAAATAGTTAAAACTGAGATTAAAAATCTGTTAGGTGATCGAAAGTAGAAGTCAAAAATTATCTTGATATTCCGATAACAGAATGAAACCCGCTACGTAATAAGAAACAGTTGTACTTAAAGCTTCTCAAAAAGTACGAATTTGAACATTTATTTTAAGCAATAATTTTTTAACCAATCACTGCATGGATTTAGTCATAGAACTCATGAAAACCGTAGTGATAACCATGGCAACCATAATGATAATCATTGCAACCATAATAGTGACTGGTGAAGTGAGATATTTTATAAATTACTCTTTGTACACGATTCCGAAGAAAAATAAGTAATAATATTTATATGAAGTACCTTTTTTATCGATTTGCCCTGTAGAATTTACGCAAAACCCAAAAAGTGAGATACATTAAATGTATCTCAAATTTTTTTAAGTTTTACAAATTTTCAAACTATGTAGCTTTCAAACGATGTATCACTAGATATCTGGTCCCTATGATGATAAACGAAGGGGTAGCTACCTCTTGTATGGTTAAATTTGTTGCCCAAAGTTGTCCCCCTAAAAAACAAAATTGACCTGTTTCGGCGTTTTTCGCATACATGTTCGCTTTCTAAATTATTGGGCTTATTACCTTTTCGATGGCCCACCCTGTATAAGTTGTCGCCATGATTTTTTGTGTAAATGCGGGTTGTATCATTGTGGATTCTTACTTCGGTTTACTCCAATTCTTTATTCTTACTTATTGCTTATTATTGAGCATTCTTACTTCAATACAAAAAATACTTGGGCTAAACTGTCCTTCTAAAGCAAGAGGCCACGACTGCCAGACCGTTGTTATTTTATAAAAACTCAAAGTTTCTGTGCGCTTGTCCTCAACTTGATATAGGCTAGATGAGGGAGGGGAGCTGTGTTTACAGATTTGTTTTCCTCCGGAGGCATAGGCGTGCATGTCAATTTCTAAAAGGGTCAGATGTATATTTTTTTTAGAAAGAAGGGAACATCGGTCTTAACTATGTAGCTAAGACAAAACCGCTCCACTCCAATAATTTTGGGTTTCGAGAACTAACTCATTCTATAGTTATGTGTTAAAAAATAAGGAAAAAAATTATAACTGTCATTAAGCTTTAACTCGAAGGGGGAGAGCTGAGAGAGGGGGGAACTCTAAAAGGAATTCCCCTGTATTAGTTCGGTCTTACCTACATGAGATTATTTTCAATTTCTTACAAAATAACAGAAATCAGAATTGATTTCGGGCTGTTTTGCCGTGGTCCATGGAGATTTGACCCGAACGTGACGGCGGATGAAGTCTACCGCAGTTGTATACGAAACGTTTGGAGCAAATCTTCACGAACCACAGCAAAACAGCCCGGAATCAATCATGATTTAAGTTGAAGCCAGCTGTGAAAGCGGAAACCAAGCAATAACAAATCATGATATTGATATTGGCTTTCTAAAATCAATATTTTTATCTATTTAATATCTGGTGTTACATCAATAATTGATATTGTTATTTTCCTTCTTGAATAATTTGGCTTTTCCACATTTTCTTTTTGCTTTAAAAACAATTTAGTACACGGAAAATTTATTTCTCAGATTCAAAATAAAGCAAGAACGTATAAATTACAGATAGACAACTTATAAAGAGTATGACATCCAAAATCATTACATACTTACCTCATAATTTTTCTTTTATAATTCAAGTAATTTGTAAATATTTTAATAATATTTTCTATTTAGTAAAATTAGTAATTGTACACGGGTCATTGTTAAAATATATAATTTTTCAATCTTTTCTATGAAATAAAAAAGGGTCGTAGAAAAAATAGTGTATGGAACTCGCAGATAATGGCTATTAATACGCTTTTATGATGGTTAAGACACTCGCCTACGGCTCGTATCTTAACCATCATACTCGCGTATTAATAGCCTTCATTATAAGCACGTTGCATAATATACTATTAACGGATGGAATAAGTATAGTATGAACGCCAAGAAGTTTAATAAGTAAAGCAAAATTAATAAATACCTGCCAATTAAAGTATGCATTGGCCTTCTTTTCTATTATGATGTAACTTTACACCTGACTATTTTTCGAATACTTTATAAACTACTTGCAAATACGGCAAATCATAGAAAACGGCAAAAAAAACAATTAAAAATCGAAACAACAAATAATATGGAAGTTAATTAACAACGGTTTAAAACGTAAATATTTACATCTTTTCTTATCAGTTCGGTGTAAAAAAGCGATATCGCGATTTTAGGTACAGTTCATTGGTTATTTATTGGCGGAGAATTCTCTGAATTAATCTGGACTGATAGCAAAAATATTAATTCAGGCAGTGGCGTGCAAAAAATGATGCTTATAACTCTCACTATATGGACAAAATCTTGTTAATTTTCACCTGATAATATTCAATATCAACCACGCCGCCTATGGCAGGTACAATTAGATGAACGTTTTAAATGATAAACACTCATTATCGAGACAATTACAAAGATAAGAGCGAACAAAAAATCGAATGTTCGGGGAGATCCATGCAAAAGTGTTAAATTATTTCTGTTCTCTATACATTTAGATAGAACTTTTTTGAATCACGAGTATACCGATTAAAATTTTATTGCTTATCAATTTTCAAGAATTCTCCGCCAATAAATAATCGATGAGCTGTAGCTGGTGTTGCTGCCAGGCTGAAAATTTTATCTCAAGGACCGATATACTTCGCATGCCGGTTCAATTAATATTAATAGTGATTAGTATTTTTTACTGCTTAGATATTAAGTATTTGCCTTACGAATTTGAAAAAATTCAGTAGTGACTCATTCATTTCTTTCTTCACATTCTCTAATTAATATTGTCTGAAGAATAATTTAAATTAATAAAAAATGTTTGAAAATTACCTATTTCTTTATTGCATGCCTTGGGTGTAAAATTTTAAAACTGGCAGCACAGCTTTAGTTAGCTTGTAATTATGTAATTGTTTATATTATTGTTTATGTTTTTATTTACTTTTTAGTTCGAGATATTTGAGACAGTTTTCAATGTAAACAAATCGGTCTATCTTTATTATTAGTCTGAGGCAGCGTCTATGAAGTTTGGATCATCGTGGCTTTGACAGGTATAACCGCTAAAGATGTATAAAATCACTCCTCAATATCTTGGAAGTATGAAGGGTAACTTTTTTAAAACTTGAAGGGTATGTATAGGAAATGCAAAAATAGGCGAAAATTTTCCTGTATACATGAGTCGTTGGTTTCGAGATACAGGGTGTTAAAGTTCTTCGAAAAATTTAATATTTTTTGAATATCTACAAACTGGCTGATGAGAATAACTCGAAATTTTTGTCAGTTGTTGTACTAATTGAAGAACATGATTTGATACTCTAACAAAAAAATTTAATCCAATGGCGGAGATCTGGCTAGGTCGTTACCTTTTTTAAAATAATTTATACGCCACTGACTGTAGTGGAAATATTACATTTTTTGTAGATAACTTGTGTTGTTTAGATGAGAAAAGTTACCTTACTTTTTCGCCAAATGACGCACTGTTTCCAAGATACTTTACAATGTACGAAACCGTACAAGGTAAAATATAATGAAAATCAATGTTAATGAGTATAGGTACTTCTAGAAATAATAATTTAATACTGCGTCATACAGCACAAAACTAAGGAAACTTTTTTCCTTGGAAACAACTGGAGGTATCTATCAAAAATGTCACATTTCCATTAAAGTCAGTGGCGTATAAATTATTTAAAAAATTTAACGACATAACCAGATCTCCGCCAGTGGCGTAAAATTTTTTGTTGGGAGTACTTCAATTAGTACAACTGTCAAAAAATTCGAGTTATTCTGATCAGCCAGTTTGTAGATATTCAAAAAATATTTTATTTCTTGAAGAAGCTAACACCCTCTGTATATCGAAAACTAAAACTCCAACGATTGTAAGTTTCGAAAAAATTCAACTTTATACTTCAAAGATTTTGCGGAGTGATCTTATACACCTTTTTGAGCTGTTACCTGCCAAAGCCACGATGATCCAAACTTCATAGTCGCTGCATTATTCCTACCTGTGCTGGCGATAGGCGCACATAAACTTTCAGCTTTTATAAAATAACGAAGGTCTGGCAGTCGCGGACTCTTAGTCTAAAAACGTATTGTAGGTATTCTTGCTCAAATCAAGCAAGAACAAAATTATTGGGACCTTGATTTTCAAATGAATCTTGCAGTTAAAAATTTTATTATTCATCTCGGCAGTAGTGATGGAAGTGATTGATCATCTTCCAGCGATGAAGAATAATTGAAGTTTTTTATGTTTACTGTAAGCTTCTCTACCTATTATTCATTAAATATGTTCGGACAACACTATATCTACGCCTCTGGTTGACTCTCAAATTCGTTAATTCTAGTGATGGGCAGATCGACTATTTTTAATTCAGATGCGCGCATCACTAGTACATTCCAATCATATCTGCGATAACTAGAGTCCTGTGAAGGTAATATGGCATTTTTATTTTTCAAGTCAGTATTTTATTCATAATATGAAAATCGGTTATAATGAAGTTGTTAAAAAACTGTTAATGGGCATCCACACGTTGGCCCAACTAATAATAATAATAATAATAATGTTTATTGCATCGCCTCATACCACATACATGTAAATATATACAATAATATACAACAAATAAACGATAGTTAGAGAAATTACATGATGTGCCAAATAAGGTGCAAAAGGCACTGGTTCAGTCGCCTCTTTTGAGGTTTCTGGTCTTCCACCAACCCCTGAATCTTAACCTAATCCCAACACAATAATGATCCCTATCATATAAACTACAAAAAAACGACCCTAAACTAAACAAAAGGAAGAATATGAAAATATAAACTATTTGGCGAATGATTCGGTGAATGTTTCGCCAAATAGTTGGGCCAACGCGTGGATGCCCATTCGTGTACAAACTTGCCGTCCACACATTTGCGATTGCAGTTGGCCTCAGGCTTGGTCGAACTACAGGCGAACGACCATAGCGAATTGATAAAGGAAGATAACGAGATTATTGCAGGTACAACGACAGTGGCGGCTCTCATCTATATCTCACGGTAGCAAACGCCGTGGTTAAAAATAAAAAGCCTAATGCCCGTATTCACAAACGATAATTTCCTAAATAATTACGTAATTATTTAAATGAGTGAGATGGAGATATGCAGTTTTTTTGCAATAGAATGAGATGGGGATAATTGATTACGTAATTATTTTGGAAATTATCGTTTGTGAATACGGGCGTAAGTATTACAAAATAGTTTCGTTAAAAAAATTAATAATATCAAGGAAAAATACTTGACAGATATATTTTTTATCATTTTTAAGCTTAATTAGAATG
Organism: Malachius bipustulatus; assembly: GCA_910589415.1. Lineage (NCBI taxonomy): Eukaryota > Metazoa > Arthropoda > Insecta > Coleoptera > Melyridae > Malachius > Malachius bipustulatus. Next base: position 38,369,241 of record OU342630.1, read on the forward strand.
TTATTATACAGGGTGCTTCATTAATCGGTGCAGAAATTTCAACTGGAGAGTCCTTGCTGAATTTTAAGGGGATTTGTCATAAAAAAAAAATTTCTCAAAGCCTCCCCTAAGAAGTAACAGCCCCTTAAAGTAGGATAAAAAAATTCACATTTATCGACTTTTTTCTGAAATGACTTGAAATAAAAAAAAGACGGCTAGGTATTCGAACACTACTACCAGGAAGCCTCCATAATTACATAATTTTATCCACCCTTGTTCTCGGCAAGGGTGTGAACTCAGGTGTGAATCATACTACCCCTAAAAGTTTTTTTTCCAGTACTTTTTTCCAAATATTTTTTTTATCTTTAATTTCACACTTTGGAGGGCCAGTTCACTTGAAAAAAATTTGTCTCTTAAAAATTTTACGGAAACTTAATACTTTTCCACTAAAGAAATAAATTAAGCGGACTTACATAAATTATAAATTGTGATTTTACATACCTACAATCTACATGTTTATAAAAATATGTAAATATGTAAAATATTTATAAAAATAAATAAACATTAAATAACACAAAAAAAGATAATAAACAATAAACAAATCATATTTAACTAAATTAACAATATTTTGTTTAAGACAGTGCTCAAAATGGGCACCATTTTCTTGGATACATGCCCTTCGAGATGCCCTTATTTTATTTCTTTAGTGGAAAAGTATTGAGTTTCCGGGAAATTTTTAAGAGACAAATTTCTTTTCAATTGAACTGGCCCTCCAAAGTGTGAGTTTAAAGATAAAAAATATATATTAGGAAAAAAGTACTGGAAAAAAACAACTTTTAAGGGTAGTATGATTCACACCATTGCAGAGTACAAGGGTGCATAAAATTATGTAATTATGGATGCTTCCTGTCCTCGTACCTAGTAGTGTTCGAATACCTAGCCGTCTTTTTTTAATTTCAAGTCATTTCAGAAAAAAGTCGATAAATGTGAGTTTTTTACCCTACTTTAAGGGGATGTAACTTCTTAGGGGAGACTTTAAGATTTTTTTTTATGACAAACCCCCCAAATTCAGCAAGGAATCTCCAGTTGAATTTTATGCACTGATTAATGAAACACCCTGTATAGTGGCGTCTATGAGTCGGAAAAAAACCGAGATTTCCTAATTTTTAGACGCAACGAAACAATTTTACCTGCCCCCCTGTTTTCGAGGGTGCTGAACACGATGGCGTAGGGCAAATAATTTATTTTTCAGGTCCCATATCATTGGTTCACTTTGATAAAGTTCGAGAAACTGGAAAACTCTTTCGTCATTCCAGGTTGTCATTGTTGTTGTATTTATTTTAATTTCAGTTATTACCGTAAATACACACTGCACTGTGCAGTGAATAGTCGAGCGTAAATGACAAGCTCGAACGGGCCAACGTGTGGGCAGCGCAAATAGAGCGAAGTTGACGATAGCCGAATCTCTTTGAATTCGTGCATTTGCCGACAGCGAGGCGAACGTAGACAAACTTCGCTCAGTTGGCCGAATGTTTGGGCAATCGAGACGAACTTACCGTCTACACGTTCGTGTTGCCGCTGATTTGCCGGAGTTGGGCCAACGTGTGGAGCCGGCATTTAACGAGCTGATAACAGTTTTTGTTGCATCGCTTCATGAAGTTTTTACGATTCTGATATAGATATAGTCGAGGCGCTTCTAGAAGTAGAAACGACACCGCCACTACCCATTACGGACGCCCCGGAGACGGTCAACTTTTCTGAAAATTAAAGAAAACGTCTTTGTCAAGTAATTGATTTATTGTTAAGAGCTGAAATGTTTAATGTTTTTCGGCAATAATGCAAATGAGATTTTGCAGACACCATTCATTTTCTTGAATTTCGGCAAGTCCTTTTGGGTACAAGTAGTAACAAATTTTGGTTGTTTTTGCTAGTGGAAAATTTAGTTAACATTCCAAACTTTACAAATTTCAGAATACTGTAACAATGATTCTAGGTATATAGCACATTCAAAGATTCGAGAAAAGATGATTTTTCAAATTGGAGAGATTTCTGCGACGCTTTTTCAAACCTAAACCAAAATATCGACTAAATTACTTTGAATAATTAACATTTTTCTCATTTTTCAGGCCAAACCTTGGTCTTACCAAGACAAAGATGAAAATACCGGAGAATTGTATTGGACTGGTTATTGTGCAGATTTTGCTCGAAAGCTAGCGGAAGTAATGAATTTTGATTTTGAATTTTCTGAACCTAAAGAAGGAACTCTTGGTGAAAAGAAAAACGGGTCATGGGATGGAATTGTTGGTGATTTAGAAAGGGGTGTAAGTTGAAATATGCTGTTAAGCTTTTACTTTGCGTAGATTGACTTATAATTCAAGAAATCATAATTTTTTTAAATTTCTTGAAACCTTATAAATAATCCACTTATTTTAACACTAATTTAAGACCAATTTATTTTGTAATCTCTATAATAATTAAGCAACCCACACTTTACTTCAATAATTATATGACCAGAAAGTCCTAGAAACTTACTTTACGCATTTTAACAATACTCATTTAGATTTGCAAATTTACTGTTTTCAAAATTGTCCCTATAAATGGCTGCTTTCTATACTTTCTATATACCCCCTTGGTTATCTTATTTCACCAGAACTACTCGGACAGTTCTTTCTTATAGATCAGACCATCCCCTCTCATTCAATACTCGAACGATTCACTTCAGGGTGGCATTGCGAAATTTCAAGCGTTGGGTCTTCTTTCTGCTCTAGATAAAGCACTCTAGATCACTCCGAATTTTACGCTTCTCCGCGCTATTCAATGCTGTCATTGCTGTCAGTCACCAGCAGGTGGTCCAGGTATCCAGATGAACGAGATCCCTCATCATTCCGTTTCTAGGAAGCATTTACATATTTACTTCTCAGAATGTCATGAATAATTCTTCTATATCTATATAACAATAATACGCATTAAGATTTTCCAAAGGATTAAAGAACGAAATAGTTTTTTGTTTTTCAGGAAACTGACTTAGCTATTTCTACAATAATTATGACTGCTGACAGAGAAGAAGTAATCGACTTTGTCGCACCTTACTTTGAGCAAACTGGGATTACTATTGGTAAGAAAAAATTCATTCATTTTTCATCAAACTGACAGAGCAATAATGAATTAAATTGTTTGCTTTCAGTAATGAGGAAACCAGTACGAAAAACGTCATTATTTAAGTTTATGACTGTCCTGAAACTGGAAGTTTGGCTAAGCATTGTGGCAGCCTTAATAGTTACTGCATGTTTGATTTGCTTTCTGGACAAATATTCCCCTTACAGCGCGAGAAATAATAAGAATGCTTATCCTTATCCTTGCAGGTCTGTCGTTTTTCAATTAGGATTAATTTCTCTGCACTTGAATAGAATCTAAAATATTTGGAAAGTACAATAGGTTGAACTCAGTGAAGTTGGCACCCCTAATTTGAATTATTAGAAAATTCAAACAGTATTCGTTTGTCCCCGACTTTTCCACGTTTATGCAACCAAAATTAATTTTTGTTTATCCACACACCAAAAAAAAAAAAAAAACAACGTTACGGTCAAATTAAAAAATGTGAATTAGTATTTGTCATTAATTTTCGTAGGGGATACGATTTTCCATGACTTAACCACGTTTGTTGTGTCCACCAGAAATTTTAGTTTATCAACAACACAAAAAAGCTACAAAGACATTAACTATAAAAAAACAATATTCTCACAAACAACCTGAACTGGTTGTTACATGCAAATCTTTGTTCTACAACAAAAATAAGAAAAAATTCTTTGTTCGTTTATCGAGTATCAGCCATATGATTTCCAATGGAATGATGGTACGGCCGAGAAGAGGAAGAACAGCACTCGCTCTCCCTCTATTTTCCCCCACTCAATTCGAAAAGATTTTTCGAAAAGAAGCGAGCGAGAACGCAAGTGGCGGCGGTTCGGTGGAAAATAGAATAGATTTCGTTACTTACAATTTCTTTGCTCCTTTTTTGAACGCAAGTTATTATGGTGATTGTTCCTGTTTGTGAATGAGAGAAAGAAGACTTCCTGGGGCCCACAAAACCTGATGCACATGCCGACAAGGTAGGTGCCGTTCCTGTCCTTCAATTTGAAATTATATGGCTCGGTTTTAATCGTAATATTATTATCAAAATCTCAACCGCGTTTACAGTCCCGGGGTTAACAAACGTGAGCAAATCGAAACAAACGAATGCCGTTTGAATTTTATTAAAATTCGCATTTGGTGCTGACAATATTTGTTTTTGATTTGGTCATAATAACTTTGCTTTTAGAGGGGGAGGGGGGAGACAGAAAATTTCGGGTGGACAAACGTTGAAAATCATGAACAAACGAATCCCGTTTGAAAATAAAAGAAATATGTTAACTGGGGTGGTAATGTCAATTTTTTTTTACCGTAAACTTTTTTTGAAGGATGGGCAAACGAAAATGTTGGTTGGACAAACGTGCATGAACAAATCGTGGACAAACGAATGCCGTTTCCATTTTATAAAAATTTGCACATATAGGGGTACCGACTTCACTGAGCGAATAAGTTTATGCCCAACGATATAGGAAGTATATAATATACATATAAACACAATCTTGACATTTTCAAAACTTTACAAAAATATGAAAAACTTCAGTAATACCATACGTATACTTACTTCTCATGCAGGATACTTTTTTTGAAATCATCATCATTTTCGTAAGATGTGAAATTTGTATTGTAAAGTTTGTAAATTTATCATATCTTGATTATACGGTTTCTAATTAAGTACCTACATTTAATTTAGTAGAATGTCATAATTTATCCTGATATTTATTAAGAGTTCTCTATGAATAATCAAAATGCCAATTTTTTCAGATTTTTTATGTTTAAATTATTTTTCTTGTAGAGAATTCACCTTGAAGGAAAGTTTCTGGTTCGCCTTAACGTCTTTCACGCCTCAAGGAGGTGGAGAAGCTCCAACAGCTCTTTCTGGTCGCACTTTGGTAGCTGCTTACTGGCTTTTTGTTGTATTGATGCTGGCGACCTTTACAGCCAACCTGGCAGCTTTTTTGACAGTCGAAAGAATGCAGGCAAGTTTTTTAATACGCAACATTCATGTAGTACTATTTCATATATCCTTAGTACTATGCAATAAATGATTACCAATTATTCTGAAATAGGATAAATATTATTGTGAACAAACTCATAAAGAATTTGTGGTTTTGCAGACCCCAGTTCAATCTTTGGATCAATTGGCTAAGCAATCTCGTATCAATTATACAGTGGTGAAAGAATCCGATACGCACCAGTACTTTATCAACATGAAAAATGCTGAAGATATACTTTACAGGTAAAATACAATTTTAGTCACACAGGTACAAAGGTACATAGGTAAAAAATCAAAACAAAAAGATTGTTTTGATAGGTTTAAATGAAGGTTCGATGCAATGGTGTGTTTCTAAGTGAAGAAAATTACCAGATTTCTGATCACCATGTATAAAAATTTAATCCACACAATAGGATACTACATGAAAAATTTGGATAGGGACATTTAAGCCGTTTTCCGATAGTTGGAGCCGTTTCCGATGTAGAAACTGCGATTTTCAGTTGTTTATAACTCATAATAACCTACTCATTTTAGACTGGCAACTGTAAAAACCATTCTTATTGGATTTTCACGGTAAATATGAAAAACAAAAATATACAGGCTGTCCTATTTAAAAATCAAGCTTCACCTACAAATGACCATAAAATTGGGCCACAAGGTCAAAGTCATCAGTACAGTCAAATGACCCCCATTGTCTTGAATAACTCTTGTTTGCACAATCTTTCTGTATCTGGCTTACCAACAGAGATAGAGATATCCGAGTCAGAAGATTGAAACAGTTGATAAATTATTTATTTTTAAATAAATTAATAAATAAATTAAAGATTACGCAGAGATGAAATCAAAATTTTTGCATCATCTGTCAAATGATGGATGTCTTCAAATCCTCCTTGAAATTTATCCAGTTCACATTCATCAACCAGCTAACTTAACCTAACATAACTTTTATAAAAACTGCATCAGAAATCAGCCCGTTAGCTCAATGAACCTTTATAATACCCACTGTTGTGTTTAATTGTCTCGTTAGCTTTTCCACAATGACATCTTGTGACAGCATTCCATTTAAATAATGTTGCATTACAATAACGACCATGGCCTGTCCGAAGGCGGTTTAATTTTATCCAAACACTTCTAGGCTGATCGAAGCCTGGTACATAATTTAAGATGGATCGGTATCAAGCGTTCTTTGAAAAAAGTATCTTGGTTCCATTAAGTTTTCCAAAGCTCAATGAGAGAAAAGTTTTCAAAAGTATTTGTAATGGAGTTGCTCTTCATTCCAGAATATCCTTTATGATAATTGAAATCTTAGAATTTAGTAAAAGATGACAACGCAAATATCAAGAAAATAAGTCTATTGAAAAGCTTTGTTTTTTTCCAACGATTTTCTAAAACGGTCGAAGAGAAAATAGCGTCTTCATCTCGTGAAGAATAGCTATTATCCACGAGAACGAAAATTACAACACGAGCCGCCAGGCTAGTGTTGGAACGTTTGAGTGGATTTCGCTCGTTGAAGAATATACTATTATTTTGTAATTTTAGCTTCTGTACCAGGTAGATTTTGCCACAGAAATGGTTTTTCTTTTGCTATTATTAAATAAACAAATAAATAAAAACAAAGCCATTGATTTTTCTTTTATATGGTATATGTTACTATAAGCTATAGGTACTTACATGTAATAGTAATAATTATTTTTCTACTCTTATTGAATAATTTTCAAATTATTAGAGCTTTTTGGATGAATTATGAAGGTTATTATTTAATTTATTGAATTATAGTTCATAATACCCGGCTCTTGTCCAATCACAGCTACTAGTAATTCATAATACCCGCTCGTGGAGCAATCAAAAGCTGGGAATTTGATAAACGGAGCAAAGCTGTGAAAAGGACCGATAACTTACATTTCTCAGAATCCACGCGTGCGCTCGGTACTCAATACTGAAAGTTGTTCCAAACAGTAAAATAAATTGAAAACAATGGGTACGTTCACCTGACGTCAACTGTTGAATAGCAGCGCAAAACGGTTGAGTGTAAGTTGTTTCAACATGTTTGGAAATAGTCTGAACGCATTGTTGACATCGAGTGATAGGTGACATGTTTCTGGATACGATTCAAGTTCATAGAAGTAATTATTAGCATTTATTTGTCGCTGATTGTATCAGGAGCATTCTTACTTGCAACTTTTACTTCCCACTTGGCGCATGTCCGCAACATACATGTTGACTGTGCTGAGCGTGAAATATTTACGCTCACAAAAATACTCAACAGTTGAACAACGGTTGTAAGTGAGCGGTATGTCTGAGCGCAAGCGCTACCTCAACAACTCAACGGTTGACGTCAGGTGAACGTACCCAATGATTAAAATTTGTTTTTTGTATATACAGGATGATCCCTAAATGGCGGACACGGTGTTGTTGACGATGTTCAGAAAGACTGTAAATTTAAAACAAAAATGGTTTCCTCGGCTTCGTTACCGAGATATAGGGTGCATTTTTCTAAAATTTAAATCAAAATGGCAGTTAACTTTAAACAACCTCCACTGACAAAGCACATAATTTCACATAACTATTATGATAGTGTTTTAATTCAAGCTCAACTGTTATCGAATACCTATGTCTCCGCGCAACGATTATTGTTTTAAGCTTTGTTAGACTTGCCATTTCTTATGTTTTCATGGTAACATCTTACTGGGTATTATAGACCTAAGCACTACTTATGATTTGTGTGCCTGAAGAAGGGTATATAGTGCAGTGTTGTGACTTTTTTTCCACACAAGTGGTCATATTTTCTTAAGGGAGCCATACTGGAGAAAAAATTAAATTAACTTAGAATCTTTAATCCATAATGAATGCTGTAGTGCTATCCATGTTTGCCATTTCGGGATCACCTGTATATAAAAACTAGAAAAAGCATAGTAATATATTCGGGATTATGACCATTATTCACTTTGATGACAATGTCACTCGCTAAAGCTCGTGGCAATATCGTGATCTCGTGATTAATGGCTTCATAATCGCTCATATAATTATACAGGTGATCCCGAAATGGCGGACATGGTATAGGGTGCTATAGAGGATGTTCAGAAATTTAAAATTTTAATTTAAAACAAAAATGGGTTCGAGATATAGGGTGTCCTTTTTCTAAAATTTACAGCACATGATTTCACATAACTATTAGGATAGTGTTTGCTTTTTATTTTTTTTATTGTCGGGAACGGAATTACAGGCATTCAAAGTTTACCTATTCCCTGAGTTCAACAAAAATGTTCAATGTGGCATCGTTGTTCGAATTTGAGATTTTGAATAATATTATCGAATATGTATCCGCGTAACGATTATTGTTTTAAGCTTTGTTGTGTTTCCATGGTAACATTTATCTGGGTATTGTAATCCAACACATTATTTTTCTGCCTGAACAATGGTATCCAGTGCAGCGCTGTGACTTTATTTTCTACAAAAGTGGTCATATATCTTCTTAAGGGAGCCATACTTGAGAAAACAGTAAATAAAACTTAGAATCTTTAATCCACAATGGATGCTGTGGTTCTGTCCGTGTCCGCCATTTCGGGATCAACCTGTATACTTACTATTAAATTATTCCAGTACAATTCTAGTACTTGTTCTCAATATAACTCCTTGTAAATCAACATCTTTCACTTATAGAATGTGGAAAGAGTTAACCCTAAATGCTTCGACGGACGATACCCAGTACCGGGTATGGGATTATCCAATCAGAGAGCAATATGGGCATATCCTCCTTGCTATCAATGACTCCAATCCAGTGCGGGACCCAGAGGAAGGCTTTCGAATGGTTGAAGAGCATTTAGATGGCGATTTCGCTTTCATCCACGACTCCGCCGAAATAAAGTATGCCGTCAGCAGAAGTTGCAATCTAACTGAGGTCGGAGAAGTTTTCGCGGAAAGGCCGTACGCGGTTGCTGTACAGCAAGGAAGTCATATCCAGGATGATATCAGCCGGGCGTAAGTAAAAATTTAAATTTTAATACAAAATGTTGACGTGTAGGATTAAAATCACTTCTTATACATATTTATCGAAAATTTGCTATTATTCACTATTTTTAGTAAGAATTGTATTTTTTATTTTTGTATCTTTGAGGGTGATCAAGTCACTGCGACCTAAGAGATCTATTGTAACCCCTCTACTGTGCTTCGCCTGGTGTGGAATCCCTTTTGTGAAGCACCCTCTCCAAGTCCGTTTCCTTGAGAAACTTCAGGATTTTGAGAGGATCAAGGTCGGGTAAGTTCCCTACCTCTAGCTGGTGGTGGCCCAGAACATTACTTCTTTTGAGTTCTATCGCATCGCAGTTGAGCAGCAAGGTGACGTAGTGTCTCATCTCCTTTCCCGCAGAATCTGCAGACGCCGTTCTCTTCTATGCCTAAGTTCCTTAGGTGTTCCTTGAGCTTGTAATGTCCCATTAGGAATCCCGTCAGTGTTCTGAGACGTTCCTTGCTGAGGTTGAAGAGTATCCTCGACCTCTCTCGGTTGAAGTTCCCGAGAAGTTCTTTGGCTTGTCTCAACCCTGAGAGGTTCCTCCAATGGGTTTCTCTCGGTTTTAGTAAGAATAAAGAACATAATGATTTCGTTTACATTTATCTATTTTAAACTCTCCTCTTAAAACAACTCTTCTACTTACTGTTGAAATAAAAATAACTTATTTCTACGAGCAAGAATTTTTTTTTTTTTCATACAAGATCAATGGTATTCATCACCATTCAGATTATAAGTCTTCATTGAAGACTAAGGCCATAGTTTAAATCGTTACGTAACCTAAAAAATATCTTCTCGGGAAGAAATAGAATCAGCCACTTAATTTTCTCAACTTTAAAGGAGGTAACTTCGGTCTTAACATGTAGGTAAGAAAAAGTCGCTCCACTCCAGTAATTATGGGTTCGAGAACTTGCTCATTACCCAGCCTCAAGTGTGACGATTAGATAGTAGAACATACGACACAAACAACCAGAGCGAGACTAGGAACGAACTCAGTACGAGACAGTTCAACTGTTTAGTAGTTTGCACTTCTAACCTGCGAAGTCACCGCCGGCTCTTATCGGCCGCTTATAATTTTATAATTATAAAGATGACAGTGTAAAAATGAATGAAAATCCCAACAAAACAGACTTTCAAATCGTATCCAAAGCTTAACACATTCACTGCCAGAGTATATTGGTGACGGTTGACAATGTGCCGCCTTTTTTTTTCTTGTAACCTGCTAATGTAATGTTTGTTTTAGCTAGTAGACACTAAACTAAGTTGAAACATAGCGTTTTTTGCAAAAAAAAGTAAGAACGCCCCAGGGGCGGTGCCGGCACAGGACAAATAATTTGCTTATTATACGGCCTGATATTTCTGTTATAAAATTTTTAAAATATTGCACGGTGTATGCTATATACGAACTGAGGCGTTCGCGACGTCTCACACCTGTATTACAGCACTCGCATAGGCGTTCTGTGCCATGTGTCGGTCAACGCCACTCGGGCGGTCAACATCATATTTTTGTTTGTTTTAATGTTTTGAAATATTTTTAGCCAAAAATGTATTTTAAAACTAAAGATTTTAAAACTAAAAACAGGCTAAACATTGATTGTATTAATTATAAACAACAAAAATACATAATGGGCAATTTTTTTCAATACAAGTCCTCTACAATATGCCCCGACACCTGTAACAAGAAACCAAACTCAACATGTGGTAGTTTAGACTTTACTAAAACCTCCTCTTAATAGAACGAACCGATCCAAACTGTCCTCATGAAATTATCCAACGTTGTATTGAAGGTATATCATGAACGCCTCTCGGGCGGTCGCGGAGTTTTTAGAGAAGTCGGGTGACCGCCTCTGGGGCGGTCCCGGCAGTGAATGTGTTAACTAAATTTAGAGGAAAGTCTACCAAAAATAATGCAAGAACACACCCACAAGATAAAAATCAAACAAACATCACGAACAAAATAATGCCACAAATATGAACAAGTAGCTAAAAGGCTTTAAAACTCGTAGAAAATAACAAGCTTATAGCAAATATAGAGATAATATGTTTTATACTTCCAAAAAAATAAAAAATAAAATTAATTAAAGAAAAGAATTTTCAAAATTCTGCAACTTCGTCATTTGTTAGTTCTCCGAAAAAGCGTTACAGGAACTTTATTAATGCATTAGCTGTTTAAGTAAAATCCCAGAGCTTTGTACTTATTATTCCGGACATTCTGCATGTATACTTAATAGCTGACATTTCAGAAAACTCCTGAGGGTTTGATTTTCAAAAAGTTTGACTTATTTTTCAGTATATTTTTATACTTGTTTTAAAACAAATAAATTACTATATTCATCAATTAATTGCAGCATCCTGAGACTTCAGAAAGACCGCTTCTTTGAGGAACTCAACGACAAGTACTGGAATCAATCAGCGAAGGGCTACTGCCCCAATACAGATGACAACGAAGGTATCACTTTGGAATCCCTCGGCGGGGTGTTTATAGCCACTTTGTTTGGACTTGCTTTGGCCATGATCACCCTGGTAGGGGAAGTACTGTACTACCGAAGGAAGCGCTCCAATAATGAGGTGAAGGAGAAACCCATGTTCACCGAGAAGATCAATGAAAACCTAGCAGTGGCCTATCCGATCACCATAGGTAGCACCTTTAAACCTGTCAAGATTATGCCGAATATTGAAAACCCGATATTGGCTAATATCACAGTATATCCCAGAGGCAAAAATCGCAATCGCGTTAAACAGTTACAGGAATAGATGGATGTAAAACTGTTAAACGAATAACAAAATGGTTGATGAAAAAGAAGAGATGTTGTTAACTAATATAAATAAGAATAAATAAAGCAATATAACTCTGAAGGGCACTAAAAGCTTTCAAAGTATATATTAGGTGTTTAATTTCGGGCGATACCGAGTTGGGCGAAGGATTTTGTTCTTCACTAATCCCAGGGCTCAATTGGGCGACAAACGAGAAACTAGGGAATTATAAGAGACAACTGGACAGACAAGAAATACATGTGCGGCCTTGCCCATATACAGGTTGTCCGGAAATTATGCGCAAAAAATTAAGGGGACGATTCTACATGATGAAATGTTGCCAAAAGTATCTATAATTTTTTTTCGAAAACTCACAAATAAGGAAGGAATAAAGAAGCCTTCAAAAATTGATTTTTTTTTTCAAAGCAAATTTTTATAACAGTTTTACTCGGAAACAGGTCATTTTATCGTGATAGACAATTTCCAACTATTTCTTCATGTTCTTTAATTGTGCATCTTCAAAACTCAGAAAAAAATATTACGAAAAAAGCTATAGGCCTTTTTTGAAGGTCAGGGGCAGTTAAGGCCTTTTGATATCGAGGTATTCAAGTCTAATTTGGACCAAGGATGTAAAGCAACATCAGTGGCAAGTGTGTCAAATTTTAAGAAAATCCGTACACTAGAAAAAAAATTATAAAAAATATTGATTTAAAAAAATCAATTTTGAAGGCTTATAACTTCCTTATTTGTAAGTTTTCGAAAAAAAATTATAGATACTTTTAGCAATATTTCATCAAGTAGAATTACCCCCTTAATTTTTTGCGCATAATTTCCGGATATAGCAGTGTTGCCAGATTTATTTAGTGGTTCTTTTAGTAGATCGGATAGGTATACCTAATCAATTTATTATTAATAATTGAAGTCGAGTAGGTAGTAGATACGTACCTACCTATGGCTATGTTGCACTTTAGCGTCATCGGTAAGTCAAGGTGTTTGGTCAGGTGAAAAAAAAAAGAAAAAAAAAACCTACCCTGACCAAAGACCTGACTTACCGGTGAGTTTTAGTGCGGAAAAAAATAATAAATACCCATCGTATAAATAAACTGCTCCCGTTATGGTTGCTTATAGTTGTTTTGAAACTGGGGCAACATGTTTGAAATATAACTATAATTATAATGTGTATCGCCATATTCATTATACAGGGTGGGAAATTTTGTACTACCCATCATTAGGATCTCGTAAACCGTAAGATATACAGGGTCGGTTAAATTAGAGAAAAGTTGCGCTATTTTATGGCCATGTCGAATCCGTCAAAACATGCAAGATATCTGTGACCGTTCCTGAAATATCCTGAAAAAACTGAAAAATCGAGAAATCTTATTTTTGGAATATCTTTCTTACCATTGGAAATTAATAAATAATTTTTTGTAGCCTTACATAAGCCGTTATAAGCTATTTATCTGACGTTTCAAAAATTTTCACAGCCGACTAGATCCCAGAGTTTTCATAGTCAACTTTCGTTTTTCTTATGGCCGCCATATTATTTTTTTATGTCGTTCGATAAGAAAAAAATAATGGAAACCAAAAACTAATAAACTTCAAAAAATAACTTTCAAAAATTTTTGTTCTTTTTTTTTTCTAAAAAAAGACAACTTTTTAGATCGAATATCATAGAGAAATTAACAACCTATAAGGCAAGCAGTATGACTTCATATTGGCCTATTTCAGTTAAGAACTATCTGTTTTTCTTTGAAAAAAGAAGAATAAAAATTTTCCAATTTTTTTTTTCTAAAATTTATTAATTTTTGGTTTACATTATTTTTTCTTATCGAACGACATAAAAAAATAATATAGCGGCCACAAGAAAAACGAAAGTTGACTATGAAAACTCTGGGATCTATAGTCGGCTGTGAAAATTTTTGAAACGTCAGATAAATAGCTTATAACGGCTTATGTAAGGCTACAAAAAATTATTTATTAATTTCCAATGGTAAGAAAGATATTCCAAAAATAAGATTTCTCGATTTTTCAGTTTTTTCAGGATATTTCAGGAACGGTCACAGATATCTTGCATGTTTTGACGGATTCGAGATGGCCATAAAATAGCGCAACTTTTCTCTAATTTAACCGACCCTGTATCTCTTACGGTTTACGAGATCCTAATGATGGGTAGTACAAAAATTTCCCACCCTGTATATTACTTTTCTATTGATGTTTCATGTTTCTGCTGTTTCTGCTGTTTCTGCTGTAGGTATAGTATAAAATAAAAATTGTAAATGCACTAAGGGCTTGATGATGTATTTAAGAGAACTTAAAAAAATAATACATCAAGTATTAATATTATTTATTTATTTTTTTGGTAGAAAATCGGAATTTCTGTCAAATCGGGCAACGTAGCCATACAAAAGCATGCAAATAACTCAAGTGTATTTAGAATTATTTCGCCCAATTGGGCTCAGGGATTATAAGAACACTCGTAGAGTCGAAGGGTCACTCAGCTAATTTCGCCCAACTCGGAAACGCCGTTAATTGCATAGGAATTTATCTACAGTAACTGTATAGAGTAGAGTATAATATACTCGTAATATATATATAATAATATACATACCTACTTGATAAAATATGTTCTTAGTTAAGTTCTATAGCCTTTTTGCATGATGATAAATCACATAACTATTTAATGATATAACACACTTAATTAGGGAAAAGTCGAATATATCTAAATATCTTAATAAAAATAATTCCATTTAAAAAATAGTTTTAATATTTGTTTTTATTAATTACATTAATTTATGATTTTTGAATCATTTTATTGTAAATTATTTATAAATTAATAAAAAATTAATATTTTTCTCATAAGAAAAACCAAACTTTATGACGATTCCGAATCAATTGAACTGATATCGATTTAACCGAAACAAATACAAATCAGACAATAATACAAGCGCGGATTCTACATAATATCTTGCTCTAAGAAGTGTTTTCGTTTTCTTTTCAAAAATAAGAAATAAATAGTTATGAGGGTAGTTACTTATTTAGAAAATGCAGCATCCTCTAGTCTCAAAATCTAAAGCCATATGTGCCATGATCGTTTGGCGAGCGGTATCAGGTAAGTCGTAAAATTTCAGTATCAGACATTACTCGACTCAGTAGCATGCCGCGAAGTTTCACTTTTCTTCCGCCGGGGGTTTACTTTCCACTTTCCCTCCGCCGGAGGAAAAGTGTTGTCATATATAGCAACCATCAACATACAAACACATAGGTACCTACATATACCTACAATAAAAATCAACAATTGAAATTTTATTAAATGTAAACCCAATATTTTTTCAAACCTTTCATCACCTCATTAAGCATTTCCACTGCGGCACATTCAAAGACATTCACTTCACTCAGGTTATTAATCACTTCAAGGTCGTCTTTTACTGCAGTATTCTTTTCCGAAAATATAGCCACCCCTCCATGACTTCCTGCGTCTCTGCAAAAGCTAGCTTATTGGAGATCCATACCATGAATATTTTTGTAATAAGCAGGTAGGAAATTGCTCTTTGGATTTCCAATGTTCTAAAACTAGAATAATATTGCATGGGTTTTCTTCAAAAAAGAATTTATAATATCTACAGCGATGTTCCAATTGACTGCAGATTTTGATGCATAATAGCCGTGAATTCTTTTTTTTAAGTGTTGCCATAGAGAATAGTAGTATACCTACTTACCTATGTAAAAAAATACACCCGCCTGTGTTAACTTATGTTGTCTTGTACTTTGAAAGTCGTTTTTAATTTTCAATAATATAGTACATATGAGAGCCCTAGTATCAAAGGCGGCAATCTCCACTTTTTGACGAAATCGAGTTAGATACATGATATTTGAGAGCCCTAGTATCAAAGGCGGCAATCTCCACCATTTTGAATTTTTGTTAATGCGCAAAAAACTGTTACACGCATGTAATTGCTTATTTCAAATCGATGATAGTTGCTAATGAAAGAAAATGCTATACTGCATCTGATTTTAAGGTCAATATACCTAATTTTTCTATATTTTTTGAAAAAATTAACAAAAATATGTGGAGAATGCCATGTTTGATACCAACAGTTGGATTTTGCCGGATTTGATACCAACTAACATGAGTTTTGAAATAAATACCTAGTATTTTGGAATGGATTTATAGAAAAAAGAATATAATATTCAAATTAAATCAAGAAAACGTATAATCAAAAATATTTATTGAACATAATAATACACATTAAACGAGTAGATGTGGCATTTCTTCAACAAATTCGCAGGTTGCTTCTGCGTCTGGTCAAGTCACATGATCGTCGCGAGCCATCTGATTGGCCAGAACGGATATTGCCGCCTATGATTCTAAGTGTGCAATGGAGATTGCCGGGTTTGATTCTCAGGTGATGTTTTAATGCAGTTTTGTAATGGGATAAAGCAGCTTTTGATACTCGCAAACCGAATATTTAGACAGAGCGCGAAAAACCGAAAAATTATGTCATACCTATACTTTACAATACGATCTTTCAGAAAAGCCGGTCGTTGCATGTTTACTTAATTTAATTAGGTATGCAAGCTGCCCCATTTATTATTATTGTAAGTAGATAAAATGAACTGCATGAAACGGTAAGAGATACGAAGTCGGTTAAATTACAAAAAAAAGTTGCGCTGTTTTGAGACGAGTATTTGGCAATTCAAATACTCATTCACTTTGTGACTTCTCTTCATAGTTCACATTCCCCAGGGCGCCTCCCTTTTCAAATTTACAATTTTCCTAAGCTCACAACGCCAGACGACCACGCAACCCATAATACACCACTTCTCGCCGAGCAGCCGACACAGGGAGGGGGAAGTTACAGGTCACTACAGAATGATGAGCGAGTATAAGTATATATACAAGCTTTTATCTCTTTCTAACGTACTCGCTTCGGCGGTACATATACTAAAATTGGAACGATACAGAGAAGATTAGCATGGCCCCTGCGCAAGGATGACACGCAAAATCGTGAAGCGTTCCACATTTTTTTGCAAAATTTTGATTAATCTGTTTTAGTGAATTCATTGGCCGTATTCACAAACGATAAAGTTCAAAATAATTACGTAATCAATTATTTCCATCTCATTCTAGAGCACATAAACTGTATATCTCCATCTAATTTATTTAATTATTTTCTAGCTAGGTATAGGTATTACAGCGTGATAATGCTTTTTTTGCATTATAATGCTTTTTTTAGTTTTTTTACCTACCTATACTTATAGTTTAGATACCTAAGTATATTTACAATAATATTATTGGTAGCCCAGCAATAAAAAAATGTTTGAACTTCAAAATAAGTAAGTATAGGTAGGTAGTCAAATTTGATTTTATTTATAGGTAATTTATAAGTCTCTTAATAATTAATTCTGTTTGATTTTCAATAAGACAAATTTGCGGTCTTGCATTTCAACAATGATATAATTATTAATATCTACTTAATAAAATGTTTTCATTAAATCACAGGTAGGTACCTTATAATCCAAAAAGCGTATAAGTAGGTGGTAGAAGCAGTCTTGCTAATCTTCACTACTGTTTTATTGTAATTGTTTCGACTGCAATTCGGTAGGGTGTTCTTGTTGAAGTCTCCAAAACTGTCTTCATTGGTCTTTGCCTTGACTATATCTACACGGTGTTAAGAGATTAAGACGTTAGGTGATAAGGTGATACATTTAATAATGTGAGCGCGAGCAGGAGCTGTATAGTACAGGGTGTTTTTTTAATTGAATGTCAATATATTTGAGGGGGTGATTTTTGGGTCCATTTTAAGAAGAAAACTTCATAAGAACATATGTCCTGGTACGCTACTGATTTCTGTTCAAATAGAAATAATTTTTGGAATCCGCCCCATTCATTTCCGAGCAAATTTGATCACTTGTTTTTTTTCAGTCCGATGGACGGTTTTCGCCTAAAAAAATAAAATCTGTTTCTCTACATGGTCACAAGATTGTCGTTAAAATGACAATAAGAAAATATTAAAATTATGCAGGTAAAATTCTGCACGATCGTCACTATAGTGGAAATAAAACGAAATGTGCTATATGAAAAAATGCCTCTCGATGAGTAATTACCTACTGTACAGGGTGATTCATTATAATGTCGCCCCCCTTTAACTTTGTTATTTCATGTGCCCCAAAAAAATTAAAAGTGGGGTTATGTAGGTGCTAAAAAAGACTTTTTTATACGTGTAACAAAAATTTGAAAGTAGATCAGTATACAGGGAAAACCAAAAATTTAATTTTTTTTTCAATGGATCACCCTATATATGAATTTATTTTTCGATTCCCCGTAAAATTCTAAGCATAACTTATATAACATACCGTATACCTAAATTCAAAGGCTTCTGAAATATTCGCATTTGAAACATGAAATATTTTATAAAACACCTGTTGCAAATCAAGAAATCTAACAATAAAGCTCTACTGGGCCTCCATTTTTTTCAACACATTTTATAAGGGTTTATAAGGGTTGTTCGCATTTTCTGCAATGAATCTGTTATGAATTCTGGGTTATTTTAATTTAAATTATTAATTTTAAATCTTTTAGATGATCGAGGTTTTCAATTTGGTAGTTATACACACGGTTTTTTAAATAGTTTCAAATGCGAATATTTCAGAAACTATTGAATTTAGGTATACGGTATGTTATATAAATTATGCTTAGAATTTTACGAGGAATCGAAAAATAAATTCATATATAGGGTGTTCCATTGAAAAAAAATTAAATTTTTGGTTTTCCCTGTATACTGATCTATTTTCAAATTTTTGTTATACGTATAAAAAAGTATTTTTTAGCACCTACATAACCCTACTTTTAATTTTTTTGAGACACATGAAATAACAAAGTTAAAGGGGGGCAACATTATAATGAATCACCCTGTACCTAATATTATGAAATTTTATTAAAATATCTAGAACGGTTTTACAGAATGTATTATGCAAAAATTATTTTTAAAAACGGTAATTATATAAATATCCGCGGCTCCTACAGTTTCACGATGGCACCTATACATATAGGGGTGGAGAACATACCTATAGTAACACCAGGAAGGTATTTATTTGCTTTGCAAAAGAAAGGGAAAGCAAAAAAACGGCCTAAAATATCGGTTTTGAGAGTGCGGAGAGAGTACGGTCCTGACAAGAGGCGCCGATTTATACCGCGAATCACGGATGTAACCACTTCACGACAATGCCAAGCGCTTCGAAGCTTACAGAGGCGGACCGGCGCTATATCCGCTTTCACATATCGTGTCCAGTCCACACAGGGATTGGTGCAATGATTTTTGGAATGTAAATGCAAAATAAATGCAAAATTCAAAATAAAAATCGTGCTACTGTAATAAATCTCGAAGATTTTCCTTGCCCTGAAAGTGAAGAAAAAATTATAAATTCGACCGTATACAGGGTGTCCCAATATTCCATGGACATGGAGCAACCACAGATTACTGAGGTAAAAAAAAGTCGCTCGGAGCAAACTTATCTCTATACCAAAATGCTTCGTTTGTCCGTTAGAGGGCTTCAAAGTCTTTTGAAAATTTTAGTTTTTTTGAAATAGCTCAAAGTTGGCTGATTCAAATTCGACGAAATTTAGTAGGTAAATTTCTTATTAAAAGTACTAATTTCTGATGTACATGATAATTTGACGGAAACCCGGGAAGGGGTGAAACTACCCCTACCCTCCATTAAAATCGATCGTAATTGTTTGATAGGGTAGCAGGAACGCTGTTCATGTTTTTTTGTTTGAAAGATACAACGTTTTAGCCCATTTTTGGTCTCCTACAAAAATCTGTATCTTTCCGAGGTGCTATGTGATAAAATAAATTAGTCGATGGTACCTTACCAAAATTTTATTTCAGTCTTTTAATTTGAAATCAAATTTTCAATATTCAGGTGATTATTTGATCTAATCTCATAGAAGATGTTTAGTATGGTTCGGTTTTTTTTTCAGGTGTTTGCAAACGGTTTTTTTCAAACGCAGTAAAAAGTTTGCAAAACGACGAGGTTCCAAGAAGAGTTCAAATAATTTTTTTGCGCAGGATGGAACTTTCTAGGGTCCAAACCGGCGCCCACATCGAGCATCTTTTATTAGATTAGATCAAATAATCACCTAACAATTGGAAATTTGATTTCAAATTAAAAGAATGAAATAAAAATTTAGTTATCATCGACTAATTTATTTTATCACATAGCACCTCGGAAAGATACAGATTTTTGTAGGAGACCAAAAATGGGCTAAAACGTTGTATCTTTCAAACAAAAAAACATGAACAGCGTTCCTGCTACCCTATATCAACAATTACGATCGATTTTAATGGAGGGTAGGGGTAGTTTACCCCTTCCCGGGTCTTCGTCAAATTATCATGTACATCAGAAATTAGTACTTTTAAAAAGAAATTTACCTACTAAATTTCATCGAATTGGAATCAGCCGACTTTGAGCTATTTCAAAAAAACTAAAATTTTCAAAAGACTTTGAAGCCCTCTAACGGACAAACGAAGCATTTTGGTATAGAGATAAGTTTGCTCCGAGCGACTTTTTTTTACCTCAGTAATCTGTGGTTGCTCCATGTCCATGGAATATTGGGACACCCTGTATAGTGTCAAACAGGCCTTAGTTGTGACCTTAAAATTAGTTTGCAATGACTGTTTTTAGCTTCTTACCCACCCAGCACCCCATATTTCGCTCCTCGGTCCCGAAAAACTTGATGAAACTTAGGAGCCGCGGATGTATATAATTACCTCAAAAACTTGTACCCTCTGTATCTCAAAAGTTAAGACTTTAAGGACATAATTACGTTCTTATGAAGTTTTCTTCTTGAAATGGACCCAAAAATCACCCCCTTAAATATTGACACTCAATTACAAAACACTCTGTATTTAAATAAATGCAGGGGGTGGGCTAAAAATAACGAGCACAGTTTCACACCTCATGCCTTTTATGTTCATATGTCTTGAGTTTATTGGGTGCATGCGTGCAAGACCGAGACAAGTCCAAAATCAAAAGTACCAAAACTGATTCTGTTTATAACTGACTGAGGCTGATGCAGATGCAATTATGTTTTGCCACAGTAACTCTGATGCTTTGTAGTTTTCCAATAGGTAGTTAAGTTATTGTTATAAAAATAATCCAGTGCGGGTCCAAGACTATATATTTCCTTATTGAGTCTCAGTATATCTACCGAAGTAGGTAGGTATACTTTACGTATTAATAATAACAATGTATTGTTCAGAAATAGTGGGAAACCTATAGAGAAATAATAGTGTTATTCCTACGAGACAAAAAGAGCAACATCAACCCAGCAAATAAAATAATATTAGGCAGCTAACGTACAATTGAAGGAATGAGTCGTTTTTTTTTTATTATTATGGTAACACTCAACAGATATGTATTGCGCATCGTTGTGCAACCATCATCAATCTAAACACAGAATTTGGTGTTGGTGTGAACCGCGAACTTGGCCTTTTATTTTAAATTTAAATTTTTAATCGCGGAGTTTGCGTGCTGTCGTCGAATCTGCGCTGCTTGCTACCTCGAGTCAAGGTAACCGTAATTTCAAGATGGCCGACTCTGATAAAACGATAGAAGCTACTTCTGAAAATATGCGTAAGAAATCAGAAAGTGATATCAAACCTGCGGTAAACCAGGATGAGGACAGTGAGAGCGTCGAGGAGCAGCCCTTGGACATTGGGGAGCACTACTTAGTGAGAAGATCCGATGAATCTTGGCGTAAGTTGTTAAACATAACCTCACTTCCTGTCCCAGTTGTTTACACTAAGTTTCCATGGTTCGTTTTCAGATCCTGCTGAGATTATTCAGACCAGATATAATGAAACAGAGCAACAATACGAATATTACGTCCATTATGAGGGCTACAATCGACGATTGGATGAATGGGTAAGTTGTCAAAGTGACTTCAGTGATCCTGACACTTGGCTATAAGGAAGTAGGTATCATTTTGTATTAATTTTTTGTCCATTTAAGGTGCTACGGGGACGAATTATGTCCTCGAGGTTCAACATGACTGACGGGAAATCTGGGAGCGATAAAATCTGGAAGGACAGGCCTGGTGTGACCGACCTACTCTCTGACAGCTCAGACCGAAAAATTACACGCAACCAGAAAAGGAGACATGATGAGATCAATCACATACAAAAGTCGTAAGTAGTATTTGTACTCATAACAGTCCCAGTATTATGGTTTTTGTCTAATTAGAGTATTTTTGTGGATAAAATGTTCACAGTTTGTTTATTTGGTCTTTGGATATTGTTGTTCTGGTGAAACGTCCCAACTAGTACAGTTCTACAGTTAGTTGTGTTCAAATAAATGTCTGGGACAGTTTTAATTTTCTAGTGTCAATATGGCTTATAAATTGTACAATGGTTTCCATGGTTTCATGCTCTCAGCTCTCAGCAAAGATGACAATCTATTTTATTTAAGAAATTAAAACTTCAAAAAATTAAAATTACATTCTTATGATCAATTATTATTATTACTCTTACCTGTTGTTACGTCAATCAATTATTGACGTAATCAGAAATTGCCGTTAGTTGAGTATTGCTCAAATCGAGGCTCAAATATTTTATGAAATCAGGTGACAACTAACACGCTGAAAGCCACAAACACAACACAACAAAAAAGTTGTCCCAGTTTTATTTGTAGAGAACTGTACTTGCCCCTGCTATTACAGATAATGTCTTAGCTATATTGTAAATTCAGGTAAAGGTGCTGTACCGCGATGGTTTTACCCCTACGCTACCTTACCAGCAGGGTTGTTAGAACGCTCGCATACAGGCTACTATAATACGAGACCGTAATAGTAGCTACCGGTTCCTGTTTCCAATACACCAATATTACTACTAAGCCTGGCCGGCATTCTCGTTACAATTAATTATTATTGAGACGATAACGCTCGGTAAGTCAGGTCTTTGGTCAGGGTAGGTTTTTTTTCATTTTACGGACATTTGAAAGAAAAAAATCCTACCCAGACCAAAGACCTGACTTACTGCTGCAAATAAGTTTAGACACAGATTTCATGTGGCAACGCTGAGAGCCTGTCAGCTAGGGGCAAGCAGAGAGAGTGGAGGGGGGCCAGCGTAGGGGTAAAACCATCGCGATACAGCACCTTTACCTAAATGCAGCTAGCCTAAACTAGCCAACAGCTACGGGTGGAAGAGCTAGTGAGAGATGGGGCACATTCTTGTCCCTGGAATGAGAAATCATTCCAAAAGGCGGAAGAACCAAAACGAAAGGTCAACGGCATGGATATGCAGAAGACACCGGGAAACCACTGCATTAAAGACTCAAAGGAGTATCCCTAGTATAAACTTAACATGGCAATACCAAGAAGGAAAACGGGCCTCAGTCCCCGGCAGACCTTAAATGGTCAGAGGCTGCTAAGAATCCCCGGGTTACCTATTAAGATTTGTACTTGGAACGTAAGGACAATGTATGAAGCAGGTAAGATTCATAATGCTATCAAAGAGATAAGGATAGGCTCTCGATAGACATCATGGGAGTCAGTGAAATGCGCTGGACTGATTCGGGACAATGCTTCATCAACAACCACCAGATATTTTACTCTGGAAACACTAATGGCGAGCATGTGAACGAGGTGGGTGTCATACTGAACAGGAAGTTGGCCGGTAGCATTACGAATTTTGTCCCAATATCTGAAAGAATAATACTCATTGAAATCCACTCCTTTCCTATTAAAACCAATGTGGTTCAGGTGTATGCCCCCACAGCCGACAAATCAAATGAATTAATTAAGACATTTTACGAAGAACTAACTAACACCTTAGAAAAACTTCATAAGAACAGCGTTATGGTATGATTAAGTTTAAAAAGTCAGATGTGATGTCATACTAACCGTCCGAATTAAGATTTTTCATTTCACCAGAAAATGTCAAACAGTTAAATTTCAAGGTGCGAACGAGCGTAAATTATTAAAGGAATCATTCAAACAATTAATTGAAAGGTTTAAGTCAGTTTGACAGCCACTGACAACTACATAAAATTTATTCACGTAATGACATTCTATCCTCTGTGTTGTGCATTTAATTCTCATTCAAAACCAATGTTGACGAATATTTATTTATGCGGGATGGAGTGTTTAGACAAACTGGACGGTTACTATGAAAATCACGTATATGAAACAAAATAAATCAAACTATCAAAAGGATGTGTATTCTTAATCGATACGTATGACTTTTTAAACTTTATCGTACTATACCTTAGTAATGGGAGACGTCAATGCTAAAATTGGACAAGGGAGATGCGGAGAGCTAGTGGGACCGTTTGGACTTGGAGAACGAAACGAACGTGGAGAGCGCCTGTGCATGTTTTTGATGGAACAGCAATTGGCAGTCACAAATAGCCTTTTCAAACTGCCTAATAGACGTTTGTATACTTGGAGATCGCCTCTAAATGCCCCAGGACATGTCGTCAGAAATCAGATAGATTACATTCTAATTAACAGAAGGTTTAAAAACGCCGTAACATCAATGAAAACATATCTGAGTGCAGACATTGGATCAGATCACAACCCGTTGGTTGGGACAGTTAAACTCAAGCTGAAAAGGGTAAATAAACGAAAAACTGGCAAATATGACCTAACACAACTAAAAAATGTGGAGATAAAGCAGAATGTACAGCAGTATATAAGACAAGAAATTACCCGGGCGGAAGAGGTGACTGATATACAGACGAAAATTAACAAACTACAAGAGATTAATGAAGAAATTTTTGAAAAACATCTATGTGCGAAAAGAATTAAAAGAAAATCATGGATGACAGATAATATATTAGATATGATGGAGAGCAGATGAGAACTTAAAGGGAGAGACAACGTAGGATATAAACAGATCGACAAGGAAATAAAGAAAGAGATTAAAATAGCTAAGAACAAATGGCTAGAAGAACAATGCCAAGAAATAGAAGAACTAGAACACAAATACGACTCATTCAACCTCCACAAAAAAGTCAAAGAGGCGGCAGGACTTTACAGACCAAGAAGACCTGCAAGATTAACAGACAGCCAAGGAAACACAATAATTAACTTGGAAGAAATTAAAACCCGCTGGAAAGAATATGTAGAAAAACGTTCACAGACGATAGACGAAATACCGAATACAAAATCACTTCTGGCACGGGGCCCTCAATTGAACATGATGAGGTAAAAGCTGCAATATAGTCAATAAAGATTGGCAAGGCAACAGGACCAGATAATTTTCACTCCGAATTCCTGAAACTTATTGATAGTGCAGAAATAGAGTGGCTCACAACAATATTTAACGATATTTATAACTCTGGTATCATTCCAAACAACTGGCTGAAATCTACCTTCATAACTCTGCCCAAAATGCCGAATCCAAAAAAAAGTTGCTAATATCAATGAGAAGATCTATACAAAAGCTGAATTCTATATCTCATTTGGTTCCCGAGCTATGTTTAAAAAACTGGATAATCTTTTTTTGACGCCCTGTATCTCAAAAAACTGCTTCAACTCTGCCCACAAGTATCCAGTGCTAAGCCTTAACAATAATTCTTACCATCCACCAGTTCCACACCTCAGCCTGATTTGGATGTTGCTGCTGCCCAACATCACTGTTAGTTTTGGTCCATCCTGGGTATTTCGTTTCCCTAGTACCACTCATATCTGAGAGGCATTCCCCTGTCTTCCACCTGAGGAGGCGCCCGGTGGGGGACGAGCAACCCCATACGAGAATGCCAACGCAATCATTTCTAAAATAATAATGGCAGTCATCTGTCATGTTTCTAAATCGCTATTTAGGTCAATGTTAACTCAGAGAAGTCACGTTGAGTACAGATGACATTGACGTTATTGACATTTATTCATAACCAACTTGTCATATATTAATATATCAATCAAATATATGTCAGTGTCAATTGTCTCAACATCAAATCGTTTCTAAAATAACCTCATCAACTCAACAATCCAACTCGACAATTGGCAGCTGACATTGTTGACTTGTTGCTTGTTGTCCAACGTTGGGTATTTAGAAACTCACCTTATGTATTTCCGAAATTCAAAGTTTTTTGCAACAGTTCCTTGACATGATGACGTGCCAGCTGCTGTCAACAGTTTCAGGAATGAACTGAGGGTCTTGTGAATAGTGGTGTCTAGTGTGGAATGCAATCAGAGTCAGTACAGTGATGAAAGTGAATCAGAGAAGAGCTTCAGCTGTGTTTAGTACTGACCGTTTAGAACGATAGAAGTGACAGAAGTACAAATTAAATTATGATCAATCAATAAATTTTTCAGTTCCTTCTCAGAATATAAATTAGCAAGTAAATTAAATGTTATCCCCCATAATGTTTCCCCCTCCCTCGCCCCCAAATTAACCATTTTACATTTCTCTCTCAAACAAGTTAATGGGGCCAACATTTAAAAATCTATGAGTGACTTTCAAAAGAGATATAAAAATCCATCTTCAGCGATGAGCTTTTTCCATCTCGAGATCCAAAATCCATCTGGAGAACACAAGTTTTTGTAGAATTATTCCAATGGAAACTTTTGACCTACTCATCGTATCCTACCGTTCCCCAAAGCTACAAGAAATTTAACCGGTAGCCAATTCCCATAAGGATTCTGCGAAGTCATTTACTCAAAGACCTTATTTCTATTTTTTGCAATCTTTCTAGTTATTGTGATTTTCTTAATAGTTGGAAACAAATAGAAAGCATCTCCAGTGGATACTGTGGATAAATTTGGAGCAAGAGAAAGGGTAATAGAAGATAAATAAAAATAATAAATACTTACTAAATAATTATGAGACAAAAAATGACATGGGATTCGAGGTGTCATGTGACCCCTTATTCTATGCCACTGAATTGACCACTGAATGTTTTGGTTCTACTCAGAATTTTTCCAAATACGGTTTATATGGTTCCAGATACGAGAGTCGTTTAAAAAGTTTCAGACATTTTCAAGAAAAACACAGATTTTGAGCCAAGACGAAATTTATTCCTAGACATAGTCTCCGCTTTCCACCTCAGAATTCAACCCATATTTTTACCACTGAGGAAGTTTTTTTCAAATTTGGAAACAAACAAAAAAAAAATCAATGAGAGCTAGATCGGGTGAATAGGATGGATAGACAACGAGCGTTGTCCTGGTGTAACAGCACTACTTTCTTCTTGGCCAAGTGTGGTTGTGTTTCTTTACTCTTCAATCGACCCAACAATGCGGCATAATAGGGCACGGTGATGGTTTCACCTTTCTGAAGGTACGGCTGTACCAAAATCCTGTTGCAATAACTTTTCCCACATGAAGAACGACCCCTTCGCTTTCTTCGGATCTGGTTCTCCCATATCGATCCACTGCAGTGACTGCTGTTTGGTCTCGTAAGGATGGTGATGAACCCAGGTTTCATTAACAGTAATCAAACGTCACAAAAATTCTGCTGGAATTTTTTTTATACGTTTCAAGACACTCGTGCAACATGTCAAGCCGTAACACCTTTTGGCCGACTGTCAACAAACGCGGCGCCTACGTGCGGATAATTTAATATCCGCACATTTAAATAAAAATATTTTCTCATACCCAAGTCTTCTGTAAAGTCTCATGTACCCGTTCACCTGATGTCCCACGACACTCAGCAATCTCCTTAACTGTCAAACGGCGATTTTCCATCACAGTTGCTTGCACTAAATTGACGTCTTCAGTATTTGGAACAGTTTTTGGTCACCCAATGTTTCACGGTTGTATATGAACGAGACGGTTCACCGACACTGAGTCGAACTCATCTTTTAATCTCTTGAGTTTTTTTCCCTTTCATACGAGGAAACTTTATCAATGCACGACACTCAATTTCATCTATTCTTGATAAAAAATGTTATTGTCAACTTTGAAACAATGGCATTAGCTAAATACTGACCAGAATGACTTGAAATTTTTAGAGGACACACATATCAACACCATCTGTCAAAGAGTGGAAGAAAATAATTTTATCAGTAATATTTAAAAAGCTTATTAGACTTACTGTAAGTAAATATTTAGATATTTTGTACGAAATTTATATACATAAAGTATCAAGGGTATAAAAGTAAAATAAAATAAAAAAATAAAAAGTACTTTTTGCCGGTAAGACCTGAAACTATTCAAACGACCCTCGTACAATAAGGTGCCCTTATCTCAGTTGAAAAACATTTTTGGGATTTTTTTAGTTTTCTCCACAGTTTAACCTTATCTACAACCCTTTCAATTTACGATACACACCTACCACTGAATCACCTTGTATAAAGTTATAAAGCACCTGTTTATAGATCCTGAATAATTATTGTGTCTTTTAAATTCAAGGTATGCTGAAATGGATCCGACAACTGCAGCTTTAGAAAAAGAGCATGAACAAATAACCAAAGTTAAATATATTGATAAAATTCAGATAGGCAGATTTGAAATTGACACTTGGTATTTTAGTCCATACCCTGAAGAATATGGCCAACAGAGCAAACTCTGGATTTGTGAATATTGCTTGAAATATATGAGATTAGAAAAAAGTTACCGTTATCATATGGTGAGTTAAAACAATGATGATACTGCATCAAATTAATGCAAGTTGTGTAATGTAATGTGTAATTTTAATTTCCTATGTTTTAGAGTGAATGTATTTGTCGTCAACCTGTAGGAAAAGAGATATACAGAAAAGGAACACTTTCCGTTTATGAAGTAGATGGAAAAGATCATAAGGTAAGCTGTGGTTCAATTAATATTGAATGGTCCCATCCAGTTCTAGAAGGGTCGTAAAGAAGCTGGCTACATAAAAAAGCTTTTCATCGATACATGGCTGATTCTTACTGTAAAAGGATCTTTTCGGGTAGCAGAGTTGAAATCATGCTGTCTGTCACAGCGCCCCTGTGACTTAAAGTAGGGACGGACGTTCAGAAAGGTAAAAATGTGTTACAGTCAAACCTGGATAACCCGGAAACGCCTGGGACCGATAATAAATTCCGTCTTATGCAGGTTTCCGGCTTAAACAACAACTGTCTAAACCGGAATCAAACCTGCTTAGCACGGAAAATGCCCAACAGTACGTAATGTACCTTCTAAAAATAATTTGATGCTCACGGTTGGATGGAGAGTTTAGAATTGACTAAAATGGAATCCGAACAGGACTAAACAGGAAATGTATAAGTACCTACAGACAGTTTTTATTGTCGCAATAAAATTTCCGAGAAGTGAGAGTAGGATAGACGCGCGAGAACATGCGGAGGTAAAGAGTAAAGGGTGGTGACGTCGGTCCGCTTCCATCTTATGCAGGTGAAATTGCGTGCATAAGGTTAAAAAACGTATTCCGTCTCCGCGTTACGCAGTTTCCGGCTTGAGCAGTGGAAGTTAACATGTAATGTGTATAGCTTAATTCTGGACCGGGAGAAATTTCCGTGATATACAGTTTTCCGCCTTACTCAGTGTTCGTCTTATCCAGGTTTGACTGTATTCAAATTTTTTTAGACATCCGTTAAATAATGTTTCGTTGTATTAAAAATGACAATCAATCTATGAACATTAATTATTCACATCAGCATATTTGTTAAACTTTAAAATAATCAAATAATTTTCTTTACATACCTATACGGTTTAATTGTTCTCTACTTAAATTGAAAACGCGAGCGTGCACTGGAAGCACTCGAGCAACACCATGCTGTTGATAACTGTCTGCTGTGGTTGTAGCCATGGTTTTTTTGTTTGCCATTTCGTATATGGCTTTTTAAGTGTAAATACATATAACATTCAATCAACAGGCAATGGACATTCATAACATAACGAAGGAACGAGGAACACTAGAACTATTCTGGTTTGTATTTGTTTACCTTCTATAACATTTATTATGACTCAGATATCTTATTATCTCACTTTCGCTATAGTTGATGGTTAACCGGTTAACCGATTAACCGTTTGCAATCACTGTAACTGATTAGGATTTTTTACTACCAGTTAACTGTTTTATAGTCTGCTAAATATACAGTGTGTCCCCGGATGGACCTAACTATACTTATAAACTTCCTTATTTTGCATCTTCGGAAAAAAAGTCTTTCTTTAGAAAAAGTTTTGCTTTATCTAGAATATCTTAAGCCGCAGTCAAAATTTCGAAATAATACACAGGGTGGATACAATTCATTTATTACAGTTTTTACCATGTACAAAAGTTTATACAAAACTTATTCCACATGTTGCCCTCTTAAAGACACGTATCCACCAAAGCAACAAAGGGGAACATTTATGTTTCTGTTCCAAATTTCCTAAATGTTTACGAATGTTCCTAGTACGTTGCTCAATGTTCCATGATGTTGCTAGTAGAAGTTGTTGCTTGTTGTTGTATGTTGCCATTTGTTTGCACGCAATATTTTGCACTTGTTTCTCGAAGTTCCTAAAATTTGGAACAAGAAACAACAAATGGAAACAAAATGTTCCTGTGTGTTGCTTTGGTGGAGAGGCACCTTTACGTTACACATTTTTCAACAAGTGATTTAAACTTAGTATGAAACTTAAAAAAATAGTAAAAAAAACAGGTAAATCCTACTTGAAAGAAAAGTGATATTAATTGAAATTTTAACAGAAAGTCAGATAACGAATCAGAAGTTTTATCTCTTACAGCCAATATTATAAAGGCTCATTCGGGTAACGGGCAGATTTCTGTGCTCGTTTTTGAAGTTAATATCGACGTAAAATGACTTTCATTAACATTTTTGTAATTACTTTCATGTCAAGAATAGATAAATTTAAAAAATTTCCACTTAGACTCGATACCTTCCCCATAAATGGCCACAGAAATCTGTTGACACACGTATTCATCATAAAAATCACAGTCCTTCGCCTCTTGCCAGATTACTAGATACCACAGTCGTTCGCCTCCTGAAGTCTGAAGAACGATATCGGAACAAAGAAAACTATCGTCCTTGATAAGAAAGATAGCTTCAATAAATACAGTAAAATAAAATAATCCAGGACAATATTAAGCAAGGTAGACGACCAAAACCAGTCGTATTACTTAAATAGTTATAACACTAGGAAAAAAACACAGGTAGTACAATCACCAAAACAATAGTGACACAAAGTGCCACCAGCCGGTGTAAATTGAGCCAATTAATTCTCCGGAAAACACTCACTAGGAGCAAGAAGCCACAGACGCACAAATCCACTCGACTCGCTCGACCGACGTTATTGTAAGAACGTGACAATTGAAGTGAAAGAGTAAATTTTGGTTAGTAATATCTGTGTGGAAATAAGAAACAGCTGATTATTTAGATTTGAAGATATTGCTATAAGTTATAGTTGTGTTAAAGAATAAAGAATTTTGAAAGACTTTTAATTTGGTATTAATAAAATGTAAGATCCGTAACAATAATAACTCATGTACGGGATGATTTTTTATTTCAAAATTACGCAACTTTATTGCTGTCTGCCAGCACTTTAGCTACTATCTGCCAACAGTTAATAATAATTGACTGTCTAATAGATTAATTGTTATTATCAATTCAACAAAACATTATTTGGCGGCTATCTAAAAAAAATTAATATCGAAATTTTACGTTTTTGAACATAAATTTTGGTTATAAGCCAAAGAGCCGCGCTGACAGACAACACGATTTCAACTTGACTACCCAAAAGGATTTTTTTACAGTATCAGCCATGTAACCGATGACAAGCTTTTTTATGTAGTCAGCTCTTAAACTACAAGCCTTGATGGAACACTGTTTTGGATTACTTTATTTTTCAACATGATCTCAACCAAAAGGCATCTATTGCTCTATTTATTGAACAACATCTCTTTCGACCTTGTATTTATTCAGGTTCGAGGCTAAATCTGGAAGTATAGGGGAGGGGATAGGGATGCAATGAGAAGTATGTTGAGCAGTTCTAAAAAAAATCCACCAGTAGGGGGCTGCTGTGGGTGGAGATTAGCCATAATGGATGTGCGGTTATATGGTTTATAATTCTTCTTTAAAAATCAGTGTATTAAATAATTTCATTAAAAAAAGCCATTTACTGTGTTTTTGTGCCCCTTTGCTCAATTAAGACGCAGGACATCGATTTCCATAACTCATGATTTTGCAATAAAAATAGACCAATGTGATTCTACAAATTTTTCTCGTTTCTCATTCTCAAACGTTTTAAATTTTACATTTGTGATTTGATGTATTCAACATTTGGTATTTTGCATATAACTGATTTACATCCACAGCAGCACCGCCTAGCCAAATACCTTGGCACCCGTATTCCTTATTCATATCCTAATTCATTGATTTTTATCAAAAAGATGACACTATAGAGATATTAAAATATCCTCACAATAATAATTGAAGCATTGGTCGGAATAACATTGTGGGCTAGTTGCACAAACGTTAATTAAAGATTTGTCAGATAATTAATGATTTTAAATTGCAAATTTTTAAAATATGGTGAATATTCTCAGTGGTCTTTTATTTTTTATCGGTAATTAACTCTTCTTAAAGGCAGTAGAATTTATTTCCAGCCATATCAGACCAACATTTTGATATTACAGGGCATTTTAAAATCAGTAATTATCTGACAGATCTGTAATTAACGTTTGTGCAACCGGTATTTTTAAAATGTAACTTACATTTTTACACGAGCCTCAAAAATGTTGCCTTGCGACGTTATTGAATGGAAAGTTTTTATCTGGAGATTCTTAATGTAACAACCACCCCCCAACCCCCGATGATCGTCTAGAAAAATTGCCGCTAAGACCCACTTCTCGTTGTGTTGTTAACTTGTAGCCACCCTCGGTTCTCGGATAGGGTATGTAAAAGCTCAGGAGTCATGGAGTACCTGTGTGATCAAAATTCCTTTCTTTAAGATTTCAGAATCAAATGGTATCACTATTTCATCTATATTTATTTTCAAACTTGGTATCATTTCATTCCTTAGAATGAAATTTTAAATTACCTTAATTAGTTGCTATTTGTTAATTTTACATTTATTTATTTAGACCTTCCGATGCTGTTCCTACAGCTGTTTTAAAAAGGACCTGTTTGAGTCATTTCAATCATCTTACTCTCTGTTGCCTTGTTTGTGTGTGTGTGAGGGTTGTAAAAATTCGTGATTGACAATGAATTGAATCGTTTGGTGGTTTCACTTTCGCTGGCTGTTTGGGTTTCAATTGAGACTTACAGTGTTGACAGATTGGGCAGTTTTACTTCAATTTCAAGCTTGTGGTTTTAATCTTTTCAATGTTTCAAAGTTTGAGCAAGTCATCAATTTGCAGGCAAGTTTTACCAAGAGAAATTACCAGGACCTACAAGAGACGAAGGCAGCATCCCACTGACCTTCTCCCTCAGGCCACTCTGTTCAAGTGAACATCGGTTTTACGCGACTTACGCTCTGACATTATGGGACTCGTTTTTTTTTTTTTTTTTTTTAACCCTTCATTTGTCCTTATTAATGTTATAAGTTATGCTACTCCAACTTTTTGATGAAAACCTCGATCTGTTTGAATTTTGTTGTTTTTCGTTTCTAGAGGTTTTAGTTGTCAAAGTTCGAAATGAGGTACAAATTGACGCTTGACAAACAAACTAGAAATGAAGTTAAACTTCCCTTGGTTAGTGAGGTGACATGTCTTTCTTTGTTTCTACCTTTCGTTTGTTTAGGTCTTTTGTTGGTTTCGTTTTCTGTGCACATTGTTTCTACCTTTCTGTTTGTTTTTCACCTTTGTTTTTGAGACGTTTTCATTTATCTATCGCTTAAACCTAAAGTTATTTGAAGATTTGCAATGATTGAAATGATTTCAAGCAGACCTATACTTTCTGATTTTGAGCGCGACGACATTTGGCAACAATGTCGATGAATGACTGTGCCGTCGGAACAACTTAGGAAGATCTGTTATTCTGTTACAAATAAGTACAATTTTGCGAGCTTTAGCTTACCTACTTACACGCTTCTGAAATATAAGGAATTAAATTATAATTTCTAAGGGGAGATTGGTCAGAGTGAATAAGTAAATACGATACGATACGATACGATTTATAAAAACCTGGGCGGCATCTCCAGCGATGTTGGTAGTGGCAGTGGCTCGAACCTAGAGCTCCTCTTCGTAGACTGGTCAGCGCTGGACTTCGAGTAAGCGGACTTGTTCTGCAATAAATGGGTTAAAACAAACAAAAACCCAGTGAAGAGTCTGTTCTCAACCACCGGCATCGGTTGAATATACAAATAAAACAAATTAAACAAAAAGAGCGGAGATTCTATTCTCAATCCACCCAAGGGTTAAGAGAAGTCGGAGGGAACTAGGGAAGTCGGGAAGTATCTTGAGGCTGGCCAGCGCTGGTATTTTTATACTCAAACGACCCTTTGTAGCTCTATCCGTCTCTCTTCAATTAGACTGACCGTTGCTCGCGCTACCCTTTGGGTGTCACGTCTTCAGAGCGTGTTGAAGATTCCCTCGTAGTTTTCACGGTCGTATAGGTGAAAGTCCAATCTATTGTTGCGACGGTGTGAATAAAGGATTCTGGAATTCTCACTTGCGGATGGTTTTTCTAAATTAATGCCAGGCTTCTCCTTAAGTTTCACTGATGAGGATTATTTTTTTAGGAAAAACTGCTTTCCCTGGGGGTGGTATATTACATTAAAATATTGTTTAAATATGATTCAAGGTGAATCAGGCAACACTACTTGATGCTTACTGCAGCTAAAAATCACTCCAAAAAATTATGTAAGTTACAAAGTTACTCCAGCCAACGCTACAAAATTGATCAGAGCTGATAATTTTTTCATTTAGTTATTATCTTTTGCCGATGCCAGGCAATGTATAAGTTATTAATGATTATGTCCTGTTTCAGATATATTGCCAGAATCTTTGCTTATTAGCAAAATTATTCCTAGATCATAAGACATTATATTTCGATGTGGAACCATTTCTGTTTTACATACTTTGTGAAGTTGATAAACACGGAGCTCATATCGTTGGATACTTTTCAAAGGTAATTTCTAAATCTAACAATTGAATAATCAGACATATAATTCCTTTTAATTATCTTGCTATTATTTTCTTAAATGTTGTAGGAAAAGGAATCACCAGATGGCAACAATGTAGCCTGTATATTAACGCTTCCACCCTATCAAAGGCAAGGCTATGGTAAACTATTGATCGCATTTAGTTATGAACTATCCCGGCTTGAAGAGACAGTCGGTAGCCCTGAGCAACCACTAAGTGACTTGGGAAAACTAAGCTATAGGAGTTACTGGAGCTGGGTGCTTCTGGAGGTACTCAGGGACTTCCGGGGAACCCTCTCGATTAAAGATTTAAGGTAAGACGACTTTAAGGACTGTTATATTTATTATAAAATACACCAATTATAATAATAGTTATTGTTGTGTACACCGACTTTGGAATTTATATTTTTTCCCAAAGGATTCCTTAAAAGATTCTTCTTACTCCAATAAATATACCAATATTTAATTTTGGTGTGTAAATGTTATACATTTTTTCTGTGACGCGCTAAAAGTTTGACTTTTTTTTCTCTTTGGCAGGTAAAAAAATGCCACTTTATAGTAACTACTTTTTACCAGGGAAAAAAGTAAATTATCAGGGAAAAGAATGAGTTGGTACTTTTTTCCCGATATGGCCGCGTAGGTATAGCTACTATTAACACTCAGATATCATCAAATTTCTATCCAACACGTACACGAAAGTTATACATTATTATCCTTAGGGTGGAGTGCTAGAACGCTAATTAAAGATTTGTTAGACAATAATTTATTGATGATGGAATTATCAATTTTTTTACGAATACCTGCAAAAGTTGAAGGTGTAGGTAAAATTTCCGAACACCCTTAAATGTGTCTTAAATGTTTGCACAATTTTATTAATTTAATCAATTCAATGTCTTTATATTTTTATTGTCACCCTATATTCTCTAAAGGATTTTATAAACAAATGCTGCACAAGCTTCTCTTGCATTAACAGTTTCATTATGAATTCTTTCCTTACAGCCAAATGACAAGTATAACGCAAACAGACATAATCTCAACCTTACAAAGCATGAATATGGTGAAGTATTGGAAGGGACAGCATGTGATCTGTGTGACTCCGAAACTGGTGGAAGAGCATATAAAGTCCAGCCAGTACAAACGGCCTCGACTCTGTGTGGACATCGGTGCACTTCGTTGGACCCCTCGCCGATTATCTAATAATAAGATTGGCAAGAAGTGAGCTGGTCAGAGTTATGTTCTTGATAGGATGTAATAATAAGTAATTAGAAAATGGTCCATTTTTTCACTTATAAGACGACGTGTCCCTTTAGCATAGAAAAATAAATTACGCTCCACCAACTTCTTAGTTTCTTTGCAATATGATCTCTTATGTACCATAAGTTCAGATGGAAACTTCTTTGAACATTCAAACCAAGCCAAAAAATTGTGTTTGCTTAATAGTAGTGATTATTTTTTTATCTTTTATTGATTATAGTAAATTTTTGTTCTATGCTGTTATACTGTAAATAACTTCAACCAAATTTGATCACTGAATTCACTCACATTAT
This sequence comes from Malachius bipustulatus, assembly GCA_910589415.1. Classification (NCBI taxonomy): domain Eukaryota; kingdom Metazoa; phylum Arthropoda; class Insecta; order Coleoptera; family Melyridae; genus Malachius; species Malachius bipustulatus. The sequence continues at coordinate 38,405,651 of OU342630.1, forward strand.
AACCTTCTCTGGGAAACACAAATTTCAGTATGTTATAACTTGAGAACATACTCGTATTGCCATCAAGTCATTACGCTATTTGTAGGAATTTGAATTTTTACCTTCCGTTTAAATTTCAAATAATTGGAACTCACTATTATACTGTCGTGCTAAGCAAGAACATCGTAACTCTACTTCTTGTGGAAATTGAGTTAGATGTGTGTATGCGTTATATGATTCACTCTCTATTGGAAAACTTGGATAAAATGCCGTATTTTCAATCAGAAGTCTTTAGACTTGAATGGAGTTCTGCTCTGTTATTTCATCCTTTTCTGTTGCTGGCTATATTATATTTGTTTTTATTATTTCTTGGACAAATCCGCTTTCATGTGACCATTTACAACACACTGATAATATCTGGATTAAAATGTGCCTATTCGTTGTTCCTGTTACCCTGGCTTGGCTTTCCATTATTATGTTTACCTGTGCTCACATAATTTTTGTGCCAAAACTTTCTGTAGCCCACAAATGCTGCTTCATCTTTTTAAGCAAAAGAACACATGAATTGCATTTATCACAGCTTGCTATGATTCAGGAATTTCGCAACAGTTTAATTATTATCTTTAACAGATCTACCACCATTTTTCAGTTCTGAAATTGTTTGTTCAAATTCATCAAAGGAGTTATTTAAAGATCCATATGTGAACTTCATGGTTCTTAAGTTCCTTTGCAAATTGTACCTGATTTGCAATCTCTTTCTTTAGCTTTACCAGACAAGCATTGCACAGTTATGTTTTTGCTCTTAAGCATTTTTGCTTATTTGGAGCTGAATTCTTTTAAGATCACTTTGTTTTAACAGCAGCTTGCTCAGGAACTCTCAGTTTGAGAATCCAATTTCGTCAAATACTTTCAACTTTTTATTGTGTTTTGCTGTATTTCTGTAGAGCTACAGTACTGCACATGTAGAAAAGACTTGTTCTCATTGAACTATTTACAGCAAAATTTCTGACACACTTAATAAATTTTCAAGAGTGATGTATGCTGTGGTTTAATAATTAAGATATAAACGTAGGTTTTCGGTAGCATACGTTTGGATTCACTAATCAAAACATAGTGTTCAATAAAAACAATGCATATGCCTCAGTGTTTTTGTTTTTAATGTTAATGTATGTATACCTTATTTAAGATTTAACTGTATGTATTAGTTATACGTACATGACTTGATATAACATGTATTGTATTTGTTTGGAAGAAAGTTTAATTTCTATCAATGGACTGGACTGTTTTCTTTCCATTTTTGTCTTACGTCTAACGAATTTGTACAATTATTATAATTATAATAATAAGATGTGATATAATAGTATTAAACATTTCATTTCAAATGTTTTTTCTGTTCCCATGTACAAAGTAGAGTTTAATAAATTTTTTACTGTATTTATTTTTTTGTTTCTTCCGTACCACCAATGCCGGTGTTCCCCAGGGATCAGTAGATATAGTCTCCCAACCTTTTTCAATTATTTTTCTTATGATAGCGTCCCACTATGTCATAAGTTACACTGATACCAGTGCTCTTCTTGCAGATTTAATCCAACTGCAAAATGCAAAATCTTTAGTATTTCAATAGTTACCATAGAAAAAGGTGAGTTGATACTGATAGAAATTTTCAGTTGGGGTTCAAACAACCCTTCAATTAGTTTATTGTAATAATCCACTGAGTAGCTTTGTCTCTAATTAGCAGATAATTTCAGTAAACAAGTCTAGTGAATTATAGTCATATAGGACTGACCATAAGCAGGAAAGTGTCTTGAGACTGTACCTACTACTAAATATATATTTTTTTATTTTTGGGTATCTTCTAAGGAACTATAATATGTACCATATGAACTACGAGTATACAGGGTGATTGATTGAAACGCCACATTAGAAAAAATTCGACTTCCAAATGATCTAGGAATCTGAAATTTGGAACTTAGGCAACATACCTAATAACGAGTCAAAATGAAATATTACCAAGATGGTAGAAGATTTAAAAATGGTGAAAGCAATGGCCATCTTTGTTTTTTTAAATAGGACACCCTATATTTTATTGCATTTTCAGATTGTCTGAGAAAATGTAATAACAATAATGTTTATAGTTGCATTTTAAATTGAGTAGGCTATGAGTTATAAACAAGTGAAAATCGCAATTTTCCAACTTTAAACCCATTTACCACAAAAACGGCCCATAATATCAAAAAACGGCTTACATGTTCCTATCTTAACTTTTTATAAGGCATCCAATTATGCAGTTGAAATGTTTATACAAGGTGGTGAAAATTATCAGATTTTTCATCACCCTGTATAAACATTTAAACTATACAGTAGGATACCAGATAAAAAATTAAGATAGGGACATGTAAGCCGTTTTCTGATATCTTTAGCCGTTTTTGTGGTAAATGGGTTTAAAGTTGGAAAATTGCGATTTTCACTTGTTTATAACTCATAGCCTACTCAATTTAAAATGCAACTATAAACAATATTGTTATTACATTTTCTCAGACAATCTGAAAATGCAATAAAATATAGGGTGTCCTATTTAAAAAAACTAAGATGGCCATTGCTTTCACCATTTTTAAATGTGCTGCCATCTTGGTAATATTTCATTTTGACTCGTTATTAGGTATGTTGCCTGAGTTCCAAATTTCAGATGCCTAGATCATTTGGAAGTCGAATTTTTTCTAATGTGGCGTTTCAATCAATCACCCTGTATGTTACAAGTAAATTTAAGTCAGACTTCTGATTAAAAAATTCCCCTAAATTTTTTTTTCTTATAATAATTCTTATTTTCACTTCATTTGAATTTAGGCCAGTAGTCCAGTTAAATTAGTTTAATCCCAACAGTGAAGTTCCGAATAATTAAAAAAATTTAAACGAACATGATATACAGGGTGTCCGGAAATTATGAGCAAAAAATTAAGGAGGTGATTCTTCTTGATGAAATATTGCCAAAAGTATCTATAATTTTTTTTCGAAAACTCAAAAAGAAGAAAGTTATAAGCCTCCAAAGTTGATTTTTTTAAATCAATATTTTTTTATAACTTTTTTTCTCGTGTACGGATTTTCTTAAAATTTGACACACTTGCCACTGATGTTGCTTTACATCCTTGGTCCAAATTAGACTTGAATCCCTCGAAATCAAAAGGCCTTAACTGCCCTTGACCTTCAAAAAAGGCCTATAACTTTTTTCGTAATATTTTTTTCTGAGTTTTGAAGACGCACAATTGAAGAACGTGCAGAAATATTCGGAAAAGGTCCTCTTTGTCTATCACGATAAAATGACCCGTTTCCGAGTAAAACTGTTTTAAAAATTTTCCTGCACTAAAATTGATCACCATAAACTATGATCATTCTGCAACAACACCAAAGCATGCTTTGGAAACAGCTGCAGGATTGCCTAGTTATGTACAAAACAGAGACATTCGTATATAAATAGACTTGGAAATGATTTTTTTTTAAAATGAAAAAAAATTTTAATCATTTTTTTTTTAATAAAATAATAAAATAATTTTAATTAAAAAAAATAATAAATTGCTGTCAAAATGAAATCCAAAGCAAACGTCTTGTTTCCTAGGCAACCCTGCCACCGTTCCCAAAACATGCTTTGGTATTGTTGCAGAATGATCATAGTTTATGGTGATCAATTTTAGTGCAAGCAAATTTTTGAAACAGTTTTACTCGGAAGCAGGTCATTTTATCGTGATAGACAAAGAGGACCTTTTCCGAATATTTCTTCATGTTTTTCAATTGTGCGTCTTCAAAACTCAGAAAAAAATATTACGAAAAAAGTTATAGGCCTTTTTTGAAGGTCAAGGGCAGTTAAGGCCTTTTGATTTCGAGGGATTCAAGTCTAATTTGGACCAAGAATGTAAAGCAACATCAGTGGCAAGTGTGTCAAATTTTAAGAAAATCCGTACACGAGAAAAAAAGTTATAAAAAATATTGATTTAAAAAAATCAACTTTGGAGGCTTATAACTTTCTTCTTTTTGAGTTTTCGAAAAAAAAATTATAGATACTTTTGGCAATATTTCATCAAGAAGAATCACCCCCTTAATTTTTTGCTCATAATTTCCGGACACCCTGTATATTCCATTTTGTGGGGTTGAGTTTGGGCAGCATTTTTGATTTATCAACAATTTAAGAAGCAAAATTTCGAACAAATCAGGTTTTCAAACATAAATGTCTTAATTGTGGCAAAATGAAGCTACCAGCCAAAAATTTCCACATGACCTTTTTTGTAGACTAATTAAAGTCTGTACAACAAAGTCCCTGAGGCCATACATGACAAATATATTATGGTTTGTTCATAAATTTTCGTCTTAGTTTTCAGTATTGTGGCTTGCAATAATTACAAAATGACCGCATGTTGTTAAGTTCTTATTACTTTTACTAAAACGTAAAAAAATATCGCTGTCTGTTTTTTTCCCTATCGAATAGTAGGTAACACTTATTTTAAAAATCGTAAAATATCGAATTATTCAAAAACCGTAAATCTTTGAGAAGCACTGTTTCTAGGGCTTTTTTTCTGCTGAAAATTTTGATGAACAGTTATAAACAAAAAATAAGTTTATGTATTATCTTCATCTGGGTCTTTTTTCACAGAGAATTTAATTGTCTACAAAAAGGTCCTGTGATAATTTTCCGCAAGGTGGCTTCATTTTGCCACAGTTTATGATGAAAAACTTGAATTTTTCGAAATTTCTCAAGTCATATTATTGATAAATCAAAAATGCTGCAAAATCTGAACTCCATAAAATGGAATATATCATAATGGGATCTGACTTTATAGAATGGGGTAAGTTGTTCCCAGTTTTGAATTAATTCGTAAGTTTTAGACCAATGTGACTGAACTTACAGTGTTGAGTTAAATTTCGAAGTTATGTGGGTAATGAGAAAATAATTATCGAGGGGTGCAACCGCAGTTATTGAAGTGGTTTATATAAATTCTCAAGAAATTGAGGTTGCATCATAGTTACATACAGGCTAGGTGTCATCTACAATTATGTAGGTACTATTTCGTGAAGATGGCTTGAAACTCTCATAGTTCAGTTTTAGCCAGTTTTTCGAGAAGAGTAAATAAGATCTTAAATACGATAGGTCTTTTTTCGTGCACCCAAAAAAAAATGTACCCTACCTACCTTCTGTTATATGCTCCTTTGTAGGAAAGTTAACAATTGGTTTGTCAGATGAATTTACTGATTTTAAAATGAATACTGGTAACAATAATATGCATGGCGAATATGTTGAATGACCTTACATTGTTAATCGGTAATTACCTGGGAGTGAATAATATATTTCCGGCAATGTCAGACCAATATTTTGATAATACAGGGCGTTTTGATATCAGTGATTGTCTCGCAGATCAATTGATTAGAAGGTACTTCCCTGCAAGAGCGCCTCAATGTTACAAAAAAGAAGATTAAAATAGGTAAGTAAGTCAGTGACTTTCTGATTGTTATTCTTCTTGTGGGATGCCCTTATTTTTCATTAGATGCTAACAATATAACTTGTAACTAATTCGTAATAGATACCTACCTAAGTAAAAAAAAAAATTACTCATCGTGTTCCCACCACAACGGACAACTATACTGCTAAATAATTATTATTGCCAATATAAGTAAATATTTTTCGTTAAACAAAGTGCAATTTTATCTCATTGATTATTTTTATTGTAATTTACTACGTCAAGGTTGAAAGTAGTAGTTAGTGTGTTTTAAATGGATTGCCAAGAGGATATTCAAATTGCACAAGGTTTAATGCAAATTTCAGATATTGCATGCTTTTTCTTTATCGCTATTTTAGTTCGTGAGGTAGGTACTTTTTGTCTACAGCCATTTATAACAAAATCTGATAACTAAGGCCAATCCATGTAGCCGGTAACAATAATTTAGTGCCTACCTTCCAATTTTAATGTGTAACTATACCTATAGGTAACTGTAATCAATCTTATAATAGGTATAGTTATACAGGATGTTCCAGTTCGTATGTTCATATTTGCGGCGAACGGTACAACACGTAAAAGTAATTGTATCTTTTTCTATAAAGTATTGCTCTGAAAGGCTTTATTTTTGAAATACCTAGATCAAGTGATTTTGATTAAAAATCCTCTTTTTAGAAATATCTTAAATATATTATGCTTTATCCAATATTGTTGAAATTTGGCAGTTTAATTTGCTGTAGTAAGGGGCTAATTAAGTCCGCAATAAATTAAAATTATTAAGTCCAGTGGCGTCCCGGTAAGCACCTCGACGAATATTATTTTGAAAAAACTTTTCAAACACACGTACGCCAATGGCTTTTTTTTATTTTAATTTTTTTGCCAGATTAACAATTACAAGTACAAAAAATTCTTTTAAATGCATGTTCCTGGATCACATAAGAAAGATAAATGAGGAAAAATTTATTTTGAAAATTATAATTTTTTTTGTTCCTTTTTCTTCATGTAACAAAGAAAAATGCAACAACAAAAAATAAATACTAAATTAAATACATTTCTTAGCATCTAAACTAAGGAATTTTATTTTGTCATTTTCCTTATATTTCTTGGTTGGTCCAGGGATATGCAATTACGTGGATTCCATTTTTTATTTCGAAAACCAATCAAGTTACGAAGAGTAGTGAAAGTTTTGTTTTTAGTTGCTTGATCTGAAAAATTAAATTAAATTTTAAAAAAGCCATTATTAGCGTACGTGTTTTAAAAGTTTTCCCACAATAATATTCGTTGAGTTGCTTACCGGCACCACTGCTGGATTTAATAATTTTAATCTATTCAGGGCTAAATTAGTCTCTTGCTACAGCAAATTAAACTGCCAAATTTCAACAATATTGGCTAAAGTATTTTAATTTAAGATATTTTCGAAAGACGATTTTTTTTAAGATAACACCTGTATATCAAAAATAAAGCGTTTTAGAGCAATGCTTCATAGAAAAAAGTGCAATTATTTTTACTTGTTCTACCGTTTGCCGGAGTTATGAACATACAAACTGGAACACCCGAAAAAACGGTAATTTTTTAATTATAGTAGTTAAACTTGACTTAAAAAAAAGAAACTGCGCAGATAGTTTGTGCATACTCTAAATAAACTTATTTGACACATACTTATTTTAAACTACGATGCATAGCAATATACAGGTAAGACAAAAATGTAAAAAATACCCTGTTTGTGAAGATATTAGAGAAAATTACGGGAAAAAGTGTTTTTGTGCAACTGCCATTAAAAGTCACACTTTTAACGACAGCTGACAGTGTTAAAAGTAGATTACAACACTCGTGTTAAAAGTATTTCGATCTACTTTTTCTGTACATTCTCTTTTTAAACTACATTTTCTCATGATGAAATCAGACTAAATTATAGGTATAATAGTAAGATTTTTTCATATTCTTTTTATAACTGGCAAACATATCAATAAAAAATAAGTACCTAGTCAAGAAATCAAGAGAATAATAATTGTTCAAAAATTGCAATCAATAATAATTATTATGACGTCTCTTTTATTTGTATGCACGCATTTGTTAGTAACCATAGCGTCGGCAACGGTTGCTGTGTATAGTACACTTGTACTTATCTGTAATATTTCAAAATGCAATTTGAAGTTGAGTGTCATTCTAAATTCATCAATTTTATTATCAAAATAGAACAGTTTTACAAAAGTCATTGTATGATATTCGTCTTAAAAGTGATTTCATTTTTTTCGTGAAATTTGTAAAATTCGCTCCGCTACGCTTCGCTCTTATTCGCTCATTTCACAAACATTTTCACTCACAAAATAAAACTTCATTTTTAACACTAATATCATAAATAGCTATTTTGAATTACAATTTAATGTCAGATATGAATTTGTAGGTTAATTTTAATTTTCATATATTTTTTCTTTTTTCTTTTTATTTTTGTTGGATTTTGTTTGTCACGAGTTTTTTGAGGTTTAAATAAGATTTAGATAAGATTTTTCAAAATTTTTATTTAAATTAACTGAAGTTTGACTTTGTTAAATTTTAAAAATAAAAAATAGCTAAGAAATCAAAAACTAAAAAATCTACAAATTCACATCTGACTTTAAATATTAATTCGAAACCATTTTTTCCAATATACATATATATTTTTTTTATTCGGACGGCACTGTACATGCATTGGTTTTTTTTAGTATCCCACATAATTATAGTCTAATCCGTGTAAAGTATCAAATTATACTGAAGGTTCATAAAAAAAAATTTATTTGAAATTTTTCTTCAATAATTGTTAGTGAACAGATTAAAGAACATAAATCCACAAAAATCAGTTTTGCTGGTAAAAAATACTTATCAAAAAAGAAAACAGGAGGGATTTCCAAAAAAATTTTTTGTATGTGTCATAATTTTTGAGTTTTTCAATATTTAAGAAATTGCAAATTTGTATTTTTGATGCGCGCGAATTTTCGTTAAAGTATTTTAAATTTTTAGCGCGTAGCCTCCATAAAAAAATTAAATTTCTCGAAAACCAAACAACCTATTATGGAGAAAAATCAAAATGGGTATGGAAGGTGACATAAAATACAACTTTTTTTTCCATTCCGCATTGATTATGAATAATTTTTACTATGAAGGGTGAGTCATTTCAATCTTCGGACCCGGATATCTCTGTTGGTAAGCCTGATGAAAAAAAAATGTGCAGACAAAAATTTTTCATTTTTCATATAGTATCCTATTTTGTGGATGAAATTTTTATACAGGGTGATTAAAAATCTTTATACAGGGTGTTAAGAAAATGACGGATACACTCTTCAGTACATTGTAGGGGACACTCAGTAAAGTACGGGTAAAATAATTAAAAAAAATCCAGAGCTACATTTTAAAAGATATAAGCAAAATATTGAACAATAAATTTGGCAACATTTAACACGATAACAGTTGGTATTTGGTAATTTTGTCTAATTTCTAACTTTCTAACAATGTAGGTAGTCAAGGTATCAAAACCGTTGTTGCCAAATGCTTTTTTTTTCAGCATCTTAGAAAAGGAAAAAAATTCTTACTAAATTTTCCAAGCCAGTAATACATCTTAAGCAATTTTTTTAATTGATAACGATTATAGTACTCTTTTTATATCTGTAAAATCATCTACTTTTTGAAAATACCGAAAAACAAAGACAGTAAAATGTTAACTTTGGCATTTTTTATCTCACCAAATTGAAGACCAGAATTTTTTAAATTATTTTTCCCGTACTCTACTAAGTGTCCCCTACAATATACTGAAGAGTTTATCCGTCATTTTCTTAACACCCTGTATATAGGGTGTCCAGGTATGAGTGTAAGAGCTACACGTGTGGCCACTACATGACCTCCTGTGGCACCGTGAAGACGTTTAGAGCATTATTGTATTAAGATTTTTTACTCAAAATAGTCCAAGGAAGGTCGCCACGTGTAGCTCTTACACTCATACCTGGACACCTTGTATAACCTCTTTATAGTAGGTAACAATAATATATGGAAAATCTTAGATAAGATTTAAGGATACCTGTTGCGAACTGTTGTTCGAACTGATGTTGCAATATGCCCGGATCACGCTAATTTTATAGCATATACGCAATTATGGACCTTTAGGTCTTAATTGGTCCTTGAAGATAATAATGAACACCGAATTGCTATTAGATAGTGTTTTAATTAGATTGAATAAAATGAAATACCTACATGAGAGCTGCTGCTCCCCGACACCTCAAAGGTATTGCCCTTACAGTGTGAAATACAAAACCGTAATGCCGGCGGGTCCTGCTTGAGCTCCCCGTGTCCGTTCTTTCACCACCCCCTACTTCGGTCTCTCAGTCTGATGGACCATGCATACCTGATTGGGGTTGCAATGTTGCCATATTGAATGGGATGCACGGGAATCTCAACATACCGGCCCCTTTGAAGCGTTTTGTTTACAATAACGTTTCGAAATGTTACACTTTGCGAGAAAATTAAAATAAAATAAAATAAGATCACAACAACTGAAATGATGCAAACACTTGAAATGTAAAATAACATGTTGAAAAAGTTCAATACTTGAAGGAAAAAAAAACAAATTAAAATTAATGTTAAAGATAAAATAAGATAAAAAATGCGACTGTTTCTTGACACACACAAACTATACAGCAATATCAAACTGTTCACTCCCTATCGATTGGCATCTTCATGAGTTTGCTGCAGCTTCTAATTAGTTCTTTTGTTGACGTCTTCACCTTCACTACCCTTACTGTGCCTGCAGCGTCCGGAAACACAGCGACGACGCGGCCTATTGGCCACACTAGCGGGGACGTGTGGGCGTCGCGGATCCACACCATGTCGCCTACGGCTATATTAACTTGCTCCGTTCGCCATTTTTTCTTTGTCTGTAGGCTGTTGAGGTAGTAACGGCTCCATTGTGCCCAGAATCCCTGTTGCACTGCGCTGATGTGCTGCCACCTGGTTAGTCGGTTTGCCGGTGCGCCTTGCAAATCTTCCCTCGGCCTGGCTTGGAGAGCGTCGCCGACGAGAAAGTGTGCAGGGGTGAGGACGCTTGGATCATTTGGGTCATCGGATAGAGGACAAAGGGGACGTGAGTTCATGATTGATTCTATTTGAGTGAACAGAGTGTACAGTTCTTCAAATGTTAATTTTGCGCCACCTGCAGATTTCGAAATAAACCTTTTTGCACTTTTAACTGCACTCTCCCAGATGCCGCCAAAGTGGGGAGTATATGCTGGAATGAAGTTCCATTTTATGCAATATCTGTTACTAAAGTCAGCAATTTCATTTCTTGTTCGAGCATTATTTAGAAAAATTTTCCACTCTCTGTCCGCCCCGACGAATGTTTTCCCATTATCAGAATGTATCTGGTCAATTTTGCCCCGCCTAGCTATTAGCCTGTCGAAGGCTGCAAAAAAGGAGGACGTTGTTAAATTGCTTACGACCTCCAGGTGGACGGCTTTGGTCGCGAAGCAAACGAAAATGCACAAATATGCCTTGCCTGTCGCGCGCAGCCCTGTTTTAATTTCGAATGGACCTGCAAAATCCACCCCGCAAGTAGAAAACGGTTTACCGGGTCTGACTCTCCCAGCAGGTAGATTCCCCATTATCGGGTAAATCTTCGAGCCTGAGAATTTTGCGCATTTTACGCATTGACGGACTATTCCCTTTGCTAGTGATTTGCCCCGTATGGGCCAGTATTGCAATCGACAAATTGCGAGAACTGTATCCGCCCCACAATGTAAATTTTTTTCGTGTATTTCACGCACTAATAATTTCGCTAAAGATGATTTTGTTGGTATCAATATAGGATGTCGTTGGCTATACGGGATTTCTGCGTTTTTTAATCTACCGCCTACTCTAATGATACCTTCTTCATCGTGGAAAGGACTGAGCGTATACAGTGGGTTCGAGCGACTGTGTTTTCCTGCTAAATAGTCATTGACACTATCGCGTAATTCGAATTGTGCGAGCCTGACGATGCTGTTCGTAGCCCTTTCCAACTCGTCGATTGTTAAATCTCCCGCTAACCGATTCGCTCGTTGCGCGCGGCAATTGTGAGCGAAGCGCATTATGAATGCCACTACTCGCTTTAATTTGTTTAACGAGGAGAATTTATTGAGCAGATATTCTGAAAAGTCTGATCGCGGAGCTGTAACCGTCATCATTGAAATTTTCGATTTTTTGACTTCAGGCAAACTGCTGGGAAGTGATACGTCCTGGTGAACTGGCCAGTGTTCCTCTGCTTGTGAGAGCCATACGGGACCGTACCACCAGATTGGTGATTCCGACAACTCTTTCGCAGTGCACCCGCGCGAGATTAAGTCCGCGGGGTTGTCAGTGCCCGATATGTGTCTGAATAATTTCTCCATACCTTTTCGTTGAATGTCCGCGACTCTATTTGCGACGAACACGGTCAATTTACTCGGCTCTGTATTGAGCCAGGCTAATGCAATTGTTGAATCCGTCCATAGGATTATTTTGTCGATATGAATTGTCAGCGCGCCTTTGATCCTTTCAATCAATGTAGTTAATAAATGAGCGGCACAAAGCTCAAGACGCGGAATTGTTACGGTTTTCAGTGGCGCGACTCTGGACTTTGAAGTCAGCAGTCTTATGCATATACTGCCGTCCACGCCTATGGATCTGAGGTAGACAGCGGCGCCGTATCCCAGCTGGCTGGCATCACAAAACCCGTGAAGTTCAATTGTTTGCGCGTCTTTCTGTATTGCCTTCCGGGGTATTTGTAATTTACCAACGTTTTGAATATCCAAATGAAATCAATCCAGATTTTACGCATCTGATCCGATACCGGCTCATCCCAGGAAATTTTTTCCGCCCACAGCCGTTGAATTATCGATTTTCCTAAAAATGTGACTGGTCCAATGAAAGAAAGTGGATCGAATAGCTGCGCTATCGTGGATAAAATTGATCTTTTCGTTATAATTTCGTCATTACGCACTGAATGTTTTAATTTGAATGAGAATGTGAAAAAATCTGTCCCTGGGTTCCAATGAATTCCTAACGTCTTGCATGGAACGGAATGAGTTAGTTCATATGATGACCTGCTAATATCTACCTGCTCTTTCGCGTCTGTTGGTATAACGCGGGGATTGTTGCTATGCCATTTGTGTAATTCAAACCCCGCCTTTCTCAAGATTTCCCTAACAGAGTCGCGTTTTTCTATTAAATTTTCGACCGAGTTATCCCCCGTTAGCCAATCGTCCACGTAAAATTCGGTGCCGATGGCTTGAGATGCCGTCGGCGAAAGCTTATTTTCTATCGATAGTTGTAATAAGCACCTCGTAGCTAGGAATGACGCCGATGCAGTGCCGTACGTCACTGTATTTAAGCGGAAGCATTTTATTGGGTCCTTTTCTGTCTGGCGCCAGAAAATATGCTGCATGGACCTGTCCTTCTCCTTCACCCAGATGCATCTATACATTTTTGCTATGTCCGCTGTTAGGACATATTCGTGTTGCCTAAACCGGAGGATTATAGAAAACAAGTCTGGTTGTACCGTACTCCCCGTCATTAAGGCGTCATTTAAAGAAATACCTGTGCTGGATGGGTTGCTGGCGTCAAAAACCACGCGTAGCTTGGTTGTTTCGCTGTTATCATTGATAACGTATTGATGAGGTATATAATAAGCATTTTCATGCTCTAGAAACCGTTCATCGCTCTGCGTCATATGTCCGAGATCTTCGTAATCTTGCATGAATTTAATATACTGTTCCCGTATATCGGGCTTAGATGCTAAGCGTCGCTCTAAGGAGAAGAAGCGTTTTAGTGCCGATTTTCGAGACTCGCCTATGCTGGCCTTTTTTTCGTTGAATGGCAGGCCTACTTCAAATTTTCCGCTACCCAGGCGCGTATGATTTTTTATGAAATGCTCTTCGCACGCGACTTCCTCCGGCGATTGAATTGTTTGCGGAGGTATGATTTCCTCTTGCTCGAAGAATCTGCTCAATGAGTCATTCAAATTTACCGCGCCTGTACAAGCGAGTGACACCGAGCTAGACATGCTTGTCTGTGGTAAGCACGGAGCTTTGCCTGCAATTATCCAGCCGAGTTTTGAGTTTTGTAAGATCGGTTTATTTTTGCCGAGACGCCGTTGACCGAAAAGGAGCAGATCGAAGAAATGTTCCGCTCCTATTAAAATATCTACTGGACCGCTTTGGTGATAAGTCGGGTCAGCCAGCGAAATATTATCAGGAATGACGAATTTCGAAGTATTTACCCTGAACGTTGGTAAATCATGAGTTATTGACTTCACTACAATGCAGTTGATATCCTGCGTATAATCATTACCTGACTTAGATGCGATTGTTACTTTAGTGCGCCCGGCGGCGCTACACTGCGCTTGATTTATCCCAGATATTGATATATTAGTTGGGAGAGTTTTTAACCCGAATTTGTTGCATGCGTTTTGAGTTATAATGTTTAATTGAGAGCCTTGGTCTAAAAGTACGCGTGCCTCTAATCTTCGGCCACTTTCAACTTCAATATCAATTATAGCCGTCGCTAATAGAATATTATGAGGGACCTGATCTACCTCGCGATTACTGCTTGTTGTGCTCAAAGTTGTCAACGTTGCAGTGCCAACCGCGGCATTGTTTGAATTCTCGTTCGGTGGGACCGAATTATTTGGTTGCGCGTTTGTTTCGGATCTTTTTGGGCTGCGTTCGACACGCTTGAATGACTCGTGTACTAACGTATTATGCCTGGAATTACAAATTCGGCATGATCCCCCTGTGCAGTCTTTGACTTCATGCCCCGTCCCTAAACAATTGTAACAGACCTTTCGTCTTTTTAGTTCCTGCAGTTTACGATCGGGAGTTAGTCGTATAAATCGACGGCATCGAAACAACGGATGATGGTCCCCACAATATGAGCACGGCGCTTCGGTTGCCACAAATGTTCTAGGCCCCTGAGGTTGATATTTAGTATTGGGATGATTTCCCTGAATTCTGATTCGCGCATAATTATCTTGACCTTTTTGAGTGTTTTTGAATGTAGTATTTTCCAATAATTTTGCTCTGTTATTTATAACCGTGAACAAATCAGTCAGCGTGACGCTATTCCGAGTGCCACGGAAACGCTCCCATTCTGTCCGCGTATCGCAGTCTAATTTTCGAATGATTATCTGAATTAATAATGGATCCCATTGATCAATTGATAACCCTAGGGATTGCAAAGCGCGCAAGTGTTGTTTGATATCGATAGTTAAAAATCTAAGTGCATGCGCGGAACCTCTACTTATTATGGGATGTTCTAACAGTGCATTGATGTGTTTTATTTTTATATTTTGAACGTCCTCGAATCTGTCTTTTAACATTTCTAGAGCCGTCGCGTAATTTTGATTATTGACCTCTATGTTCTTAATAACCAGTTCGGCTTCGTCGCGAAGACAGGACTTTAGATATTGAAACTTCAACACGTTTGGAATCGAAGGATTGCTATTGATTAGCGACTCGAAATTGTCCCTAAATGAAATCCAGCTGTCGCTGGCGCCATTAAAAATTGGTAGACTTATTGTTGGCAATTGTACGGGGGGTATATAGGGCATCTGTGAATAATTCATAGGTATTACCTGAGGGTGGTATAAGGGATTAACTGGTTGTAAGAAACTGTTTTGTTGGAAAGCATTAAGAGGAACTTGTGCGTTTGGTTGACACCCGCTGTTTTGTACCTGATAACCTAATGGCAAATTGGCTTGCATTCCTGGAAGGAAATATGCATTAGCATTTGTAACACGTGGTTCGCTTGAACTTGCCACCATCTGTATACCATTTGCATCCCGGTTGAATATATATGCCTGCTTCGCATTATCGACTACCTGCTGAGTGGGTTGTGCATTGGAGCCTGAAGTTTGGCTAGGACTTGACCCTACACCGGAATGACATTGAGCAGTGCTTTGAAACTGGGATGTTTGCATAGTATTTGCAGGTAGATTCGCATTACTTGGAATCGGAACTTGTTCTTGACTATTATGTACCTGTTGTACAGTTTCGCCTTGTAAACCCACCTGAGTGTCATTAGCTACACTTATTACAGAACGCATGTTTGCCGAATCTATATCTACCTGGCTGTCCCAAACTTGATTATCGGTTAGGTTCTGAGAATCTGCTATTGAATTTAACTGGTCGTGTAAAACATTCTCGGCCCGTGTTAGCAAAGAGTGGAAAATTCTTTCAAACTCGTTCGAATAACTCACCGTTACATTATCCGAATTTACAATTTGACATTCGCTCTTATCCAAGCTTTCAATGGATGCTTGAATGCGCTTGAAATCTTCCAATAACGGTTCGGTTTCAGATATTTTTTTATTTAATTCTTTGACAGCATCTGGTGGTGATAATTCGCCAGGAAAGGTTTCCAAATACGATTCTAAAGAATTTAAGGCGGTTTTAATTTTACCCCTTTCCTTTCGAAGCAATCTTAGACGCGTTTGAGCAATTTCGTCCTCGACGCCCATTACAAATTAGCAGCGTAAATTTACTGACTCAGTAATTATTAATGCCCTAATAAAATGGTTGATACCTGATTTGAACGGTGTAATATGATTTTTAATGATGAATGATCAGAACAAAAATTAAAAACAAGAAGAAAAAACGTGCTTCACATAAAAGAACTCTCTCACAACTGTTCACACAAATTATGACTCAATAACATGATATTGACTGATATTATGATAAGAGGAATTATGAAATGGAATATAAATGCAAACAAATGAAAGGATTGGATTGAGACTCACCCTGACCCTTTCTCACTGACCTTCTGCTTGATTCGGTTTTCTTCCGTGTGGCTGGTACCGGCTTTGGTGGGCTCGTTCACTTTGGCTTGATGAACACTAATCACAAACTGAATTTACGGCGTTCACTTATCACTTATCGTTCATTAAGTCGCGAATGCTGTTCACGTCTTTATAATTGCGTAAAATCCGGCTCGAAGGACCAAATTTTGTTGCGAACTGTTGTTCGAACTGATGTTGCAATATGCCCGGATCACGCTAATTTTATAGCATATACGCAATTATGGACCTTTAGGTCTTAATTGGTCCTTGAAGATAATAATGAACACCGAATTGCTATTAGATAGTGTTTTAATTAGATTGAATAAAATGAAATACCTACATGAGAGCTGCTGCTCCCCGACACCTCAAAGGTATTGCCCTTACAGTGTGAAATACAAAACCGTAATGCCGGCGGGTCCTGCTTGAGCTCCCCGTGTCCGTTCTTTCACCACCCCCTACTTCGGTCTCTCAGTCTGATGGACCATGCATACCTGATTGGGGTTGCAATGTTGCCATATTGAATGGGATGCACGGGAATCTCAACAATACCTATTTCAGAAACGATCACATATATGTATCTTGTATGTCTTGACGAACGCGAGATGGTCACAAAATAGGGCATCTTTTCTCTTGAGCTCTGAAATAAGAGACAGCCTGTATACTCATAATGATTCCTATGGGTGGTCCAATAATGCCTGAAGGAAGGCTCTTATTTGGACTTACTTGTGGATACGGTCACAAATCCATTATGTGAGTTCGACATCATGCACCTGATTATTTAAGCTTTGGAAAAAGAGATTAATTATGATTCAAGAACTGTCAAATGATCATTACACGCACATTCGATTAGAATATTTATTAACAACTTATGGAGTCGTCTTACAACTAAGGGGTTCGTGGTGGAATTTTGCCTATTTGATGAAGAATTTGATGTTTTCCAACCAATCATCATTTACCATAACTGGTACAGTAAAAAAAACTGCAGATATTATACTGGTAAGCTATTATTGTATCAAATTGGATAATTTCCCACGAATTACCAAGGGAAATAAATATCGGAGCGGTTATAGTGGAAAATTTTTGTACAATTTTTGGGATGAAGAGATCTTCCTCAACTTTTTGGAAAATACTGGCGTGATCACAAATAACTATTTTTTCTGTACGAAGAGCTTCGCCTCGCTATGTAATTAATGTCCTCCCTCCATTATCACGACTGGGTTTTTCCCGAACGATGGATCCGTACAGGCGAGGCTCGATCGAGTGGCCAGTTAGCTCACCAGATCTTAATCCCTTGGACTTTTTCTGATGGGGCTATTTGAAGAACATAGCTTAAGAAACTATATGCGTAATGATTTAGAAACCAAAGTGATAATTCGAACTGTAATACGCTCATTCGGGGATGACACGATCGAAGAGGCTCGGAATTATTTTTTAAAGATTTTTGACATTTAGATGTTGTCAAGTAGACATGTATAGCAAACGGACATCAGTTTGAACAGGAGCATATTTCAGCGTATTCACTGCTAACGTTATTTCTATCTAACTGATCACATATTGTTGCGTTTGTAAGCAATTACCGATTTGAAATTGTTTACGTAACTAAAACCTATCAATCATTTCATGGTTATATACTCTCCTACTGAAATTATCTTTCAGACTAAGAAAAAATAAACAAGGTGTTCCGTTTAAAATAAAAAAAGCCTAGCATTTACCATAAAATTTAAGTTGTAAGTCTTATAGCAAGGTTATAGCAAGAAACCTTAGGAATAGTTTTTAAGGAAGTGGGAAGAGAGGGAGGAGAGAAGTCTACTTGGACATACAAATCTACACAAACGAAACAAAAATCATGGCAGAAGAAGACAAGGAAAAAACGAAAAACGTGCAAAAAATGGAAGTAGAGTTCCCTAGCTCAGAGCCGGAAGAAATTCCTAAAGCTCTGGAAGATCTCCTCCTGGGGGCCTCCGAATCCGACGGCGACCTGCGCGGCCCGACTCCGAAGGAAGCAGGAGAGCAGAAATGCACTCCAGCAGAAACGGAGTCCGGGCCGTCGGTCGGCGGGGGAAAAGAGAAGGCCCTAGAAAGAAGGAAACAGAAAAAGAAGGAAAAGAGACGAGAAGCCAGGAAGGCGGAACGGCAGGTGCGGAGGAAGCAGCGAGAAATCGCAGCGGCCACAACAGCCCTGTCAAGTCAGGTAGGGGCGCTCGAACTAGGGAAGACAGGGGAGTCCGACAGGAAACCCACGTCCCTTGGTGAGAGCACCCAACCAGGCGATTCCACCACTGGTACTCCAAGGACCTCCGAGAGGGGACCTAGCGCACGGGACGCCAGGAGGGCCGCAAATAAGCGGACCTTCAGGCTGCCCACGGAGCCGGCCAGCTTGAGGGAGGAGGCGGGGAAAAGCACGACCACGCATGGAGTGCTACCCTCGCCGGGACCCTCAAAAAGATCGCGCTCTGACGGAAGGACCCCCCCCGAGAGGGAGAAAAAGAGAATTGCCCTCGACAAGAGGGAGGAGGGACCGGCAAATAGGAGTAGGCGTGCCGGGGGGCAGCCCAACCCGAAAGGGAGGGCGGACCCTAGGCCTGCCTGCCCGAAAGCGGAACCTCCGACAAAACAGCCTCAACAGCTGAGAGCCCAAAGTAAGTCTCTCCAAGTAGTCATCAGGTCCAACCGACCAGATGGCAAAGTTGGAGAAGAAGAAGCAACAGAGCTGCGCCGACAGCTGGTGGCTGAGCTGAAAAAAGCCCTGACTACAAATCGGGAGCTTGAGCTCAGCTTCCAGAAATCAGGAATAGTCGAACCCGGCTGGTTCCTGATCACGGCAAAAGACGAGACATCGGCGGACTGGCTGCTGAGAGGCTGGACGCCACAGGCAGTGGGAGGAAACACGTTCACCCAAGTAAGGGCAACGGAAGCTCCCTGGCCAGTGGTAATCGGCTTCTGGATTAGCAGTCCGAAACCGGTCGATGTCTCTGAAGTGGTAGAGATGCTGAGCCTCCAAAACAGGAGGCTGGATGTCAGCAACTGGCAGCATCTCGACACCAGAGAAGGACTGGGAGGATGGCAACTCATCTTTCGGGTCAGCCAGGAGGACGCCAGGAGCATAGAAAGCGGCGGCTGGGAACTCAACTACGAGTTGACCACCCTGACAGTGCGTCGGGTGACACTCTGGGGTCCCGCCGCTGTTGGAAATGCACCAAGCACCTCCAAGCAGGCCCAAGATGAGCCACCGAGGAAAAAGTAACCTCCCATGGAGGGAATAAAGGTAAGTCAGATCAATCTGCAGCACAGCCGGGATGCCACAGCAGAAATGCTAAGCAGCCTGGTAAAAAAACCTGCAGATGTGATACTAATTCAGGAACCATATGTCTTTAGGAGTCAAATAAAAGGACTGTCGGGCCTGGGCTTCAAACTTCTGGTGGGAGCCAAGGCAGGAGAGACACCTAGAAGCTGCATACTGGTGTCCAAGAGGCTAAGCTCGGTACCCTTACCGCAGCTGGGGACCAGGGACGCCACAGCAATGCTTCTGGAATACAAAGTAAGTGATATCTCACATAAGATAATTCTAAGTAGCTTATATCTCCCATACGACGGTGAACGTCTGCCATCGCAAGAGATGGCAGATATAACAACGTTTGGGGAAAGCAGAGGGATCCCAGTAGTAATAGGCTGTGATGCCAACGCGCATCACACCCTATGGGGCAGCACCGACGTCAACACACGCGGAGAGGCCCTACTGGAATATTTAGCAACCACAGACCTTGAAATAAGTAATAGAGGCAGGGAACCAACCTTTGTCAATCGCAACCGCAAGGAGGTGATTGACATAACCCTAACCTCCAAAAGCATAACCTGTGATGTACGAGAATGGCAAGTGACGGGCGATGTCCTGCTGTCCGACCACCGCATGATCCGATTCAAGATCAAAGCGAGGATGGCGGCAGACAAGCCCAAACGAAACCCAAGGACAACTAATTGGGAGATCTTTACAAAAGATCTCCAAATAAGGTTCAAGGGTCCCCCACCTCAAATCACACAGGAAAACATAGACCAAGAGGTAGAGAAATTAAGCAAAAAGATAACCGAGGCGTACGAAAAGGCGTGTCCCTTGAGAAGGCCTCCAGAAAAGAAAATCAGGTGGTGGAGCAAAGAACTCCATCACCTCAGGAGGTCAGCGAGGAGGTCACTTCGACAGGCCGTGACCTCAGGAGAGGACACTCAATGGGACCGTTTTCGAGAAGCCAGAAGAGAATTTAAGAGAGAGATAAGGCGCAGCAAGAGAGCGAGCTGGCGAGAATTCTGCGAGGAGATAACCTCTCTCCCGGAGACAGCCAGGCTCGCAAAACTGCTCAGTGCCTCAAAACGTAACGAAATAGGCTCGATCAAGAAAGAGGACGGAACCTGGACAGAAACGGAGGAGGAGACAATTGAGCACCTCCTCAGAATCCACTTCCCGGGAACAGACCAAGTCGACCCAGAGAGGCGGGCGGAGCCAACCTCGGACTGGCAGCTAGCCGAAAATCTGGTAAACGACGAGGTCATACGAAGGGTAAGCAAAGAGTTCCGTCCATACAAGACAGCAGGACCTGATGGCATTTTCCCAGCATTGCTGCAGGCGGGCCTGGAAACGATTCTCCCCAGCGTGAGAAACATATTCCGGGCTAGCCTAGCAACGGGATATGTGCCCCAGGCATGGAGGAAAGCAAACGTGGTCTTCATTCCCAAACAAGGAAAAGAGGACTACACTTTAGCTAAGTCATTCAGGCCTATCAGTCTGACATCCTTCATGCTGAAAATGCTAGAAAGGATAGTCGACAGATACCTGATAGAAAACACACTGCGTGAGTTCCCGTTTCACAGGGGTCAACATGCTTACCTGAAGCAAAGATCCACGGAAACTGCTCTACACGCAGTGACTAGAGAAATTGAAAAAGCGCTGCACCACGGGAACTGGGCCTTGGCCATTTTCTTTGATGTGGAAGGCGCTTTTGACAAGGCAAGAACAAAAACCATATGCACCGAGCTGCAATCCAGGGGTACCCCCCAGGTCCTGATTAACTGGATTGCTTCAGCGATCGAAAGCAGGCAGGTGTCATCGGGTGCGGGAGAAGTTCGAGTGGGCATTGCGGTGAGTGGTGGATGCCCCCAAGGCAGCTGCCTATCACCTCACCTGTGGTGCCTGATCATGGACGGCCTCCTAAAGCGCCTGACAGATGACGGACTGTATGCACAGGCATATGCTGACGATGGGCTGGTTCTAGTAACCGGCCAATTCCTAAGCGTGGTCTGCGATCGCATGCAGAGTGCATGTAAGATAATCGAAAAATGGTGTGAAGAGGCGGGGCTGACCATCAACCCCGGAAAAACCGACATGGTCCTCTTCACTAGGAAAAGGGAAAAAAGAGGATTCAAACCACCCAGGCTGTTTGGCAAACTCCTAACTCTTAGTGGGGAGGCCAAATACCTTGGAATGGTACTAGACGAAAAGCTGACCTGGAAGCCACAGATTGACAGAATAGTCACAAAAACTGTGTCATCTCTATGGCAGCTAAGAGGGACAATAGGCAAGGTGTGGGGGCTAAAACCGAAGATAATGCACTGGTTATACACGGCCATCATCAGACCGAGAATCAGTTATGGTTCGGTGGTCTGGTGGAAAACAACCACAAGCAATACCGTTGCAAACAGGCTAGCTAAACTCCAACGGCTCGCCAGTTTGTTAATAACAAGTGCAATGAGAACCACCCCGTCAGCAGCCCTGAATGTCATTCTGGAGCTGCCACCGCTTCCCATTTGGATAAAAGGGGAGGCCATGGCGGCCCACCTAAGAATGCGTGATTCGGGACTATGGAAAGGCGGAGGTTACAAAGGACACACAGAGATAGCCAAGGTTGCCGAGATGGAGATACCAATCTCAAACCTTATGTCTACCTCAAAAACAAGAAGCAACAGAGAAAACAAGAAATTTACCCTGCAAATTCCTGAAAAGGAAAAGTGGGAAAAAAGGGAGGTAGCCTTCGAACCAGGAGGACTAGTCTGTTTCACAGACGGCTCCAGGAACAAAAATGGCCACGTAGGAGCGGGGCTCTACCTGGCTGGACGGAAACTGGGAAGATCCTACCCTCTTGGGTCCACCGCAACCGTCTTCCAGGCGGAGATTTATGCTATCTTGCAAGCAGCTAGACTGGAGCAGATAATGGCGGCCGGGGAACGGACGATATACATATGCACGGATAGTCAGGCCGCCGCGAAAGCGCTGGACACACACGGAACCAGCTCCCCACTGGTCCAGGAGTGTGTCGAGGCGCTGAACAGACTGGCGGACAGAAAATCGGTGCATATCGTGTGGGTTCCTGCACACTCAGGTGTACCAGGTAATGAGCTGGCAGATCAATACGCGAAGCTCGGGACCAGGGAAACCTTTTGTGGGCCGGAGCCCGTCCTGGGTCTGACCAAAAATCTTCTCAAAGAATCTATAAAAGAATGGACACGCAAGGGTTTAGAGAACCACTGGGAAACAGCACCAGGCTGCAGACAGGCCAGGCTGTTTCTGGCTGGTCCGATCGGAAACGGATGGACCAGCATGTCCAGAATGAACCGGAGGGAACTCAGACTACTAGTCGGGGTTCTCACCGGTCACAGCAGCCTGAACAGACACCTGCAAGTGATGGGGGTCACTCGGGACCCGGTCTGCCCCAAATGCGGAATGGATGACGAGGACTCCCACCATTATGTGGGCGTATGCGAGGTATACAGTAACCTCAGGCTCAACATCTTTGGGTCTGAGGAGCTACAAGAGGAAGAAATGAAACTCCTCTCATACAACAACCTTCTGGCCTTTATTAAAAGGTCGGGGAGGTTCGAGTAGGAGTTTCACCATGGTTTGGGTAAGGCGAAAAGGGCCCTCGGTGGCCTAGTCGCTTGGGGTGTACCACCCCAACCCACCATACTACTACTACTATAGCAAGGTTGATACGAATGTCAAAGTCGTATTTTTAAACTACCCTAAACAAGTTTTAGCGACAGTCTGTAACGGTTCTTTCAACAATTTCAGTAACCGTTCCAGTCGTTAATCGTTCTATAATTATTTCTGTGACGATCGTTTCGATCGCACGGTGTGATCAGTTTGTCGAGCACTCTGTCAGTCTGTATGGCACTGTCGGTTGCATATCGCGATGTACGGCGATACTATCGTTCGGCACCATTCTGTTAGGCTCTCCGTTGCCGGCCGGGTAGGGACAAGGCAAACAAAAAGGGCATCAGTCGGGTGATTATGCTCAGGTGCAATGAGCTCAGACATGACTGCAATAGCTATCTCTCTCTTCCAAGGCACTAGTTGATGAAAAATTTTGTGGATCACACGATATAACTAACATAATATGTTCATATTTAATTATTGAATCATTTCTATAAATTTAATATTTTTGATTACTTACCTGTGATACCATTTGTATTTTCACCACCTATTATTGTAATATTTATTTTTTTGTGATATTTAAATATTGTTAATTTCTATTATAGCATTGCAAAAATATTTTCCTATCCTCCCCTAAATTTGCTCGGGGTGGAATAATTGAACGTTATAAGTTTGAAAAACCGGTGCAGTAAAAATGGATTTATTCCAAACTTCACGACCTTACGAAGAGGACCCAACGTTCTTAGATTGTCCAAAATCGCATTATTTTGCCTAGAATATGGTGGCATAATAGGTTCAAATACTATACTTGATAGACAATAACCGATTAACTCCTGCTCTTGTTCCTCTGTCTTTGAATCGTCTTTTGTCCCAGACCAGTCCTCTTTTTAGACACAGTTAATGTTCCTTTTTTCAGTCTACCATGAATGTTTCATGGAATACATACGATCATATAATCACCAGTGCCGTCTTATAGACAGGGTTTGTGATTTTGCTGCTAGTTATTCCAGAGTATCCCATTTATGCAGGTTTTTTCGAAGTTGTTGCTTTAATTCCCTGCACGCTTTCATTCGTGCCCAATTCCTGTCAATTTAATATAAAGGAGTTAAGTCAAAGAGGATTTCTAAGGCTCCCGTTGGATGAAGTGTTCAACTACTGGAATAGCTTCGTTCTACAAAGTCACAATATAGTTTGATTAATCTTGGACTAACAGATCAATAGCTTTAACTTATGAATCTGCCAATAGTGACGTCTAAAAAGTGTACAATTCCTGGATGTTTTTGCTAGTGCTATAGAGTACGCACAACTAAGCCTTTAGAGATCACTCATCTACAATGTTTAGCTGAAGCCCTCTCAATTGCTCGAAATCAGAAAATTACCTTTAAAAGTTTCTTCTTCACGTTTCCTCAAAGGCTATTAAGGCAATATTTGCATAGGTGAAGTAGCTTTTATTTAATTTTTCGAGTTGGTCATCTACTACCATATCTCACAGAGACAGAACTCCACCCCCCGCAGGCATTAGTTGGCAGTGATTCTCGACATAATCGTGTACCTTCAAGCATTAGAGTATACCCAAAAATGATACCCCAAACCCCTAGTCAAATATCCCAAATTTTGTTGAAACCTTATACCTGACTTCGCTTCACTCTTGTATTCAAATGGGGTATAATTTTGGGATACCTATAATATAAGCAATTTAAAAAGCATCCATCGTGAATATCTCTGAAAAAAGCCAACAATCGAAAATTGTCGAGAGAGATCAATTTTTGTTTGGATTTCAAATGAACTATCACAAAAAAGGGGTCATTCCGTTTAAGATTTTTTAGGGGTATAGTTGATGGGAGTTGATGGGAAGTGTCCCACTCCAAAAAAAATGTCGCGGCAAATCTCGATTGTTGCCTTTTCTTTAGAGATGTTCACGCTGGGTCCTTTTTAAATTAATACCCTGTATAATTTAATCTTCATATTATTGCATAACAAAAATGGTACCTAAAAATCAGTCAACATAATATCTAAATCTAATAAACATCTACTCTATCGAGATCGAGCATTCATAAAAGGAAAAAGTTTTAAATAATTTATTTGAATTTCGCAAAGACGTAGTGAATTGACTTAGTTACCAACCCTGTTGGAGGAATTTCAATTCGGATGATTTTAAAACAATGTAATGTGGTCAAGATTCGATGCTCAAGTCGTTTTCACTAATCATTCCTTTTAATTATTGTACATTAGGCAATCACAGTGATCGACTTGCAGCTATGATATTACATAATCAAGGTGCCTAATTCCTAATTCTCTAGAAGAGTAATCGTTACGTGGCCATTTATTTAATTTTGCTTAAAATCACCACCAACCGCAACAATCTAACTATCTTCGTAATTGCATTTTCGCAATAATTTAAATTAAAACCAACTCCTATAATTCATTTCTGATCTAAGATAGACGATTTGATAGAAGTGGAGACAAAACAATATATCCACCTGCGAGGTGGGGACTCTGAAAGCGGCAAAGCAACAGGTGATAGCCAGTTGCCGGTAAACTACCGTGTGCAGCTGGTTGACGCACTCAACTATCATTTCGTTCGTACCTACGTAATAAAAATAGTGTTTCGTGTGCACATTTTTTTGGCGTATCTTGGTGTTTAATTATTTTTTGTTTTGTTTTTTCGACAAGCAAAAGTGATAAAATTTCTGGTATTATTTCTACCTACATAATGAATTGATAACTGTGTTGACTTTCATAACTGCAACTTTAAGTTCAAGTAAATAAACAATTGAAGTGTTTTGTTTATTTATCATAATTATTATTAAGAAACAATAATTGTTAAAAGTTTTTTTTTTAATCGACCTTCACAAAAATAGATCAGAAGGTGAAATAGGGTTAAGGACTTGCGAGTGATTTTTTAAATTAGTTTGTGAGAAAGTAATAGTGTTACATCGAAGAAAAAAAATGACAACTGGTGTGCATTTTAATTATTAGCTGTGTTTAGAAAGGTCTATTTCGTAGAATGGATTAACCATCCTAGGGAAAAGGTAAGTCGGCTTATAGCTTTTTATTTCAATAATTTCAACATTAAATATTACGATTTTTTCTGTAACGTTTCCCTTATTAATAGGGATCCTCGAATGGTTTAGCACCTACTTATAAAAATGAGAATTAATAATGAGCAGTAAAATGAAAATAAAAAAGAGTCTAGGAATCATTTTATTATCTATGGAACTCTCATCTATTAATTAACTGAATTATTATTTAACTCACATGCAAGAGTCAATTCAAATAGGTATACACGAATAATAAAAGTATCATCTACATTCTACATTTGGTAACTTACTTTTACTTTCAATTTCAACTTTGAATAGGTAGTTAGGTACCCATTTTAAAACCTCTTTGATATCATTGGAATAAGAAATATAAGATGCTGAAATGATTTCTGCTACTTTAAGGTATTTATATTAAAAAATCTATTTTTTAATATTTATAGAAGCTAACGCCTAGAAAAAGTTTTACATAATATGCATTTTTTTTGCCAGGTCAAAATAGGAAAATCGTAGATAGAAAATAGAAAATAGTATTGAAAAATTTTATTTTATTGCGTTTTGTTATTTCCTATAAGTACCGGGTATTCTATAAAAAAAAAAACTGAGGCAAAAATTATGAAAATAAACGAAATTAGCAGTAAAAATATTAGGTAAGATTTGAAATTTTTTTTTGAAAGATTGATTATTCGTCAATCATTTGACTGACGACCATTTGAAATTATTATAAACTGCCACCGAAAAAAGTTGTGATAATTTTATGAGGGTTTGATGATAATTTCCTCGGGGCATGATCAAAATTTCCATCAAAAACAGCACTTCGTTGGTAGAATTCGTTGCCCTAGTTTTACTTCTGAAAAAGAAACTTATCTAAAAATTTTTCTCGCTACTTTCAGAGGGTTGTGCGTACTAGCAGGAAAAGGATTTCTCACTGCATCACTGCATTTTTTATTGGATATATTACCCTTTATTTTTATGTCTAATTAATTTAGATGTATACATCACGGCTGAAATAACGTGCAGTAACTGATGGCATTACTAAAAAAAGCAATTTCGGAGAAACGGCAAGCAGAAACTTTGGAGGAAGATTTCTCTTTCCCACTTCTCCGTCAGAAAATGTTCCTCCAAACGTACGTTTCTGCTTGTCATTTCTCCGAAATTGCTTTTTTAGTAATGCCAGTTACTGCTTCGTTTTTAAGAGACAGTCTTGAACGGTCTTGAACTTTTTTGAAAAAATGGCCTTTTGCGTAAATACATTTAACAAACTAGGTACTCAAACTTGCTTTTGTCGATATTGTAGAAATTTGGCAGTGTTATTTAAGTCCAATGGCATTCAGGAGGACATCCTCATCAATATTATTGCAAAGAAAAATATACGCCACTGATTTAAAAAAATGATTACATATATCTTTTTCGGATTAAGCAACTAAAAATACAGCTTTTGTGTCTCCTGAATTTTCATCGTATTTTGATTAGTTATTTAAATAAAAAATAGAATTCACTTATTAATTGCGTTTCCCCGGACCAACTAAGTAACACGGATAAAAAATTAAAAAAAAAATCATTAGTTTAGATGTTAAGAAGTGTATTTAATATACTTTATTTTTTGTTGTTGTTAGGTACATATTGCTCATTAATAAAAAAAAAACAAAAAAAAATATAATTAAAAAAAAATTCTCCATGTTTTTTTATAGTCCAGGGATATGTATTAAGTGAATTTCATTTATTTTTTTTTTGCCAAAACTGAGCAAGATAAGAAGAAAAAAATTAAGAAACAAAAAGTTGTATCACCTACTTATTATCTGAAAAAAGATAAAACTTTCGAAAAAGTTAGTGGCGTACATTTTTGTTTGCAGTAATATTTATGAGGGTGAACGCCCTGAACGCCACTGGATTTGATTCTTTTTATCTACTTGGGGTTAAGGGATCTCCTTATTACTACAAATAACACAACCAAATTTCAACAATATCGGCAAAAGAGTGTTTGGGATGTTTACGAAAAGGCAATTAAAAAAAAAGGTTACCACCCTTTATCTTGAAAACGAAGCATTTGCGAACCTATGTTTATATGAACTTTTAATTTTACGATCACTTAAATAATCGACTGTCTAATTTATTGTACCTACTTAATTAACACCCTGTATTTTATGAAAACAAAAAACCTCAGGCAAAAATTATAAAAATTAATAACAAATCAGTAAATAAAAATCAAACAAGGATCAAAGTTTTATTAGTTACTTTTTCATACAATCATCACACACTAATTAAAGTTGCAAATATTATGCATCAATTCATGCATGTAATTTTAGTTGGTATCACAAAAATATTTTATACTCTTGAAATATCAATTCAACTCTTAAAGTTAGGTATATTTGTACATACCTGCGTTACATAAGGCCGTTAAATTAGGTTTTAGAATGCTGAGAAAAAAATTGATGCCAATGTCGTACTTCCGAGGCCAAGACAATCTCTCAACGACTCTGAAGATTTCGTAGCCAAAATTTACGTTACAATTTTTTTGCAAACCCAAAATTTTTAATTATTCTATTATTTCAAATGAAAAAAAAAAGCTATACCCCCACTAGAACGACTTTAAGCGCGAATTTTTATAGGTTCGACTTATTTAGAGCCCGGGTTTCGACGCTGAGGTCCCTGTTTCGACCTGGCGTGTCATGTTTTACTCGATGCAAAATAATTCAAATAATTAATAGTTATTTATGTATCAAGGGAGTTATGAGGATGTTAATTACAGAGGGCAACATATTGCAATCCCGAGGGACGTTAGTCCCGAGGGATTGTTAAGTTGCCCGAGGTTATTAACATCTAATAACTCCCGTGATACATAATCTATTTTATTTTATACTAAATGAAATATAAAAACGAAATCTGTTGGTTTTTAAAATTAAACGAATGTTTTTAATAATTGAGTAACCATGATTATTGATTACCATGGATATATCAACTGAAAAGTTTGTAGAAAATGACATATGAAATCCAAATATTCAACCAACAATGCAATAACAAAAGCAACATCCAATGGTTACCAGAATTAAACCAATAGTAATATTAGAATTAGAGGGAGTTATGGATTCATAACAGTCCCAAGGGAGTTATGAGTATGTTTATAGTTACGGTAACCAAGCGTTTATCTAGTTATAATGTATTAGTATGAAATAAACATTATTACGCATGAAATTCACTTCGCCGCAGCCGACGTCAAAAATCTTCAAAAGTCTTCAAAAACGTTCGTTGCCCTTGACGACGACCGCCAGGTGAGGTTTCGCAATAACTTTTTCAAAGCAGTCAATTCGCCTAAAGTAGCATCAAAAAACATTTCATTACTATTACTTATAAGTCGATTTTTGGTAACAAATAAAATCAACAATAATTAAAAGAAGGTTAAAAAAGTTTACTTAACCTTCACATCCTGAGTTGTACGTATAGGTAAAAGTAAACTTAGTAGGTACTTATGTAAAGTATCGACAAAATCGATTGTCAAAATGTCATGATTTATAACAC
Organism: Malachius bipustulatus; assembly: GCA_910589415.1. NCBI lineage: Eukaryota > Metazoa > Arthropoda > Insecta > Coleoptera > Melyridae > Malachius > Malachius bipustulatus. Next base: position 38,435,390 of record OU342630.1, read on the forward strand.
CAACAGCGCAGTGTACTTCGAACTACCACGATGCCCGTATCCATTTCCTGTCTGTCATTGAGTTATAAATTTTGTTTAACATGGAGAACTTCGCTAGAGAATAAATGCACTTCGCAATAGGCATCTATTCCATAAAAGAATCAATTTTGCTACTCTTGAAGCGTCAAGAGCATAAGACAATGCAAAGTGGTGGGAGTTAAATTTTCCATCATTCAAGTTTGAAACATTTCGGCTTCTAAGCCATTTCAATTTTAATATGGTCCTATTATTGATCTAACTCTACGCAAGTTTTTGATTTACCTAATTGTTTTTCATATTTTTTTACAATTAACTTTTCATTGATAATGATTTTATTTCATACTAATACATTATAACTAGATAAACGCTTGGTTACCGTAACTATAAACATATTCCTAACTCCCTTGGGAGTTATACTGGGCTGTTATTACTCCTTAACTCCCTCTATTACATACTACAATAATTATAATCGTTTGTTTAATTCCAGTAACCAACAATATTTGGATTTCATATGTCATTTTCTATAAACTTTTTTAGTTGATATAGATCCATAGTAATCATGCTTACTCAATTATTAAAAACATTCGTTTAATAATCAGAAAGCATTATTATTCGTTTAATTTTAAAAACCAACAGATTTGGTCTTTATATTTCATTTTTATGAAATAAAATTATTTATGTATCAAGGGAGTTATGAGTATTGTTATTATAGAGGGCAACATAATATTGCAATCCCGAGGAACTATTTCTGCTTAGACATTAGCTGTTAACGATCATTGAATGTAATTATTTTCAACAAAATGTATAAATCCAGTTTTTCATAATACATCATCTCACTTTAATAAATTTCCGACTTATCGTCCCCGTATACTAAATCGAATTAACTAAGGTATGCCATTCAATTTAGTATAAATACTGGAAAATTTTAACAAGAAAACAAAATTAAAAAGTCGGTGAACCCTTTTCAAAATATTTGTATTCCTTTATTCGAGACTCGAGAGGCATGCTGGGAACAAGAAAATAAATTTGGAATGCTGCGTCCACAACCTGATTTTAAATAAAATTGGTTTATAAAATCAATTTTTAGTGTGGTTGTATACAGTGCGCGAGAAAAGTAAGGAATAAATTCGATAAAACGGAAAGCGCTGTTTTTTTGAAAAAAATAAAAAAACAGGTCGATTTTGTTTTTGAGTTCTTGAACTTTTGACATAAAATTGGGTTACACAGGGTGATGCGCGAAAAAGTAGTGACGTCATCGGTATTTTTTTAAAATGACAATCCTTATTTTTTATTCCATTTTTTGATACTTCATTCAATTGCCAATACGGTAATGTAATCATTTTGTAACCTTAAACGACGAAATTTCTGTAAAAATAACTTAATTTTGAGAGATTCAATTTAATAGACAGATTTAATAGATTTAATTTAATTTAATTTAACAGATTTAATTTAATAGACTTAATTTAATAGACAGATCTTATAAAATGACCATGGAAACAGTAATTTTTATTTGATTTTTTTAATTTTTATTGTTAATGTTCCGATTTTCACATCAGTAAAAAGTGCACAATTTCGACTCACAAGCTCTTTTCTGAGAAATTTCCTTATTTAAGGTTACAAATTGATTACATTACCATTCTGGTAATTAAATGAAGTATCAAAAAATGGAATGAAAAATAAGGGTTGCTATTTAAAAATAATGCCGATGACGTCACCACTTTTTCGCGCATCACCCTGTATACCCCAATATTATGTCAAAAGTTGAACAACTCAAAAACAAAATCGACCTGTTTTTTTATTTATTCAAAAAAACAACGCTTTTCGTTTTATCGAATTTATTCCTTACTTTTCTCGCGCACTGTATAAGCCATGCACCTATGATTCGCATTTACTTTGCAATTTCATCAAAATTAAGATATTAAATTGAGATCAAAAAAAAACATATCAAGACTAAATATTAAATTCCAGGACGATTGCAATTTTTTTGACTTTAATTTTTCAAATCGTCTCTCAAAAGGTAATGAATAAAATAATTATAAATACTATACAATTCGTGCATTAGGATTTTTTAAATACTTATTTATGCATTAAATAAGTGTATACAGGGTGTTTCAGAAGGAAAGGGAAATATTTAGGGAGCAATAGTATGGGTTATTACAAGTAAAAAGTTCATATAAGCATAGGTCCGGCAATGCATATGTTCCAATCCAAGATACAGAGGGTGTTATTCTTTTATTAAAAAATCGACTTTTAGGAAATATCTCAAACATTTTTTAGCTGACATTGCTGATATTCGGCAGTGTTTATTTGTAGTAATAAGGAGCTGCTTTAACCCCAAGTAGATCACAATTAAGTCTAGTGACGTCCCAGGAAGCACTTCAACGAATGCTGTTTTGAAAAAAGTTAAAAAACGTACTCCAAGAACTTTTTTGGATTTTTATTTTTTCCCGCAGATTAAGCGTTTAAACAATTTTTTTTCACAATTTCTAAACCTAGAATAGACTATTGATATGCAACAACTTTACAGGTAAATCCCAGTTATTGCTAGTTTCATTTTTTTTTTCATGTTGTCCGGGGACAAAAAAAATGGTTCATATTTTTTATTTCAAAAACGAAGCAAGATACAAAAAAAAAGTTGTTGACAGAAATGTTGCGCTTGTAATTGCTCAACTCCACAAAAGAAAAATTAAAAAAATGCCACTGGCTAAGCACTTTAAAAAAATTTCAAAATAATATTTGTTTAGGGGCTCCCCGGGGAGCCAATGGACATAATAATTTTAATCTAGTTACTGCTAAATTAGCCCCTTACTACAGCAAATGAAACTTAATTCCAACACTATTGGGCGAACTAAATTTAATTAACTAATAAAAGTATAACACCCTGTATCTTGGAAAATATGCATTTTCGGACCTATCCCTAGTAGAAAGAAATATTGGCTAGAAATTGGCTAAATATTGGTACTATATTGATCGATTGGGCCAATATTACCAATCCCTATACTATATTGGCGCAATATAGAAAGTGAAATTGGATGCCAATATTGGCAATTCAATATTGGTGCTATATGACTTCTCTAGATATGTAACGTATATTGGCAAATCAATCTTGCCCCAATATTGATTTTGCAACATCGAAACTGGCTATTATTGGTGTGATATTGGACCAATATTACCTATTTTTGAATTCTATTTAATAATCGTAATTTCTTAACGATTATTACTTTTGCTTATAGGTATGTATACCTATATAATTATGTGGGCCAGATATAATCTTTAAAAATTTTTCAACAAAAATTTTACTTGAAGGCATTTTTGCTATTAAATAATGACATTAAAAAATAGACGAAGTTTATTTTTATTAAAATAGGTAGGTGTCATAGTCAAAAGTTGAAACTTGGAAACTTTAAAATGCGTGTCCTACTATTTTTGTCGGCGTCTTCAACATTTTTAGTTCATATAATTTCAGAGTTCAAAAATGTCAAATTCCATACCTACAAGCAGTACCTGTGGTATAACCACATGCGCCCTTCACGTGAACAAACAGAGACATAAAATTTGTCTATTTGTAAAAGGAGGGATAAACTATCCACTTTCCCGTCACTTGCTCTATTTTACCTGTCGATCAGGCATCTTCCTTCATCTTCCTTTGTTATACCATACCACGTTCCATCATCTTATTTATTTCTTCTTTGTTCTTTGCCGTTGCATGTTGCATCCGTCTCTCTTCTCTTTCCCTTACATATTTCAGTCTCAGTTCAGTCATGAGTCAATCAGTTACGAGTGTGTTACGACAGACTTCTTGTGTTACTGTGATACTGTGTTATAATATTATTGTTAACTACTAAACAGCAGATTCTAATAAGAATCCAGTGCCAATTGGAAATACCTAAGTAAGTATTTATTTTAATTATTTTATTATTAATAATGGTCGAGTTACGTGAGTTCATGGGTTTGGTTGTGGGTTCATGATGAGTTCTATGCATTTCTACATTTTTTTATATAAAGTCGTAGGTAACTTAAGAGATTGCAAAAATGTTTATTACAGTTTATATTAGAAAAAGTTGCTACATAAAAACCATGCCCCTGGACTATTTTTTTAAACGCATCAGGCAGTGCAGGCGTGCAGCATGTTGTCACCTTGCCACATTGCAGCACGTCCCTTGTTAACTGATAACCAAACATGTCGGTGCTTACTTTATACTTACGCTCAAAATTATTGATAAATGAATGTTTTCTTTTTTCAAGCTGTTGGTCCTATCCCTTATTATATTTTCTTAAGCATTGAGGACACTTTTTAACATCTTATTTAACTTCAAGTTTTATATTTTAATCTATCATTTTAAAATAAATTGTAGATGTTTATAATAAATATTAAATTTATCAAATAATTTTATAAAAAATTATACAGTGCCCGCCAAAAAGCTCGAACCATACGGGAAAACGTATCATAAGTAGGCATTTTTTTTATATGAACGTGCTGAATTAATGCATGTGATATTCTTTCAGAAGTTAAGTTTCAAGATGCAACCGAGGCGAACATTTCAAAGTCAGTGGAAGTTTGCTTGGCTTGGCTACTGGTGGCGATCGAGAAGGTGGACGGAGAGAAAGAGTGTTAAAGAGGGCCCACCCTGAAGAAAATGTCTAGTTTTTGTAAATAGTGTCTACATTTTGGAATAATTTTTTTTCAATAATTACAATGTAATTAAAACTTAGGTATGCTAAATTTATTAACGATTAAAGCATCATTTTATACGCAGAATTATATGTTTTTATTAGTCTATAATGTTGATTCTCTGGGGGGGGGGGATCTTATCCAAAATTGGCAATAAAATATCTATCCAATATTAGAGTCCTATAATTATCCAATATTGGCAATACAATATGTGTCCAATATTAAAGTCCTATAGTTATCCAATATTGACAGTACAATATGTATCCAATATTGGTTTGAAAAATTGGCCCAATATTGCAAAACAATATTGGCTAATTATTGTAAAATGTTAACACTTCGATATTGGCCCAATATAGGTAATCAATATTTAACCAATATCGACCAATATTCAGCCAATATAGCACCAATATATTTTTTCCACTGGGGATGTTTGTATGAGCTTTTCTACTTGTAATGACCACACTATTACCCCCTTAAATATTTTCCCTTTCCTCCTGGAACACCCTGTATTTTGTATTTTAGAAATGTCAAGTTGATGAATTTCTCTATTATTATTCCGTAAATAAAACTATGAAATTTTTTGACTATCGTGTCAAAATATGATAGTTACTAAGAAGTGTTATTTTTTAGGTCACTTTTTTAACGGGGTTCCATTCAAGAAGCACCTTTTACACGATCGTAGATAAAGTCATACATACCTATATTATTATTGACACAAACAAACAATAACATTAGAATTACATAATAATATATTAAAACGTTTATAGAAGCGTTGATTTTCTAACCACAGAAGAAGTCTTCCGGGTAATACTTGACAAACTGCACGATTATATAGGTATATAGGTATATTTTTTTATTAATAAAAAAAATTTGGATCACAAGAAATGAAAGTATTAGTTATTCGCATGTAATAAATGAAATAATAATTTAAAATCAAAAAAATTAGGTCAAAGTGTTTTATAAATTAGGACGTACAGCTTACACACCATCAGCTATTTTTTAAAGAAAACAAACAATCATTACACTTGCATATTTCCCACATTCTATAACGGAATGAACCATTTAACAGTATAACATGTAAGAACAAAACATCTTTTTCATTTAATAAAATGAAAAGTATTTACAAACCGTGATGACGTTGCATATTAAATCGTTTTTTTAATATCGTGCTAAAGATCAAAAATTTAGGTGCAATGAACTTACCATCATAGGTATTATTATTAATACATTTATAAATGTTAAATGATTATAGTCTTTTATTGCGTAATACATAATAATATGTATATTTGAATCATTGTCTTAGCAAATGTCAACCTGGCAAGATTTATTTACAAATAATGATGAATAGGTACTAGAAAATAATTTATTATAGAAACTTAACATATACAGTGTGTCCCGTGATTCCACAGACAGTCTGAAGGTGTAGTCCTATATCTATAGCAAAGTCAAAAATACACATATTAATTGTCCGAAGCTCAATATTCATATTACTTTACAAGAATTTTACAAAAAAACCTGCATAATCCTTATCGAAATTGGCTCCCACTCAAATTTTATGAAATTTTGGGGATCGGTAGTCTCAATATCTAATGATGAGTAGATCAGAAGTTTCCATGAGCATAAGCTTACAAAAACTCTATTTCTTGAGATAGATGAACCTCTGAAGATGGACTTTTTCTGTCATGAGTGTCACGTATATTGTGTAGTCTTAAATATTGCTCTTCCCTCCTCTAATTATTGTTTTAGAGAGAAATGTTTGATGAATCATTTGCTCAGATTGAAAAGCTGCTCCTCTTGCTATAGTTACATTTTAATTCTATTGAACCATGTTTTATAAAATCCCGAAAAAAATTTCATTTTGTTGTGTCATTTTGATAATTGCATTGACTTTAACAATAAAAAATTATAACAAATAAAAACATAAAAATTAAAAACAATATCCAATTTTAAAGTCACAGCCCTAGGCTATTACAAAAATTACATCACAAACTGAAAACTTTTCCTCGATTTTTTAGAAAATCGCTGAATCGTCATGAGAGAAAAATCCATCTTCAGAAGTGATTATCTCGATCACAGAAGTTTTTGTTTGATTATTCCCACTGAGACTTCTCTGATCTAATGATAGAATACTACCGATCCCCAAAATTCCATCAACTATGACCGGGCGCCAATTTCCATAAGGATTATACGGGGTCTTTTACATCCATAATAAAAAACTTAAAAATTCATGTGAAAATTATGTTTAAGAAAGACACTATAGTGAGTGTGACGACGCACATGCTAAGGGTGCCCTTTAATTCATTTGTCTTTTAGCATCCACTTTTCACACTTGTTCCGCGCATCTTAATAGCACGTTCTCAACATAATTAAGTCATTATAACCACAGAATATAGGTACAATGAGAATAAAAATACCGAGTTCGCGCATCTACTCGACGCATAGAGATCCGCCATGATTTGACTACTAGTTTTGAATGCGGGCCCACAGAATAGAATTGTACCTATTCTGTGACGGGCCTGCGTTTCTACTCTGAAGCAATGGCCGCTAGAGGTGTGGCTTGTCTCTAAAAGATCAAATGCGCCGCCGGCGAGTTTAGCTTCTGATTTATTCTATTCTGTGTCATTACTATGACTAAGTAGCTTTATTACTCTCAATATAAAATATTATTTATTTATTACATTATATTAAATTTTAATCTGACAGTCTGACCTACAATTTGTTAAGAAATTATTGTTCTTTACTTTACCTCTGTTCAAAAAAAGCACAATGGTGGCATATAGCAATAGTAAGAGACCGCGATTCTTTTTCAATACAAGATTGGAGTTTTGGTCCCATATAGCAGAGATCACACTAAGGCTTATAAAACCCTAGGCTTTATCATTCGCAACTGCTTCGACTTCATACTCAAGGTGACACATTAGCATATCCCTCTTTAACTCCATGCGTCAGACCCCATTTTGAATATGCCATTGTATGGTCACCCCATTGCCTGGGTAATGTTGATCTAATAACGAGAGTACCTACAGGCATGATTTTAAAAAAGACTGTCTTATAGTATAGATGGGCTCTACCCTGAAATAGGATTTCCTCACGCATCTGCATCTTTACTCTCACACTTGGGATTTGCTCCTCTTGTGAAGCGACGTGATTTTCTTCTCATTTCCTTTATGGTAAAACTCGTTACCTCGTATATGGATTCCCCCGATCTTCTCTCAATTGTTAGTTTTAGGGTCCCATGTCATAATATTCAGAGTCAGAAAATTTTCTTTATTCACGTACCCAAAACGCGTCTGCTTTTGAATTCTCCTATTTATAACGTACCAGATGTACATCTTATGCAATTCAATAACAGCACTGACTGATATTTTTACTTCTTCTTCGATATTTTACTACCATTTGCAAACTGTTATTTACTTATTTTGTACTTCTATATGGCTCAACCTAATTGGCACTTTATTCACTGTCGATTAGTCTTTCTTTCAAATATATATATAAAAAATAAAAAATTAAATACTGTTAATATTTATACGTGACTCCAATGGCATTACTGGGAAGGAAAGGTTAATAATCGACGTTAATGTCGAGGCTCATTAATTAAGATATTTTTTATTTTAAATTTTAAGTTTTAGAAACAAATATAATAATATATGCAGGTTTATTGCATAAATCTATCCTAATGAGCTTTAAAGATACTATTCTTGTTATCTGATTCAATTAATTTTGGATACCCATTCCCTAAACAATAATAAAGTTTTCAATGGTGAACACTTACTTTGTAACGGCTCGTATAAAAGATGCCACTATAAATAATAATAATACTATCAATGTTGATATCATCTTATAGCAATCGCCATCCAAGAAGCTTCTTAGGAAAATATTTCACTTATCAGAGACTCTAAGCTGAGTCGTAATTCCAAGTTTATCTCTGAAAGTAAGGAGGCGTAGGTAATACACCTACAGGATAATATTTCTTAGGAGCTTCGAAAGGTAACGGTTTCACCATGCTACTGCCATACTGAACAATAATCTATTTCGATTTTAATTAGATAATTCCTAGTTGCAATTTCTGGAGTACTGTTACACTATGATACATACCATTGGTTTTAATCTATTAGTGCGTCCAGTTTTCATTATTTCATATACCTACCTAAGAACAAGCTTGGTATAGTAACTTAATACTTACAGTGATGAAATAATTCAATTAGAGGAATTTGCATGACGTTTCGATACGGGTATTTATCTTAATAGAATAGCGGTTCTCCAAATTTGTATCTAAGATATGAGGATTTAGTATATCTCAATTATGGATATTCCAATCATAGAATACGAGAAAGCCTACAGTATACCTACAACCTACTACGTATTAGATTAGGTCTTTCAATATAATAAATTTCCGATACCTAATCCAATTTCATAGGTGTATTCGTGTATACGAGTATATTATTTATTGATAGAGATGTAATATTCAAACTAGGTGAAGCATTACATATGCGACACTTTCAAGCAGGAAATATTATCTCAGTTTAATTAAAATATTAATTACTAGATCAGGATGACTCATGTAATTGATCAATCAAATCATAATATGATATCAGCTTTCTATTATCCTTATATATTCTAGATTCTAGATCTAGAGAGTGTTCAAGGATTTCCGTGATAGTGGCTGACACTGACCTAGGAAAGTATTTTGTATTGAATTACGTTTTAATGAAAATGTTGGATCTTTATACAAAAATAAAATATAAAGTAAATTTTATTTTATTATTCTGTTCATTGGGGCGTGTCATTTATTTCATCAATAGTGTAACACCAAGAATGGAAGTACCTACACGGCCGCAATGTTGTCGAGAAACCCTATAAACGGAAATGTGAACATTACTGAAGAAAGACCTCATAGAAGCAAAAGACGCGTCCTTGTAAACTTAATGTTTGTTACTATAAAATTCAACGGGTAATACATACATGCGCAATCTTTTACCCCTATCATTTCCCAGACGTATTTCGCACTTATACAGTGCTTGTTGACCAGAGACTTCGCCTTACAGTAGCTGTTTTGTCGTTGTAGATTGGATCAGCTAACAGTTTGCAAATAACGCAAACTTCCTTCAGCAGCTGTTGATTTCCGACCAAGCTACACGCACAAGAGTGTATCATCATCATAATGTCCGCATTTAGAGAAATGAAAATCCTTCTGCAATAAGGTACACTTACAAATTTTCTAGAACGATTTTCGTTAAATGACTGTACAAGTATCGTGCAAGTCGGTGATTTCTTTCTAGGTCCACATGTTCTCACAGTGCTACTTACTGGTGCAACCTATTCGCAATTTTTGCAATAAACGTAGCACGACGAGTGTTGAAAAATGTACCCTTTAATGTGCATGTGAACATTTTGCTTTCTAGCTACTTGGTGGTGCTTCTTCATGCAACAGTCGCTCGTTCGCGACTACTTGGATCAGCATTTCCCAAATCGTTTGATAAGCCGGAATGCTCCCATACACTGGCCTGCTAGATTACCTGAGATCGCTTCTTTCGATTGTTTTTTGTATGTCGGGACTACGTAGAAAATTTAATTTATGAAACAGAGATGCGAAACTTTGGGTAGATTGGTTCATCAGAAATAATTTTTCATCCTACTTCTTCAGTTCCTCTAAATCACCTTACATGAATTTAGTTTTTGTTCAATAGACCGCAAATTATATCTTTCGAGTTCTTACAACCGTCTGTTGAGGTTATTCTGCAGCTCCGATGCCTTTTTTTTTCTGTGAGTACCTACAATATCATCAGCATTCAAAATGCACAACGGGATTTCGGTTTGCATGAGGTCCTTGGTTATACAGGGTGATTCAAAGTGTTGTGAATCACAGACGTTTACGGAAAGCGAGAATGAAATTTTCTGAAAATTTGGCCACTTGAATAAATTGACTCTGCTTTATCTTTATAAAATATTTTTCTATTTCTTGCATTGGTGGTTATACCGCAAATGGCTATAATGACATATGCGGACATAATGGATTATAATGCCCGCTTATAACGCCTCGTATGTCTAAGGCGTTATTGATGTATAATGTGTGAGTAATTGAAAAATAGACATAATATGTAGGTAAAGTAAGTCTAAAACAACGAATCAGAACATAATAAAGTTCCTGTAAATAGTGTCAATTAAATTCATATACATTTTATCCTATATGTGTTGCATAAATCTTCATAATTATAAGTGCACTTTTGTGTTTTTCTTCATCATATTTTTTATATGCCTTCTATTATAATACGACCATTCATTTTAAATAAGCTCTATTGACGTAATCTAATACTATACGTATTTATGTAAATTTTACGTTCCTACAAACCTTATATACAATAAGTTTCTTATATTTTGGCCTAGAGGAAGGAAAGAAGAAAGCGCAATTGTTTATCTTCTAATAGAAGTGCTAATTAAACAAACTGGTGGGCATTGCGATATGTGTCAGTGTCACTTGGTTGCTTGCTGCAGATGTGCGACTCATTGTGATTCCGGCTGAGAGACACGAGCTTGCAGGAAATGACGGAACCTGCTGTGCTCACGCTCACGTCTGCAAGACCTGGCTGGAGATCAGGACTATTGTGCTCCTTGATGCAATGCTAAGATGTTGGTAGGAAGTGAATATGAAATGCTGATTTGAAAACTGCATGCTTTAAGATTCGAAACTTGTTTGAAACGGAAAGTAAAAAGTAATAGATAAATCTTCCGCTTATCTAGTCATTTTAAGCAGGTTTTAAAGTTAAATGGAGACCATCATTGAGAGCTGCTGCGCGACCTGGTTTGGAAGAAGCTAAACGCGCTACTTTTGCAATAAAAAATGCATATGCAGGGGAATTTCGTTTAAAGTATCAAATATGACGCTTTCTTAAGTTTTTAGTCTGGCCTTCTATAAGATGCAAAATTTCTAAACATATTACTGTAGCCAGCTATAATGAAACAATAATTTTCGTTCATAACGGCGATTTTATGTCAAATGTCCACCGCCACCTTTGACAAGGTACATTCTGTCAATCTACTTTCTGACTATACTTTTTCAATTGGGATCTTATGTTCACTTTTCCGAGTTGTATTCGCTTTCAAGGTCACTATAGTTGCTTGTTTAATGGCAGAGACCAATTATTTAACAAATAAAATCCCAAAAAAAGTAATCTAAAGGTGTAAATCACACCACTCCAAAGGCCAGTCAACTTGTTCGTTCTTGTAAATAATTTTCTCTCCGAATTGTTCCCTGAATAAGTCAAGCTGTGGCGTTGGCTGCATGGTATGCTGGAATAGCTGCTGGAATAGCTGCTGGAATCACGTCTTCTGTAGATCAAACCATCAAAATTTGAAAAGAAATAATAACTGATTGTCCCTGTGTCACAATCCCCATTAATGGTATCACCCCTACCATCTTTACTTGAAAAAAAAATTCTAATGATGCCACATACGGACAATTCGACAATTCGCACCAGATCTTGCATTTTTCTGGATGAAAACGACAATTCTTGGATCGTATTTGAGGCTTATTTTCATTCCAAATGCGACAATTCTATTTAATAATGTAGTCATTTAGCTTAAAACGAGCCCCGTCGCTGTACAAACTTTTGGGATCAAATTCTGGATCAAGTTGCAATAATCATAATTGATTTCTAGCCCATTCAGCTAACGTAGGACCTAAGTACGGTTTTAGATTTTGGACAAAACTGCCAGTCACAGTGAATATTTTCTTGGGACGCACTTTTTTCTTGTTTTGTTCCAATGTCTATTTATTCCACTATGGAATTTTTTAGAAATTTGTTGATAATTCGGCGAATACATCACTCAGCTGAGCTATTATGTGCTTTATAAAATTCACGAATGCTCCTTAAGTTTGGCACATAAAGCACACAAGTTTTAATAATAAACGACAATTTCGTGATTATTTGCCAGATGTAAACACACTCTAAAAGCACAGAAACTCACAGTTCGTATGATATAGCGACCTCTCGGAAGGAAAATATTTCAACAGAAAAACATCATACACGCATCTTACCGTTATTGTTATCGTTATACTACTTTGCGTTATCATTATGCCGTAATCGTTATACTTACTCCTTCAAAGTGTCGTCCACGTTACTAGGTCCGCTGGTTTGTAAAAAAATCTTACAACAACTTCCCAAAACTTTTGCTGTAACTGCTTTTAAAAGAACGCCTGGTTCCATTTTTTATACATCATTCTTTATCTACACATACGCTATACTTACTTATACTTCAATGCTAGTCATTGTGCTTTCTTGTTCTTTGTTATATTCACTCTTAAATTTTGACCCTTAAATGGATGACATGATATATAATATCATTGTTTGTAAGTGAAACTTATAAACAATGCATTATTTCAACATGAAGATCATCACGTGTTTCCTAATTATGAGCAATATGCAATAATATGCATATAACTCATCGTTCAATAAGTCCCGGGATTAACTATGAAAACAACATTTTACCGGCAAAATTCTGTATTATTCATCAAAATAATCTCCTTCAAGTGTAATACAATCATTCCAACGCTTCTCTAATTTTTCAATGCCATGTTTGTAGAACGATTTGTCTTTTGACTCAAAATGAGCCTCAGTAGCAGCGATCACCTCCTCATTCGAGCCAAATCTTTTTCCCTGGAGCATCTGCTTGAGATCCGCGAAGAGCCAGTAGTCGCTGGGGGCCAGATCCGGCGAGTACGGAGGATGGGGAAGCAGTTGGAAGCCCAATTCATTGAATTTGGTCATCGTTTTGATTGACTTGTGGCACGGTGCGTTGTCTTGATGAAAGATGACTTTCTTCTTCTCCATGTGTGGGCGTTTTTTTTGCTATTTCGGTCTTCAAACGATCCAATAACACTGTGTAGTAGTCGCTATTGATGGTTTTTCCTTTTTCGAGGTAGTCAATGAAAATTATACCATTCGCATCCCAGAATACGGACGCCATCACTTTGCCGGCCGACTGTTGTGTTTTTGGACGCTTCGGGCGGCTTTCACCGGTCGTACGCCATTCAGCTGACTGCCGACGTGACTCCGGAGTGAAATAGTGAATCCATGTTTCGTCCACTGTCACATATCGACGCAAAAAATCCTGTTTATTGCGAGTAAACAGTGCCAAACAGCTCTCCGAATCATTGATACGTTGTTGCTTTTGTTCCATTGTGAGCAAACGCGGCACCCATTTGGAAAAAACCTTTTTCATAGCCAATTTTTGGTGCAAAATAGTAAATGCACTACCAGTTGATATATTCACCATCTTAGCTATCTCGCGCACTTTCATTTTGCGGTCACCCAACACGATTTTCAATACTTGCTTGGTGTTTTCGGGAGTTACTGCCTCATTTGGCCGACCCGAACGTTCCGCATCATTTGTATCAGCACGACCGCGTTTGAAGTCAGCATACCACCGACAAATGGTTGTTTTCGACGGAGTAGAGTCCGGATAACGTTTTTCAAGCCATTGCTGAGCTTGAACAGTATTTTTTCCCATTAGAAAACAATGTTTTATCAACACACGAAACTCGTTTTGGTCCATTTTTTCACGATTTCTCTATAGCTTTCTTGGTTATGTTCGAATTACATCAAATTTTGACACATGTTATGCTTCGAATTACATCAAATTTTGACACATCTCATCTAAAGGTTGGTACTTCTGAACCTTGGTATATACATGGCATTATTAGCGCCATCTCTACGCTAGTCCCGGGACTTATTGAACGATGAGTTATGTGGTTAGTTATTGTGGCATACGCCATAAGCGATACGAAGAGCTATTATCTCAATGGTACGAGTTTTTTTTAGTATGGAGTACAAGAAAGTGTATATGGGTTGTTTCATAATACATAAACACTATCTTACAGCAATGAAAATAAATAGGCATTTTGTTGTTAATTTATTAATAATTTAAAAAGGGACACTTTAATTTCATTGTCGCTAGGTGGTATCTACTTATGTTTTAATTAAATAGGTATACGTTTTCTATTTGTAAGCAGTTTCCGATTCTAAAATTCAAAATTTTAATTATCTCCCAAACTATAAACTTTTCGGGAAAAGCATAAGAGTCGAAAAGATGTAAAATAAGACGCTGAATACGACTCAGTAATAAAATGCAGGGGCTATAAATAAAAAAGTCCAGTTATGATCCTTCAAAATTTACAAAAAACAATGTATCACATCAAGGTGATGATGCTACAAGATAAATAAGCGGTGTTGCTGTTAAAAGATACTCCAGACCATTGCCTAGACACGTATAAAGTTCCAGGCGAACATACCAAGTGCCCTGCGATTTTTTAGTAAATGTCTGAAAACGCGTCATTATACAGGGTGTCTGCTTAAGGCTGGCCACCGGCTATATCTCGGAAACTAATGGGCCTATAACCTCAAAATAAAAAATTTCCAGACATAAGTGATCAAGAGAAATTCAATGAAAATATTTTCAAGATGGCCGCACTTCCGGAAATACCGGAAGTTGACACCTACTTCGTTATTTTAACGGAAACACCCTGTAAAACTTTATATTTTTTAAATGTCTGGAGAAATCTAATACAGGTGGTTTTTACCATTGGAATTTAGATTGAGCGGTTTATGAGATAAACAACTGAAAATCGAAAATTTTCAACTTCAAAGCAGTCTAGAACTAGAACGGCTCAAGATATCTAAAAACGGTTTACATGTCCCTATCTTAACTTTTCACATAGTATCCTACTAGGTGGTTTAAATTTTAATACAGGGTGATGAAAAATCGGATAATTTTCATCACCCTGTATCAAAATTTACTCCACATACTAGGATAAAGCGTGAAAAGTTAGGATAGGGACATGTAAACCGTTTTTGGATATCTTGAGCCGTTCTAGTTCTAGACTGCTTTGAAGTTGAAAATTTTCGATTTTCACTTGTTTATAACTCCTAAACCGCTCAATCCAAATTCCAATGGTGAAAACCACCTGTATTCGATTTTTTCAGAGATTTAAAAAATATAATAATATACAGGGTGTTACTGTTAAAATAACGAAGTAGGTGTCAAATTCCGGTATTTCCGGAAGCGCGGCCATCTTGAAAATATTTTCATTGAATTTCTCATGATCTCTTATGTCTGGAAATTTTTCATTTTGAGGTTCTAGGCCCATTAGTTTCCGAGATATAGCCGGTGGCCAGCCTTAAGCAGACACCCTGTATAGAAAAAATTCATAACTGCTGAACCGTTGAATCGAATCGCAAAAACTACACGGATTTGTAAAGTTTAAAAAAGGACAAATTTAAATATGTAAATATATACAGGGGTTGCCATTTAAAAAAATAAGGTTGAAGGATGCAGTGCAAAAATGATACACCCTGTATACGGCAAAATAATTTTACAAGCTGCGTATTGGTCTCCCGTTCGCAGCCATTTTTGTTTCATTTCAACATCTTTAACATTGCAGGTGTAATCGAGGTTTCCATTTTAAATGACTCACCCTGTATATTAAAAAATATAAACCTTTCACTAAGATTTTCAATGAATAAATATCTAAAATAATTTATTGTTATACTTGAGAATTAGAAAATATTTGCGGTGTCCCACTATTAGAGATTATGCCTCTTTGAAGAAATTGTCACATGAATCGTAATGAAAAGTCGAAAATAATAGTATATTATGCAACGAGCTTATAATGAAGGCTATTAATACGTGAGTATGATGGTTAAGATACGAGCCGTAGGCGATTGTCTTAACCATCATAAGAGCGTATTAATAGCCATTATCTGCGAGTTCCATACACTATTTTTTCTACGACCCTTTTGATTTCATAGAAAAGATTAAAAAATTATATATTTTAACAATGACCCGTGTACATTTGCGGATCATTGAGGTTAAGATAGGTTGCTATTTGTTTACGCATATTACCAAATTTTCTCTTCGTCGCTAAGATTATTCTGCTGAGACATGTTTTAGTATCAAGTTTAAAGGGCACTACTCACTACTGCGTAATTTTTATTATGCGAAGTTCGAATTCCGAATTTTACGCTTTGATTTTCAGATTTAATAATTTTAATAACATTGACAGCCATTAATTACGATATTGTTTACCTGCGCAACGCGGGTCGCAGCGTTGCCGCTTTGAATACTATCACGGAGCGCTACGAATGATATAATACTTTATCTTCCCATCTTTTACACGATATACCTACCTATCAAATTAATTATTAAGGTAATATAAAATCTTGATAAATTTTCTTTGAATGTTACTTATGTTCTAAATTAAATAAACGTTCAGAATTTTTTTTTCAGAAATACTGAACTTATATCACGAGGCAATTTTTGTCGTGAGTATGACAACTCTGTGACTTCGGTTGTCTTGCCGACCCGATTGTAAGCGAAAAGGAACCGATTCGATTGCAAATGCTCCTCTGCCATTGGATAGCTTGACCAGTGCTTTAATGAAAATTTGTATCTTAATGAGACCCATTAAAGCACTGGTGATTCATATTTAATATGCATATTAAAGGTTGGGAGTAGAAAAAGAAATATTCATAGTTACATCGTATAATTTACCTGATTACTTTAAATATTTCTGTTGTAATGAAAGTGAAGAGTCATAACTACTACCTTGTGAAAGGAAATGGCAAATTACGTCTCTTATATGCTTTGATAATATTAATCAAGACAGGTGAAGAAAGAGCTAATGTGACATTGACAGTAATAATAATAATGGTCTAATAGCAAACTTTGGTATAAATCGCAGATCATTTCTGGCGTTTGAAAGGGTCAATAATCTAAACAGGAAATTGCCAAGAATACCATAATATTATGCTTAGAAGGCTACACGGAATACCAGGTTTTTGTTTCCATATTTCTTCGTGGTAGATTAATTTTTGATTTCTGTAACTGTAGAATTCTTTTTATTGAAGTTTTGCTTCAAATGTGATTTGAATTAGGTATCTTCAATGATGTTGTGATACCTGTAGATTTTTTTTTATATAATTCCATTTTTTTGCTTAAAATACTTTGTTTGTGGTTCTACTTTGTAATTCTATTAAAATGTAAACTGTTATATTACTGTGGTAAGTAGAATAATTTTTAAAATTTTGTAACTTAAATTCAACTAAAACAAATAGGTTTGGCTGGGATTAGATTAAATCTTGCCTTTCATTATTATTATACTTTCCTAAATTATAATTTATTTAAAAAGGATAACTTTATTTAATTGCATGAAACCTTACGAAGTAAATGCATAAATTTTAATTTATCTTCCCATTTTCTCTATTGTTAACGAATTAAGCCTTCAAGGGGATAATTCTCATGTAAAACTCTTCCTCTTGTATTTCATTATTAAATCGGTTAAGTAACTGTAAAGCAATAAATTAATCAAATTACAATCTCGAATTGAAAACTGACAATTGAAGAGATATTATTCCAATTATTCCAATATCAGGATAGATAATAAAAATAATCAAATCATTAATCGGTATTTTACTATGCCGACCACCATGCTGGTCGCCATGATGGTTAATTATAAGGCACATCAGTAGCTCCTCTTCTTAACATGAGATGTTCACAAAGAAAGGAACAAGTGAGTAATGGAACTATTGCTTGCTAATTGCAGGCAAGTGCAATAAATTGCATCAGTACAAGAGTATCTTGTGATCTTCGTTCCTCAAATAATCGTACACGCCAATCTATAAGATAAGAATAGGCCAGTAATTAGCGAAAGAAGAATATCATGGACGTATAAAGGTTTGAGAATGTTCGAACTAGGCATACCTACCTGCTATGCGTTCCTACTTAATTTGAAATACGAGAGGCCTTTAGGCGTATAAAAGCAATGTAATTTCTTAATCTTTATTAACCGTACTTTCGAGAAACGACAAATTGACAATGTGATATAACGATACTGCTCAACGTTATATTTATACTTATTTCTCCTCACTTTTCCATAAACTAGAAATTTATTTTTCAAAATTGACAAACCTATACTTTTGAGAGAGATATGAAATAC
The DNA here is from genome assembly GCA_910589415.1 of Malachius bipustulatus. Classification (NCBI taxonomy): domain Eukaryota; kingdom Metazoa; phylum Arthropoda; class Insecta; order Coleoptera; family Melyridae; genus Malachius; species Malachius bipustulatus. Next base: position 38,454,070 of record OU342630.1, read on the forward strand.
ATCTGAATGCTAAAAGAAATATGTAAATTTTGCAAGTATATTCTTCTACAAAACAGTGGCATCGCGAGAAGTTGTTCCAAACTAGCAAAAATCTCTTAAAGATCCAGGAATTTCTAGGATTTTTTTCCATAGGGTTCCATAGATTAGTTTCCATAGGGTCCGTTCTAACATTAATACCTATCAACTTCAACTCATTTTTTATATCGTAAACCGTCAAGATAATGTTTTCTTGGCCTTAACAGAAAAATGTTTGAGGAAGCTATAAGGAATATCACCGGGTTCAGCACATTTGTCTTTAGTAGAAGCGAGAGCCTTCTCGAGTTCCTCGAGGGTCCGGGGGAGGTTAACAGGGTGATTATGTCTATCAGTCTCGACATTCGTTCTTCCTAACTCTTAGTTTGTTTTGTGTGTCGGGAAATTGGTGCAAAAGTTTGAGTTTGACGAGTTCTCACTGAAGTGATCAGCAAGAGAAGAACTCTTGATAATGGCAAATTTAAGGGCTCCATTCTAGCGCCACGTTGTTTCTCATCGCTATCAACAACTTGGTCAATAGTCTGAAGCCGCCGTTTCGATATTGCCCGTATGCAGATGATCCTCCATTCACATTAAAGGTAAAAATTCCAAGCTTGTGCAACAAACTCCTCAGTCCTCCATCTTCGTTCTCAAGCAGTGGAGCAGACTCTCGGGTTTCAAGTTTTCTTCCGCAAAAACACGTGTTGTATAATGTTTTAGCAAGGGAAGTGTTACAGAGTCCCCACTTGTCAAGCTCCTAGACAAAAGCATTGAATTTACTAACCATATCAAAAACCTTGGCGTTGTCTTTGACAAAAGCTCAATTAGAAGCAACATATTGATCAGATCAAGAAAGGGTGAATTAGCAGCCTCGATCTTATGAGAGCCTTGTCGGGCCACTCCTGGGGGGCTGATTCCAACACGGTTTTTTTAATCTACAAATCTCTCATCAGATCCAGAATCGATTAATAAATCATTGCGCACTCTTCCTCCAGGATTTCCTCTCTTAAGACTATTGAAGTCATACAATCGACAGTTTTGCGAGTTGCTACAGGTGCTTTCTGCACCACTCCTACAGATAGTATTTTTGGGCTTACCGGAGAATTCCCCTTCACCTCCGTAACAAACTCCTATCGCTTAATTACGCTTCAAACATATTCGGAAATTTCAATTGTTTCAACTACCCCCTTTTATCTTCCAACAGTTATAAAACTTTTTTCTACCAACGTATATGTACATAGAATAATTAAATCTGAGACAAATTTTGATATGCCTAGGTTACAATCCATCTCTTTAACCCTATACCAGCACCCTGGGCTTCACCACGACTCCCCCTTAATTTATGACTCTCAAGGTCCACAACCAACAACCAGGTATATTCACGCAGCAATTCAGAGAAAAAAATTTGCGCTACCCCAAGTCCGATGACAAAAAAGTCTGCTGCTCCGTAATTACCCCTTCTAACCAACCTTAGTTCTCCTCCCTAGTCTGTTCACCATTTTCTCAGCCGAGTCCTACGCCATCCTTCTTGCTATTGATTACTATGTTACCTCCACCCTCGAATTCAATTCATTATCTGTTACGATTCACTCTTCAAACAATCAAACTTATCTTCCCCCAAAAACCCCTTTTTCAGACAAATTAGATTTAACCTTAGTGAATCGTCTTTTTGTATACCCCCTACAATATTGGCATCTAAGGTTATTTACGAGCAGACGCAAAACATATTTTAATTATTCACGCCACAAAACTCCCCCTAGCCGAATGTTGTGAAAATACACCAATTATTAAAAAATATATTTATGGAAAACTAAAACCAAATTGAACTTTTGTCACTGTATCTCCGAAATATCCACTTTTGGACTGAGGTAAGTTGGATAAGATGGTCATAAGCCTCACAAATTTGTGGTAGCATTTCTTCTGCGCCTTTAAAGACAAAAAAACTTAAGTTTTTTACTTACAATAATATTGTAAAAAAATATCACGCACCTGCAAACATCGCACAATAAATGAAATGTCAAGACTCCTACTAAAGTGCAACTTGATAAACTCGACTCATTTCTATCACATTACAGAAACATATGTTGTAAAGAAACTCAACCTGTATGTATTTGTCCGCCGTTTGCATGTCAATGACTATGGACAACTGTACCAAAAAGAGGACATGTCTGCAATAATTGCACGGGAATAAAATAGTCACGGCTAAGTAAACGTTACCGTTGCTCTGTTACGGTTTAAGGAGGAATAATTAGATTATTTTTATCTGAGAAAGGTGGTAGTGATCTCTCAAGAATGAGTTTCTTAGCTTCACTTCAATAAGAGATTTAATTTATATTTGAAGTTAAGATAAATTTTTTGTCTCAAATTTCTTCATCCATAGATGTTCATGGACGTTATTTTGGAACTGAATAATCACCCTTGCCGCAGGCATTATGGGCATAATATAAGTGTTAAATAGGAATGGGAGAGATTATTTTTCTTCATAAATATTTTGCGAAAGAACTAAAAAAAGTTGTTATTTAAGTACAACCAGCAATTTACATGCATGCCTTTATGGTTTCTGCGGCAGATTTATATTATGACAAAGAACATTTCCTGAAGTTATTTAGCTATGTTACATGAACACAGTTAGTCAGTGTTGAGGCACTAAAGAGTGAACAGTTAATTTATATTATGCTCATAATTACTAAAGATTAATTGTGCTTTTAGACCTATTATTATTATTATTACGAGTAGACAGCACTGGGAACTGATGAATAATATAACTAGTTGATATCACAGATTGAAGTTTAATAGGTACATTAGACTTCATGCAGAAAAAAGTGGTACGTGCTATTCAAGTAAGATTCATGGCGTTTTAATGTCAATAATATTTTTTTATGATGATATAATATTATCTGTAAAGGTATGCACACACTGGCGCGAATATATCGGTGCGACGGCGTAATTTTCGCCTCGCGAAATATTCGTCGACTCAAGATCTGCGGCGTATATAGAGAAACAACAAACTAACGCGATAATTTCGTTTGGCGATAACGAATCTCCAGCGATTTTATTTCTTTCGCGACCAGCCGCGTTTTCTGTCGTTCTCGTTGCGAATCTAAAATGGCTTTATACTTTAAAAGACGGTTTTTGTCATTTTCAATTTATTTTTTCATACCAAAACATTTAACTATTTCCTGTCCTGTAATAAAAATGCCTTACCTTTCAACTTGCTCATCTTCTTAAGGCAGCGAATAATAGTATTGCTTCTTCTTCAGAGCTAGGAGAATCCATCTTTCCATCATATATCAAGACATAAAAATAAATCTTGTGAAATTTTCGCACAAGAAATTTTAATCAATATTTAAAAAAGACACGAAATTTAAATAACTTTGTTGCGCGAATTATTCGCGCAAATGTGATGAGAGAGACGAATTTCGTTACCGCCTATGATGCGAAATATTCGGTTCGTTTTCGCGGCGAATTATTTCGCGCCAGTCTGTGCATACCTTAATTGTATGTAATATTCGTCTTTTATATTATTATTCTCACGTTCATACACGAGGTAGGTAACCATTTCCTTCATTAATTTTTCTGCAGCAGAAATTTTAATTTTATTCTTCATCTCTCATCCATACCTATATCTGATAAAGTTTGAAATTTGAATTTTGTTCTTCTATCCAATCTTTGGTATTCCCCTCTTCTTTCTTTCACTTACTTTGAGTCTCTATTTTTTGAATTTCTAGGTTTATTAAGGTCACCTCATCCTATATTTTTATATCTTTCTCTTAACTGATTTTTACGGAAGCGCTGAGCTGCCATCGTTTTCCGTAAAAACTTTTTTTAATTTATACAGTTCCAACTGTAAATTTACAGTTCAAAGTGTAAATTTACAGTTCAAACAGTAGAGTTTCTTTGGTATAATGAGACCAAGGTTCTATTTTGAACTTGAAGAATACAAGAGGACGTAAGCTAGGACGAAATCTGAACAAGAGCAGGCTAGATGGTCGAAACATCCGGCTCGAAGGACCAAGCCTGTTAAAGGGTGATTAAGCTTTTGGTGATCTGAGAATTTTCTTTAAAAATCGTGAGAAGTCCATTTTGGTACATAGGTACATTTCAAGTCATGTCACTCCAAATAGGGGCGACCTAATGGCAAAAAACCGTTCTCCCCCCGTTTTTATACCACCCCCTTCTTCCTCTACACCTTCAAGACTTAAGCCAAGTCGGCCAGATAACAAAAATCGCAAAAACAATTTCCCTGCCTACTTCTTGCATTTACGCATTGCTGATCTGCGGGCGCGCGTTCCTGCCTGGCAGTTATAATGACCTTAGCCAGAAAACTGTAAATTTACAGTTCGAACTGTAAATTTATACTTTGAACTGTAAATTTACAGTTTGAACTGTAAATTTACACTTTGAACTGTAAATTTACAGATGGAATTGTAAATTATATAAAAAAAGTTTTTACGGAAAACGATGGCAGCTCAGCGCTTTCGTAGATTTTGAATCCTCATTTATGCATCTAATAAAAACTAATTCTTTTTACTTCGAATTATTTCGAAATATAATTATGCCCGTAAATAATGGTGATTTTTTTTAATACAAAAATAAAATAACAAACTTGTTTTTTTTTTGTTAATCGAAATTTTTTTGTTGTTTTATGAATTCAGCTGACTTTTCCGCATAGAACTTTTTTTATTATTATTTTTAGTACCTATAATATTTTAACATTTTTTAAGAGAAAAGAAAAATGAATCTTTTTTAATACAAAAAATCGATTGCTACAGAAAATAACCATTAAATATTTGTCATGATCATGAATTTTTTCTGGTATACATGCACCGTGTTTTATATTAAGTCGGCACTATTGCTAACTTCGTTATTATTTGAGCTAGAAAGTCGGTTAAATTAGCAAACTAGTAGTATTTTTTCTCCTGGATAAAATGGCGAAAACAGAAAAACAATTGAACATCGCGTTTTTGAGATATTTAAAAAAATGTAAATTTTTTAATGGAACACCCTATGTATTTTTAGATAGATCGGTTGCAAATTTTTTTTTAAAGGAAAAAGTCTGTATGCACTATGATCCTAAAATAATAAATTCATTAATTATTCATTATTTTATTACTCCCAAAGTAGGCTGCGACAATTATTAATGTAATTTAGTGTACCTACCTACGTAATGTAAGGTAAAAAAAATATGTTGTCCTCAATAGTGTCTTTTTCAATAAAAAAAATACACAAAAAAAGGAGTTGTTTTATTGAAAAGGATTTAATTTTAAATAAACAAATAACAGAACTCGTTCGTGTTTTAAATTAAGTCGGCACTATTGCTAACTTCGTTATTATTTGAGCTAGAAAGTCGGTTAAATTAGCAAACTAATAGTATTTTTTCTCCTGAATGAAACGATGAAAACAGTAAAACAATTGAACATCACGTTTTCGAGATATTTAAAAAAATGAATATTTTTTATGGAACACCCTGTATATTTTTAGATGAATCGGTTGCAATTTTTTTTCAAAGGAAAAAGCCTCTATGCACTATGATCCTAAAATAATAAAATTTTACAACACAAACAAGTTCTGTTATTTGCTTATGAAAAATTAAATCCTTTTCAAGGTAACAACTCTTATTTTTAGTGTATTTTTTTATTGAAAAATACACTATTGAGGACGACATAATTTTTTTTACCTTACATTACGTAGGTACACTAAATTACAATAATTGTCACAGCCTACTTTGGGAGTAATAAAATAATGAATAATTAATAAATTTATTATTTTAGGATCATAGTGCATTAAGACTTTTTCCTTTAAAAAAAATTTGCAAGCGATCCATCTAAAAATATACAGGGTGTTCCATTAAAAAAATTACATTTTTTTTAAATATCTCGAAAATGCGATGTTCATTTGTTTTTCTGCTTTCGCCATTTTATCCAGGAGAAAAAATACTACTAGTTTGCTAATTTAACCGACTTTCTAGGTTAAATAATAACGAAGTTAGCAATAGTGCCGACTTAATGTAAAACACGGTGTCGTGTTTTATAGAAAGTCGGTTAAATTAGCAAACTAGTAGTATTTTTTCTCCTGAATAAAATGGCGAAAACAAAAAAACAATTGAACATCGCAATGATTTAGAGATATTTAAAAAAATGTAACTTTTTTAATGGAACACCCTATATATTTTTGGATGGATCGGTTGCAAATTTTTTTTTAAAGGAAAAAGTCTTTATGCTCTATGATCCTAAAATAATAAATTCATTAATTATTCATTATTTCATTACTCCCAAAGTAGGCTGCGACAATTAATGTAATTTAGTGTACCTACCTACGTAATGTAAGGTAAAAAAATATATCGTTCTCAATAGTGTATTATTCAATAAAAAAATACACAAAAAAAGGAGTTGTTATATTGAAAAGGATTTAATTTTAAATAAACAAATAACAGAACTTGTCTGTGTTTTAAATTAAGTCGGCACTATTGCTAACTTCGTTATTATTTGAGCTAGAAAGTCGGTTAAATTAGCAAACTAGTAGTATTTTTTCTCCTGAAGAAAACGATGAAAACAGGAAAACAATTGAACATCACGTTTTCGAGATATTTAAAAAAATGAATATTTTTTATGGAACAATTTTATGGAAATATTTTTTTAAAGGAAAAAGTCTTCATGCAATATGATCCTAAAATAATAAAATTTTACACACAAACAAGTTCTGTTATTTGTTTATGTAAAATTAAATCCTTTTCAAGGTAACAACTCTTATTTTTAGTGTATTTTTTTATTGAAAAATACACTATTGAGGACGACATAATTTTTTTACCTTACATTACGTAGGTACACTAAATTACAATAATTGTCGCAGTCTACTTTGGGAGTAATAAAATAATGAATAATTAATGAATTTATTATTTTAGGATTATAGTGTATAAAGACTTTTCCCTTTAAAAAAAAAATTGCAATCGATCCATCTAAAAATATACAGGGTGTTACATTAAAAAAATTACATTTTTTTAAATATCTCAAAAACGCGATGTTCAATTGTTTTTCTGCTTTCGCTATTTTATTCAGCGGCAAAAATACCACTAGTTTGCTAATTTAACCGACTTTCTAGGTTAAATAATAACGAAGTTAGCAATGGTGCCGACTTAATATAAAACACGGTGTATTTTCCTCTAAATCTAAACCTGGAGATATTATTATAAATTTGAAGTTTCCAGTCTTTATATAATAAAACTTTTTTTAAATAAATATTAGGTACAACATATTTATAAAGAAGCTTTTAACCCTGACATGAATATCGCACATTGTAGAAAAAGATTGTTGAATAGGAGATTCTTAAAAAAAAACTTTTTCGGAAACTAATAATTTGAGTCATTAGTAGAATAAAGTGGTTTTTATGTTAGTAGAATAATTTATTTGAGTATAGAATTTTGGCACAGAGTTGCTAAGGTAAGTATAGCACACGATGTCTATGGAGGAAAAGCTACTGGCTAAATGCAAATTGCAGTCTGCCCGAAGGAAAGAAATCGTGCTTGGAGTTAATCCATATTCATGAACTACTGTCGCAAGGTGATATTTGATGAATTAACGATGAAGGTTTGGACTATTATTATAAACAATGGATCCGCCTTGCACCGTTTATATAGTTCATTAGGCATCGTGTAACTAAAATTGATATAAATTGTTAATTTGATTACATAATAATCGATTATTTTCACAGTAGGTATATATTAACAATTTGTAAGGCTATATGAGATCAAAAATTATTATGCCACTGCTATACATATAATTGTAAGGCAAGGCTTACAATGGTACAGATAGTAACTATCGATCTTTTAACAATTTTTATTTTATTGCTCGCCAAGTGTGACACAACAAAATAAGTAATAAAATTCTTATTTAGGTAGGTACCTACACACGTTTGTTATGGTGCATTTCAATAATTAGTTTTATATAGGTAGGTATAGGATGTAAATCAAGAATCCATTGTGTTCTGATTATAAAAATTATTATTAGTCTCGGCGATGTTTTCTTTTTTTATATATTCTATGTCTAGGATTGGCAAATAAGTCAATAATTCAGCCAGCAGTCTGGCACCGCTGCTTCGTCGCGTGCAGTTCAAAGAATTCGATTGCAGTATAATTGAAATATTTTCCTGGAATTAAAGAAGCATACCTACTTGATATCTACTGAAAATAGCATAAATTTGACAATTCGACAACTAGGACACTATAAATAAGTCTACAGGGTGATCCCGAAATGGCGGACACGGACAGCACCGCAGTATTTTGTTGAGCTCGATTTCGAATAACAATGCCACATTAAAAAAATTTTGCTGAACTCAGGGAATAGGTAAACTTTGAATACCTATAATTCCGTTCCCGATAATAAAAAAATAAATAAAAAGCAAACACTATCGTAATAGTTATGTCAAATCACGTGCTTCGCCAGTGGAGGTTGTTCAAATTTGACTGCCGGTTAGATTTAAATTTTAAAAAGAGGACACCCTATATCTCGTAACGAAGCCGAGGAAACGATTTTTGCTTTAAATTTACAGTCTTTCTGAACATCTTCCATAACACCCTGTATACCATGTCCGCCATTTCAAAATCGCCCTGTACCTTATATCTAACCTATAGGGCAGTATTATAAAGGCTCATTAAGTTAACGGGCAGATTTCTGGGGCCGTTTTAATTAGCTTTATTAAAAATTAGCTTTAATGGTCCTTTATAATACTGGCTGTTGGGATCTTACGGGTCGGTACCGCATCGCCTCTGAAGCGGTACAACATCTGCACAACATTATTTGTTGTACACGAACCTATACCGCTGTGAACCTTCCATTGTTCGGCACACTTTCGGCACTGTCAGATTTGATTATTATTATTTATGATACTTTTTAATATTCAATTCAGCAGTCTTGGGCATCTTCAGACTAGTTTCAGTTCAAAGGCCATATTCAACGGCTTTTTCTGGAAAATATTCCTAATTATTTCATAAACAAATGTACTACGTCATCAAGCGGTAACTGCATGCTGTTTGCAGACTGAAATGCGCAGATGCTGTGACGTGCGGGCCCGTAAGAGGCAAGCTATGGATGGATTACATTGTCGCGGTATCCACTCGGCATGCAGAGTCGCCAGCGCGCCGATACCGTACCTTATAATTGGTTTGCTTTAAATAATCAGGAAGGCAAATATTTGAGAATAAAAAAAATTGTATGAACTCCCTGCTATGTTGCGTTTCCAGTTGAAGAACCCTGTATAGGATACTTTGCACATACGTAGATTATTAATTTAAAATAAAACTAAGTATTTTATACAAACTAATAACAAAATAAGCTATCCTCTTGAAATAGAGCAATTTTAAGTTGGGTAATTTCAACAATGCTTAAACTATCCAAATTTCTCAAGCATTTCATGGCTCATGATCATATCTGATCATGCTGCTGAAATCTGAAAAATAAGTGGTCAATCATTGCCAGTCCATGAAGACTATAAACCTAGAAGAGTACCTAACCATTTAATTAACCATTAGGTAATAAAATCGTATATAAATCCACTGAAATTCGTATCAAGAATCGTGATGATAGAAAGTACCTAATATGCATATAATTGTTACGATATTAAAATATGATAGAATTCAAAGTATTATTGGATCCATATTTTGTTCGCATTACTCTGATTAATTTAGTTCATTTTTTAGTGGATATTGGGGACTAGGACTCAAAAAAAATTCTCAAACTTTCACAGTAAATACTTGAGATTTGGGCGTATGCTAGCTCGACCAAGATACCCAATTTTAATCCCTTAACGTCGAAATCAAGGATATTAACATTCGTTCCGGTCATAAAACAAGAAATTGGAGAATTTCCTGAAATTATGAACTGCTTATACCTTACACTTTTACTCCATAGTTGCCAAATTGACCTTTAATAAGAAGGTCTGAATATTTGTGTCAGTCACAAGATATAAAATAACACACTTAGGGCCGGTTGTTCGTACGCCAGTTAAAAATTTTGAGATAACTACTGATTTTAAAATGCCCTGTATTATCAAACCATTGGTCTGATATTTCTGAAAATGAATTCTGCTCGCTTTGAGAAGAGTTAATTACTGATTAAAAATACAAGATCATTAATTATATTCGCCGTATTTTCAAAATTTGCAATTTAAAATCAGTAGTTATCTCAAAATTTTTAACTGACGTACGAACAACCGGCCCTTAGGTACTTAAATATAAATTTGTTACTTCTAATTCAAAGTATGCAATAATTCTTATTTACTTTTACATTTCAGAATTTTTAACTTTCATTTTCATCACTGGCATGGTCGGATTATTCATGTCTGTCTCATTGAACAGAAAGAGTAACATTGTTTTGAGTTTTTCTTCATATTATAAAAATAATCAGATAGATATTTCCTCAGGTTTAATAAATTATGCATGAGAAAAAAATAACCGCATACAGTCTTACATCGTAAATAGTAAAATTTTAAGAAACAGTTCTTGCGAGTGTCATAAAAACATTTCCATTATGAGTATTTACACTGCAATTGTATTGAGTACACTAGATCCGTGGTGTGAATTTGGGTTCCAGAGAAAATGGCGTTTTTCTAAACTTCAAAATTATAAAAACATGGATATTTCGAAAACTAAACGTTTTTTGCATGAAATTTCGGCAAAATTCGTTTGATATCCACCAAATGTAATATCAGTTATGATAGATTAAATTTTTTATACAGGTGGCAAAAAAGTTGCAATTATTGGAATTTCAACTTTTTGCTCAATCATAACGGACATTACATTTGGTGAATATCAAACGAATTTTGCCGAAATTTCCCGCAAAACACGTTTAGTTTTCGAAATATCTTTCATGTTTTTTTATGATTTTGAAGTTTAGAAGAACATTTTGTCTTGAACTAAAATTCACACCATGGATAGTGATAGCTATTAGAATAAGTGTTGCAGGGATGAGCCAGTCTATAAAACAAAAACACTGCTAAAGATATTTTGTTCAGTCTGGCAACAATGCAACTGTCTAAGAATTGTCAGGTAAGTAGAGGTGCTTGGTCGAGCTGACCCATGGAATTGAAGCACAGTGGCGTATTTTGGTCGAGCTGGTATCCTCCGGAGATTTTACATTAACTCCCATGAGTAATGGGAAGAGAATGCTCTAAAAATCAAATAAAATCAAGCAGTTGTCTTAGTTTTGCGCGTAAAAATTTTTCAAAAAAGGAAATCAGACTAATAATCATAGAAAAAATGAAAATAAAAAATAAAAATTTAAAACTTTAGATTTTCAGAAAGTGACTCTATTGAGATATGGACAGCGCTGACAACAATGGACGAATCGAGCATTGATTCGAGATACTTCAATTTTACAGTGGTGCACCATGAGAACTGGGAAACCGATAAAATTGCTGTTAGGAGGGGAATCGATTAAGATGACACTTTCCCTTAGGTCGTTCATAGCATCACTCTAATAGGCTCTCATTAAAAAGAAAAAACTTAACTGGGAACGAAGAGGTATTTGCATCGAAGTCACCTACCTTAACGATATCAGACGATATGCATATATGTATTGCTCAGTGAAAAATTGCAAGAGATGAAGGAAATGCTTCAGGAATTAGGACACTGCCTCAAAAGCTATTGGGCTCTATGCATATGAATCTGTCAACGACTAAAGTAATGAGAGCACACAGAACACAACTAAGTACTAAGTATGTTGATGGACAAACTATGTATCTAAAAAGAGATTGAGCAGAGAAAACCAGACCGTAGAGCTGAGAAGAGTAATACTCATCTACCTAAAAGAAAGAGTCTATGCCATGACACTCATCCAGTATAATTGTGATGAAAAACTCCTAATCACATGAAGAGCTACGGAGAGCGATGCTGGGAGTAAGTCTGAGAGACCATATCATATCAGGAAAGACGTAATACGCCATCAAACAAATGTCACCGAAATCAACAAAAGAGCAGCATCTTTCAAATGTCGAGGGCTGGCCATGTAGCTAGAAGCGCTGACGAGAAGTGGACCAAAAATCTTCTGACGTTGAAACAAAAAATAATCAGAAGAAGTGCTGACAGACCATCACTTATATTACAGAAGATAACCTTGTGCAGAAAGTGGTAAGCAACAGGATCCAAGTTGCACAAGATAGGACGGCGTGGAGAAGCATGACGGAGAATTCAAAGTGAACGAGACGTGAATCGATGTCTCCACTCATGTACCGCTCCCAGAGCGCCTTAGGGATTTCCCTGCACGTGCCTTTTCAATAAAAAAAGAGGCCTACGTTAAGGAATGAACGAAGCACGACTGAAGAAGAGCCTCAAAAATGTACTTACAAAAAAAAAACAACACTAAGATTTCTGATGCAGTAGGATACGTGTCAGTGTTATAAATGTGTATTTTTGAAATCTTATTTCAATATTTCCTGGTGATTAGTCATCATCAAAAAAATAATATCAAAGCTAAGAATTTATTATTCGTTTTAATGACAGAATTTTTTACACCAACGTTATAAATTAACAGATATATTGAAAATTTTGCCTAAGAAAATTAGACTCATGTAATAATATTTATCCTAGAAAGTATTGCTTAAAATTTTGACACAGATTTAATAATACGAGTACAAAAAACTTCATGAAAGGTACCTATACAGGGTGATTGATTGAAACGCCACATTAGAAAAAGTTCGACTTCCAAAAGATCTAGGGATCTGAAATTTGGAACTTAGGCAACATACCTAATAAGGAGTTAAAATGAAATATTACCAAGATGGCGGCACATTTAAAAATGGCGAAAACAATGGCCATCTTTGTTTTTTTAAATGGGACACCCCATATATTATTGCATTTTCAGATTGTCTGAGAAAATGTAATAACAATGGTGCTTATAGTTGCAGTTTAAATTGAGTCGGCTATGAGTTACAAACAAGTGAAAATCGCAATTTTCCAAATTTAAACCCATTTACCACGAAAACGGCCCATAATATCAAAAAACGGCTTACATGTCCCTATCCTTAATTTTTATCTGGTATCCTACTGTATAGTTTAAATTTTTATACAGGGTGATGAAAAATCTAATAATTTTCACCACCTTGTATAAACATTTCAACTGCATAATTGGATGCCTTATAAAAAGTTAAGATAGGAACATGTAAGCCGTTTTTTGATATTATGGGCCGTTTTCGTGGTAAATGGGTTTAAATTTGGAAAATTGCGATTTTCACTTGTTTGTAACTCATAGCCGACTCAATTTAAACTGCAACTATAAGCACAATTGTTATTACATTTTCTCAGACAATCTGAAAATGCAATAATATATGGGGTGTCCCATTTAAAAAAAAAAAGGCCATTGTTTTCGCCATTTTTAAATGTGACGCCATCTTGGTAATATTTCATTTTGACTCCTTATTAGGTATGTTGCCTAAGTTCCAAATTTCAGATCCCTAGATCTTTTGGAAGTCGAACTTTTTCTAATGTGGCGTTTCAATCAATCACCCTGTATATTGAGTGTACGTAGGGACTTAGTTCATGTAGTCTTTAAAAAATAGTCTCACGTTGATTGTTGCTTGTTATGAAACAAGAAATTGGATCAGTTGAGGTAATTTCATGTTAATAAGATAAGATACGGTTATTTTGTTGAGAGAAGTACCTAATTATTCACAAGAAGATATAATTAACGCAGTAATTATGAAAAGTATGCTTACGCAAATGATTAATTGATGAAAGTCGTAAGGCAAGATCTAGAAAAAAGTAGGTTTCCCTATATTTCATATGGTTCGACATATATTTTTAATTTTTTGAAACACGACTAAAGTACCTATTCAACTTCGAAACATTCAAGGTTGAGATACCCATTGACAGTAAAAAAGATAGGTATTCCAGAACTAGTACCTATACCTACGTATTGAACCATTTCGACATAATTAGTAACTTATGTATAACCGTATAATAATTATTATAAGTAGTAGGTAGTATGAGAAATTATACAGTTTCAATGATAATAAAAAATAATAATTCTTTAGTGACACTGACCTTCGTTCGTTGTTTCACGTGCGATATATTACAGTTTATTATTGTTTTTAACACGTCATTTGATGCAACAGTATAAAATATGGTGAGAAAGTTTCCTTGTTTTAAAAATGCTATCAGTATAATACATAAATTTACAATATAGTTGAGAGTGTTATGTTTTCATGTCGCTATAATAACAGACAATAAATTTTAAAGCAGAACAGTATTATGCAATTGTGATAATTTAACTTCCTCTATAGTTGTTAGATTGTGTTACACCTATTCATGTAGAACATACTATTTATTTGAAGGGAAAAACTAAGATTCAGCATAAATCGTTGACTTGTTGAGCAAAATTAACTTTGTGCACAAACATAAAATATTATGTTCGTAATGCTTTTTTTTCAAAATAAGTTTTATAATTCATGAGGGACTAAAAATATTTTCATGACCTATTATGATGAGAGCAACGTTTTATATTATCTTAGCTGTAATTTTTTTATCGTGATTTGATTTGAAACAGGTGCTACCATTAGAAGAGTTTTCCGATGTTTGCCGAAAATTCAACTCTAGACTCTCGAGGAAAGCCCCGTGCTATCTTATACCCCGTGTTGGAACTTGTATTGCAGCTTGACCTAATAACATGTCCTAAAAAATAAAAATTGCGTCTGAAAAAAGAACTGGTACTTTGTCGCCTATTTGATATGTCCTATCATTCTGTTTTTCCCTCAATCTTGGAAATCTGCCGTATAAAACCCGTCAAAAAAAAAAGGAAAGCAAACTCTACCGGGAAACTCTTGACGTATTCCTCTGCTTCCTCAGGTCGCCAAGTTGCTTGAAAAGATCCTCAATTCAAAGATTATATCTCACCTGGAGCAAAATGGGTGATCACGCTTTAGGGATCCAGGGTTTTCGGCGAACGATCTACCGCCGACATTATGACTTATCTAACTCATCTCTGGAGTTCATCCATTGAACCGTTTTGACAAGCGCCGTCTGTACTCTAGTGATTTCTAAAGCGTTTGATAGAATCTGGCATGGAGGCTATACATAGCAAATTTCCCTCGAATGGGCATTATTCTCCTCAGCTTTGTAGGTGGATCACCAGTTTCCTCTGCAATAGAAGCCTTCATGTTTTTGTAGACGGATTCAGTTGTGAATCTGACTCTCATGCCATCAACTTATAGAAGTGACCCGGAGCTGAGTGCTATCACCCTCTCTACTCTTTCTTCATACGTTCTCTTCAACGAAGCTTACATTTCCGAAAGGTGACCAATGCACGAATATCCCTCCCATATGACAACATAGCGTGATCAGTATCAAGTCTCAGTGCTATTGTTGATTGGGGTTCTAATAACTTTCTTCAATCCAATCATTTAGAGACACAGGCGTATGTATTCTTTATTATTTAATTAATAAGGCAGCTTCCAAAAAAGACATTTTCTAAACATATGAAAAAATACTTTTAATTTTCCATTTGCTTGAGCAGATGTAAAAAGCAGATGGAAAAGCGCTGCTTCGTCAAATATTGTTCTCACTAGTTCTACCTCTGCCCCTAAATATACCCTGAAGGTTCTCATCGACTCTATCCAGATAACAGAAATTTAAATCATATGCAACACTTCTCTAACTGACTTGCTAGCCTCCTCAAAGCATCGCCGGTTGGTGGTGGATGATCTCTCTCTGTTATCTATCGGTATACTTCCATTGGAACGACGTACGTATAATTGAAGATATTCAAAAATATCTTCTGTTTCAAATCAGAATGTTATGGGAACATCTCAGTTTCAAAGACTAAGAGATGACATTGTATTTCTATGTTTCCTTTTTTATCAAAAAATCAAAATAATATTAATAGCAATTTTTGTAGTTTAAGGTCTTAACTTTACCATAACATAGTAGCTTGTAGCATATGTAACTAAAAATCTTATAACTAGATTTTTACATTGTCGCATTTATCAAGAGGTGAATGGTAGTCTGATTTAAATCCTTGCATTTAGATGTATTTATGACTCATTCCTCATTCACAAATTAACATGTCATTGTTACAAACAGCAAACAAAAGTCGTGCAAAATCATTCGTTTGAAACAACTCATTCAACTTGATGATTGGCGGCCACCTGCTAGACAGAAACACTGACACGTTTGAAAGTTAAATTATTGAAGTAGCAAGAACTAAAATATCATTCCGGTTCACTTACAATATGATATTTTTTATATTTCACTCTAAAAAAAAGTGATCTGATTTCGGACTCAAAAATTTTAACATTTCGCTTTTTTTAACTCACTGACCTAGATTTGGACAGATACCTACTAGAATTTAATTCTGCCTCTGGGAAATTGGGCAAGATATAATATAAAGGTTATTTACTTTCATTATTATCTTAAGGTTTAATCATTTCTGCTCCATGTATTCAAATAATGATATAATGTAATTAAAATTTAATATTTCGGATATAATTCAATGAGCGGTGAGCTCTTGTCCTTCAATTTGATAATTTTCTAGATTTCAAACTTTAAGAGTTATTGTTTTTTGTAAGCAATTACCTAAACAAATCTAATTTGAAATAATTTTGTTATATAAAATAATTTTAAGATAATAAATTTAAAAGGAAATAATAGCTTCGTCGGGTAGTGATTATAGCAACAATGCAAAATTAAATATTTCAAAATTCAAAATTTTTCAATTAAATTTTAATTGCAAATATTATTGTTGTTTCTACAGGGTGCTCTACAAGCTCTATGACAAACTTTGACAGATGGTAGGTTGCTTGATTTTAAACATATTTTTTTTAATAAACATGGGTCCGATTCGTTTTTGTTTAGAAGTTACAAGCATTTAAAGAACACGACCTTTTAGAGTTTATTGATGACGTGCAACTCAATATTACTCAAAATATGTGGTATCAGCATGACGGTGCACCACCACATAGAGGAAGACAAGTTGCTGCTTGGCTAAATGAACATTTCCCGAATAAATGGATAGGTCAAGGAGGTCCAATATCATGGCCACCTCGTTCTCCCGATCTGAATCCTCTGGATTTTTATTTATGGGGACACATGAAGCAGCTGGTCTACCATGTTGAAATCGCTACCCATCAGCAGTTACTTGAAAGAATTCAAGATGCAGCTAACCAAATAAGAAATTATCCAAATCTCATTCTTCGAGTGACCGAATCTTTAGTTCGTCGATGTGAGGCTTGCATTCAAGCTGAGGGTGGACATTTCGAACAATTTTTATAGTCTTAAGTTTTGTGATTATCATTTAATTTAAATTTTTATTGTTGATTGTTAATAAAGGTTAATGCTTGTAACTTCTAAACAAAAACGAATCGGACCCATGTTTATTAAAAAAAATATGTTTAAAATCAAGCAACCTACCATCTGTCAAAGTTTGTCATAGAGCTTGTAGAACACCCTGTATAGTTCTAGAAGGTTTTAGGAAATGTGTATTGGTTTAGATGTCCTTTACTGTAATCTTCACAAACTATAGGTAAATAAACAGAGTAGTGCATTTTTATCACTCCAGAATAGTGTTATTTCCAAAATTTCTCCCAAAAAAATATTACTCAGATATTTGGACAAATGCCGAGATCGCTAATTGTTTCAAACTGATTTCTCTTAATTCTTATGAGAGATTATTAAAAGAACAAGAAACCGATTCTATAAACAGATTCAAGAAGTTTTGTACAGGGTGTCCCAACACTAGTGTCCACCCCCTAAATAGAGTTTAATTTTAAAGATAAAAAATTGAAACTTTGAGGATTTGTGCACTTGATATAGGACCACGGAATGGCATAATCAGTTTAATTATTAAAAGAAAATTAGTTCGGGCGCCAGCGATAAAAAACTGTAATATGGTGGTAAATTGTCGAAAAAAAAAACGATTTTTTTCAATTCATAGGTAGAAATCGATTAATAAAATCAAAATCGCTTGAAAGAAATGTGAAAAAACTAATTATAAGGCTTTAATTAAATAAAATATAATTATATAGCAATGACAGGTAGAGATTTGAATCAGGTAGAATCAGTCAAGACATACAAAATATATAATAAATTTTCATATCGAACGACATAAAAAAATAATATGGCGGCCATAAGAAAAACGAAAGTTGACTGTGAAAACTCTTGGATCTAGTCGGCCTTGAAAATTTTTGTAATGACAGATGGGTAGCTCTTGACGGCTTATGTAAGCCTAGAAAAAATTATTTATTAATTTTCAATAATAAGAAAGATATGGCAAAAATAAGAAATCTCGATTTTCAGTTTTTTCTGGATATTTCAGGAGCAGTCACAGATATCTTGTATGTCTTGACGGATTCGAGATGGCCACAAAATTGCGCATCTTTTCTCTAATTTAACCGACCCTGTATCTCTTAGCGTTCAGGAGATAGCAATATAGAGAAGGATACATGGTGCACCCTGTATAGGCGAGCTTCCATTTCTCGAGAACTGTTGGTCCTAGAGACTCAAAATAAAATTTTCTTAAAAAATCGAAAGCAAGTGGTTTTTATTAATGGAGTTCAACTTGAGTAGTTTATGAGTTATAAGTGACAATCGCAATTTTTCATTTTCAAAACAGTATACATCGTAAATGTCCCTAAATATCTAAAAACGGCTTACATGTCCCTATTTTAACTTTTTATGTACTATCCATGATGTAGATGAAATTTTTATGCAGGGTGATGAAAAATCCGATAATATTCATCACCCTGTATAGAAATTTAAAATACATAATAGTAATACATGAAAAGTTAAGATAGATGTAAGTCGTTTTGCGATATTTGTAGCCGTTTCCGATGTATACTGTTTTGAAAATGAAAGAAAGCGATATTTACTTGTTTATAACTCATAAACTATTTAGGTTAAAAACTCCACCTATAACAACCACCTGTATTTGATTTTTTCAGACAATTGAAAAAATCAAAATATACTGGGTGTCCCACTTTAAATACTTCAGGTATTTCCAGAAGTACTGCCATCTTGAAAATATTTTCCATGAATTTGTCTTGGTCGCTTAATGCTTGAAAACTTTTTATTTTGAGGCTCTAGGACGAATAGTTCTCGAGATATGGCCTGATCACTTAGTATAATTGTCATTTCCTCATCATTTTTCTAAATTAGGGTATTTTTCCATCATCATTTTTCAAAATGGTGCTTGAATGTGTAATTCTTGAATAACGACGATTTTTTTATCTTGCAGTTTTTTTTAATAACTCCATGAAGAAAGTAGGTACTTCATAATTTTATTCCTTCGTCTGTCATTCATTTTTACGAATTTTTCATTTTGTTACTAACGCAACCGCTAGAGGGTGTTATGACATGTACGCAATTATCGCGTTATTGTTTTGTAAATTATTTTGCAAATTAATTGACAACAATTAGCAACTTGTGTCGCGATTTGTGTCACGACAAATTTATTAAAAATTGGCAGGTTAGACAACATCGCTGGCAAGTAATTCACCTGGAATATCTATCGCCTTCTCTTTTGCACAGTGTTTCTTGTACTTCCATCTCTCTCCACTCAAAAATCCTATAGCTAGTATCATTCAGCAAACACTTTATTTCTTTTTGAATATAGAAAAAGAGAATTAAATTCTTAAGGTGTCATTGAAAACTTCAGCTGGATATCTGCTACCAAAATTGAATTTAAGAATTTTCAGAGTTTGGACCCCGCACGGATCAAATGGAAATCGTGGAAATCCCTCGGTTAAAATTATTTCAAAGGAAATTCAAATGTTTTTTTATTATTGGTAATCTATAATGCTCAGTTAAAAAACGCCTGAGCGTAGTTTATTATTATTATTATTATTACTACTTCTAGGGTAGGTTCAAAGCCCTTGTACTGAAGCTTGCGCTTATTGTACCCCTTTAGATAATAATTATCTCATCGGTCCCATCTCCCCAAAGTATTTCAGTATTTCAGAGTCCAATGGGTGCTTGTTCTATTTCTTTTGGTTCTGCCATTTCGGTCCCAAATACTAGAAGTCTAGTTCCCTCTAGTGCTAGGCATTCACACATTATGTGGTATGGGGTTTCCTCCCCCTCCCCGCATCTCCTGCAATCCGGGATATTTTTCACTCCTATTATTGACAGGTGTCATTAGTGGGCAGTGTCCTGTTATAGAAGTCCAATTTCCCATCTCAGCTGGAGCTTACTCAGCTTTTTCAGTTACATCTGTCTCTGCTCGCTCTTCCCTTTACCCACCTTGTCGCTTGAACAGCACCCCAGTTAGGTTTAGGTAAGGTTTGCATTGAAGTTGCTCTATCTTCTCCCATAGGTTTTCTCCCATGAGGAAAATTAATTGTTGGCCTTTTGCGTCAGGTTTTCTGTCCAAAAGGATCCACGTTTTATTAGTGGGCAGTGTTCTGTTAGAAGTCCAACTGCCCATCTCAGCCGGTGTTTACTCAGCTTTTTCAGTTACATCTTCTCTGCTCCCTCTCCCCTTTATCACATAGTTGCTTTGAGCGTGGTTAAATCCAATATTAAAACACGCGCGTTTTTTAAAGTTTGCCCTAGTAACATCAACGTTACCTACCCCAGAAACGATGTCTAAATGTCAACTTTTTAAATATTTTGATTGAATACACACTGTTACGTCAAATAAAATTAATAATGACAGATATTTGAAAAGCTTAATTCAAATATTCAACAATTATTTATAATTTTTGTACAAATAATAACAACTAGGGATAACACAATCGTTTTATTTCGAGCACGAAGGCAAAATCTCGCGGTTTTTAAAGACCTTAATATCAACTCATACTTTAATTTACTATTATCCAACTGTTTATGCCGTTAAATGAATATGTATACAACGTGATTCTTTTAAAGCGCCCATTAGAATATTTTCTACTTCTAATTTAGAGATCTAAAACTTGTAGCCTAGGTAGCATAAACAATTACGAGTCAAAATGAAATATTAGCAAAATGGCGGCACATTTAAAAATGGCGAAAGCATGGGCATCTTTGTTTTTTTAAATGGGACACCCCATATATTATTGCATTTTCAGATTGTCTGAGAAAATGTAATAACAATAGTGCTTATAGTTGTATTTTAAATTGAGTAGGCTATGAGTTATAAACAAGTGAAAATCGTGATTTTCAAACTTTAAAGACATTTACCACGAAAACGGCTCAAGATATCAGCAAACGGTTTACATGTCCCTATCTTAACTTTTCATCTGGTATCCTACTGTATAGTTGAAATGTTTATACAGGGTGAACAAAAATCTGATAATTTTCACCACCCTGTATAAACATTTCAATTCCATAATAGGATACCTCTTTAAAAGTTAAGATAGGGACATGTAAGCCGTTTTCTGATATCTTGAGCCGTTTTTGTTGGAAATGGCTTTAAAGTGGGAAAATCGTGATTTTCACTTGTTTATAACTCATAGCCTACTCAATTTAAACTGTAACTATAAGTACCATTGTTATCACATTTTCGCAGACAATCTGAAAATGCAATGATGTATGGGGTGTCCTATTTAAAAAAACAAAGATGGCCATTGCTTTCGCCATTTTTAAATGTGCCGCCATCTTGGTAATATTTCATTTCGACTCGTTATTATGTATGTTGCCTAATTTACAAATTTCAGATTCCTGGATCAACTAGAAGTCGTACTTTTTCTAATGGGCGCTTCAAAAGAATCACCCTGTATAGGATGAAGAAAAATCTGTTACTTTCTTGCTACTTTCTTTTTCTTTTTTTATGTTCACCAATAATACTTAACGAAGTCGGTTCAAGTAGCAAATAAGAAATATTTTGTCGCATATTACAGTGGTGACAACAGAGAAACAATTGAGGATATCACGTCATGAGATATTCCCAAAAACGTCATTTTTTAAATGAATAAAGTCCTGTATATTAATTATTAAATTACCATATTTTCTGGAGTAAATCGAATTAAAATAGCTTATACGGTTTGAGTTTAGAGCAATGAGTTAAAAACAAGTGAAAGTCACAATTTTTCGATTTCTAGAGTTTTTTACAACGAAAATTACTCATCGGAAATATCTTACATTACGTCACTATCTTAACTTTCAACGCTCTGTTCTATGGTATTGAAATATTCTTAATTTTTTTTTCAAGCTGCAGATTTTTCAGAAACTTGCAGAGTGAGTCATTAGTATGGAAAAGCTTCATTACGCCAACGCCGATAATAATGATACCGATATCAAACCAAATGTTTTTGCAAACTTTATTTGTTATTTTAAAAAGGACAGCCGCTATAGTATTACATTTTTAGATTTCATGAGGAAATTGAATAATATAAGTTGTCACAGTTGATTTTCTTAACAAGCAAGTACCTACAAATGAAAATCTTAATTTTCCACATTCAAAGCAGCTTACATTTAAAACCGGCTCAAGATATCGGAAAACGACTTATAACATGTCTCTATCGTAAATTTTCATGAGGTGTTTATCTTATTGTGCGCATGAAATTTTTATATATTTAGAATGGTGAAAAATGTGACAATTTTCGACAACCTGTATAAAAATGTAATGTCAGTTGCGTGATAGTTAAGATGAAAAGTTAACATGCGGGGATATGTATACTGTTTTCTGATATCTTAAGCTGTTTTCAATGTAAACTGCTTTGAAAATGGAAAATTAAGATTTTCATTTTTAAGAAGGACCAATCGGCCCCGAAACGTTTCATTTTTTATAAAAAATCTTTTGAAAAAATAATACTTTTATCCAAGAACCTAAACACTAATAATTTGGAAGAAAAAATTCTATAATATAGGTATAGAAGGTGTCCTATTTAAAATAACAAACTTGTAGAGCATACAGAGATATTGGGTCACCTTTTATACATAAAAATAACTACAAACTGCACTTTTTTTCCCATTTTCAAAAACATTTTGTGGTTTTTATAATCAATTTTATAATCTTTTCCAGATTAACGATTCACAGTGTGCTTAGGTAGCTACTACTGATGTGTTTCCTTCCACTAAGTTATTAAAAAAAAAATTAATGCAAGGTGGTTCAACATCTATTTAACACCAACACGTAATCTCCATACACTATATTCGAAGTTCGATTGGATAAAATAAGTTCACGTTTTCGGGTACCACTATCGCAACAAAAAACAGGATCGGTGAACATTTGACGAGTTTGGGTAATTTTCGTAAAGTGATGTCGTCCTTAAAATCATTATAAACACTTTTTCAATATAATATTTCCACTTGAAGCGACAAACTTTCCCTGCAATATCACCGAATACTGTAAATAAGGAAACGGAAATTTAATATTCCTCAAGTTAATAGTTATTACTGTTTTATTTTATAGTTACGAGTAGGTACCTACCTACCTTAATATCCATAAAATTCTCATTTATTCAACTATCTGTGAAATTTCACAGATACTCGTCGTGTCTGTTTTCTAATACTTACAAGACTTTTATTTACCATGTATAAGTACCTAAAAGTATCATTCAAATAAAACAATAATGTTTAAATGGACTCTAGATATACTCTAATGATAAGTTTACCTTACAAATTTAAATCACTAGGAAAAAAGATCATTGTTACAGTGGGCTAATTTTTACAATTATTCGGTCAATTTAAAACTAGAAATTCTGGTATATGGTTAGAGAATTAGCATATAACAGTAAAAGTTGTAATGTGCTTCGCCAATGAGATTAAGTATGCATGTTTAAATGTGCGAGTCTCCAAGTCAGAGTAAACGAATAAATATTTCTTTTAATTGAGTTTAAAATACTTGAACTAATTTCTGTGCAGATCCGCATGAGAACTGCGGAAAAATTTATCTACATTTAAGGCATTTCTCGCAACTATCGCAGATGTCAATTACATTTCTCGCATGCTGCAACAACATCAAATAACATAGCGATATTTTCGATAAAATTTTTGTGTCAAACATCACCTGTACCTACATTCTTTACATCAAGACTGCACATAAGGTTAAATAATGCATTGGCACAACAAATTTTGCAAATTGCTGCTTTCCATTCTGACCTAGGTGAGCAAAAATCGTATCAAATTAAAAATAAATCGGGTACATATTTGACATATTTTTTTAGAAGCCATTTTTAAATTTTACCTTAAACTACCTGTCCCATCTACGACCACACAACCTTTTCTGACATTCACCTGTGTGTTAGGTAACTGAGAATTTAAAAATTACTGATTTACATTTACATACAGGGTGACTGAGTTTCAACTTCACGTTTGCTTAATAATTGATCCTTATACGATTTGAATTATAATTGATAATAATTATTGTTATAATTATTGTTTACCTCAATCGTAGGTCGCTTTATCTTGAATTTAGATTTATAAAACAAATAACGGAAAATGTGCAAAAAAATGTACATATTTTCTCCAGTCAACATTTTCTGCAAATAAATGTCAGAATCTTTTCAGTTTCGGTTTATAAAATTTATGTTTCCAACCCTTACTTTGTAGAATCTCTGCAAACTGATGGATTATAAATAAAACACTAATGTTTTTTTTTAATATTATCCATTAGTATATGTACAGTGTGTCCCAATTTGCTTGATTTTGGCTGTTTCGGCCATTTTCAGGCCAGATAGAGAAAAAGTAACTTAAGTGTCTAGAGCTCGATTTTCGTGAAACGCGAAAATGTGAAAACAGCATCGAGATATCTCTAACCGTTTCCGAGATATCGGCCAATTTTGACATTTGACAGATTTTGAAAAAGTGTCATAACTTTTTTATTCGTGATTATTTTTTCATGCAATAAAAACTTTTTACAGGCACTTTTAAAATCAGAATGCAATGCATTAATCAAAAAAAATTTATCCCCCTTGGATTTTGAGATAATACGACATACTTTCTTATTTTAAATATAAATCATAGCTTTGACTTCAAAAAATCACAAAAAAATCAAGCTTCATAAAAAATATACGGTCGGGGTACTTTATAACATCATCTGAGAAAAAAAATCAATATTTAAACTAATTTCTAGTTGGCTGTGAAAATAGGTGTCAAAAATTAATTTGACAAAAGGTTGTCTCCTTCAGTTGATTATAATATTTATTTAAAATGCTAAATTAAAAGAAAATATTAATTTTTAAATATTATAATTTACCGACAATAATAATAATTATTACTATCATAATACTCAACAGGGTTCGTGCAAAATATTTTTTGCATTACATATGTGTAAAGTACCTACCTAGCTTTTATTACAAACTTATACAGGGTGGGCCATCGAAAAGGTAACAAGCCTAATAATTTGGAAAGTGAAGATGTATGCGAAAAACGCCGAAACAGGTCGATTTTGTTATCGGAGGGGACATATTTTTGTGACAAATTCAACTACCCAAGTTCACCCCCTTGGCAGGGGTAGCTACCCCTTTGCTTATCATCATAGGGAACCGATATCGGGTGATACATCATTTGAAAGCCACTTGAATTCTCTTTACAACGATATCCAAAATTTTGGGTTTCACTCACATACAGGGTGGCCTCACGAAAACGCAACTCACCTTAATAACTTGGAAGCTGAAGATGTACGCGAAAAACGCCGAAACAGGTCGATTTTGTTATCAAAGTAGGCATATTTTCGTGACAAATTCAACCACCCAAATTCACCCCCTTGGCAGGGGTAGCTACCCTTTGCTTTTCATCATAGGGAACAGCTATCGAGTGATACATCATTTGAAAGCTACTTGAATTCTCTTTACAACGATATCCAACATTTTGGGTTACGCTTACATACAGGCTGGCCCAACAAAAAACATTTTTTTTGGGCCACCCTGTATGTAAGTGAAACCCAAAATGTTGGATATCGTTAAGAGAATTCAAGTAGCTTTCAAATGATGTATGCGAGTGGTTTCGCTTACATACAGGCTGGCCCAACGAAAACTTTTTTTTTGTTCCACCCTGTATGTAAGTGAAACCCAAAATGTTAGATATCGTTGTAAAGAAAATTCAAGTAGCTTTCAAATGATGTATCACTCAATAGCTGTTCCCTATGATGATAAGCAAAGGGGTAGCTACCCCTGCCAAGGGGGTGAATTAGGGTGGTTAAATTTGTCACGAAAATATGCCTACTTTGAGAACAAAATCGACCTGTTTCGGCGTTTTTCGCTTACATCTTCAGTTTCCAAGTTATTAAGGCGAGTTGCGTTTTCGTGGGGCAACCCTGTATGTGAGCGAAACCCAAAATTTTGGATATCGTTGTAAAGAGAATTCGAGTGGCTTTCAAATGATGTATCACCCGATATCTGTTCCCTATGATGATAAGCAAAGGGGTAGCTACCCCTGCCAAGGGGATGAACTTGGGTAGTTAAATTTGTCACGAAAATATGTCCCCCTCGCTAACAAAATCGACCTGTTTCGGCGTTTTTCGCATACATCTTCACTTTCCAAACTATTAGGCTTGTTACCTTTTCGATGGCCCACCCTGTATTACAAAAATCATACGTGTAACAGTTCCAAATCTAGGAAACTATAAATAATGTTCAAACAGACCACCATTTTTATCTAGACAAACTTGGCATCTTCTTTTAATTGATTTCTCAGCATTTAATAACTGCAGAGGAGTTATATTGTTTATTACCTCTACGACTCTTTGCTCTAAGTTTTCTAAGCTCTCTACTGGTGTTTGAAATATTTTACTTTTCAAGAAGCCCCAAATAAAGAAATCTAATGGACTGAGATCAGGTGACCTTGCAGGCCAGAGCACTGGTCCTCGATTTCCTATCCATTGGTTTCCAAACATGTTGTTTAATTTGTTTGTTATGGCTAAACCGTTGTGCGCTGGCGCTCCATCTTGCTGGAAAAAGATTGTATTCAGATTTGCAAGGGGTATATTTTCAAGGAAAGGCTCAACTATTTCTTCTAAAATATGAAGATATCCTCATGCATTTAAGTTCTCGTGATAAATAAACGGCCCTAATATCCTTTGCCCTTGAACTCCGAGCCAAACGTTAAAGCCGAATCACCCTTGCATATTTCTATCTTGACGGATGTGTTCATTGTGATCTGACCAATGATGTCGATTATGTCTATTGAAAATGCCACTACTTGTTATCCTGCATGGCTTCATCAGTCCAGATGACATGGCGCGCAAAATTTTCATTCGCGTTGCATTGTCCGATAAACCAATTGCAAAAAACTCTTCTACGATCAGGATCACCAGGAAACAACTGATGAGTTAACCTAACGTTGTATGGCTTGTATTTATTTTGTTTTAAAATTCGCTGACTTTGGCTTCGACTGACACCTGTAATCTGAGCGATTTCCCTAGTGGAAATCTCAGGATTTTCTAAAACTGTTCCAATTACATTTGCAGCTGTATTGTCTCTTTCCCGAATTCGGTATTGCTTCTCTCGTGGCTTTATAAAAGATCCATGACTTATCAAATTATTTTCTAATCGTGTGAAGATTTGTGCACTGGGTTACTGG
This sequence comes from Malachius bipustulatus, assembly GCA_910589415.1. Taxonomy (NCBI): domain Eukaryota; kingdom Metazoa; phylum Arthropoda; class Insecta; order Coleoptera; family Melyridae; genus Malachius; species Malachius bipustulatus. Next base: position 38,481,497 of record OU342630.1, read on the forward strand.
CGCTCAGGATACCGTTCAAAGTATAAGTCGCCCGCAGCTCCAGAGTTTTGTCCAGATTCAATATATAACACACCAGCATTTGATATTTTTCATAATGTTGGAACATTATTTCAAAAATAGCCGCCCTAACCACTAAGAATAGAACAAGATTCAAACGAAATATTGCAGACTAATCAATTAATACTAGTAACTGTCAAACTGAATTGCTAACCTCATTTTGCCAAACAATTAATCATGCACAGCCCACTAACTAAACGCTGTGTAAAATATTTCTATATTTTTGTCTAGTTACTAATTATTATTGTATTTCGGTTATGAACTGTAAATAATTAATAATGTTCTTTAGGGAGACAAACTTTTGTCAAATTAATCTTTGACACCTATTTACACAGCCAACTAGAAATTAGTTTAAATATTGATTTTTTTTCTCAGATGATATTATAAAGTACCCCGACCGTATATTTTTTATGAAGCTTGATTTTTGTGTGATTGTTTGAAGTCAAAGCTATGATTTATATTTAAAATAAGAAAGTATGTCGTATTATCTCAAAATCCAAGGGGGATAAATTTTTTTTGATTAATGCATTGCATTCTGATTTTAAAAGTGCCTGTAGAAAGTTTTTATTGCATGAAAAAATAATCACGAATAAAAAAGTTATGACACTTTTTCAAAATCTGTCAAATGTCAAAATTGGCCGATATCTCGAAAACGGTTAGAGATATCTCGATGCTGTTTTCACATTTTCGCGTTTCACGAAAATCGAGCTCTAGACACTTAAGTTACTTTTTCTCTATCTGGCCTGAAAATGGCCGAAACAGCCAAAATCAAGCAAATTGGGACACCCTGTACAGTAGAATTAAAAAAAAAACATTAGTGTTTCATTTATCATCCATCAGTTTCGGTTTGTTTCCATACTTATAAAAAGCAATTTATTGCTAAAAAAGATTAATTCTTTAACCATAGATACTTATTATATTTCATCTACGATATATCTTATACAATATTAATAACATATAATAATGATAATTTTAATAAAGTAGAAGATTTGCATATTTGGAGTAAAGAATTCTTATACCTACCAGCAGATGTTCAGTGATGTTTTTAACATGACATCAGCAAAATGGGTCGAAGGAAAAATTAAAACAAACGCTTTCACATTATTCTTATTTCAAATTGACGTTGTGTATACTCGTAAAAGTATTGTTATTATGTGTGCTACCAAAAATTTATAGTATTCGGGAGTTAACATACCCTAAAACAGTACAATTTTTACCTCTATCTTTAACCGCATCGATGTACCCAGAATAGTGATGGGCTGAGTTATTTAGCGTCTAAGTCTAATGTATGGCTTATCCTTACTTGGATCCTAATTTTATCATAAATATATTCTAGGAGAAAGGCTTATTTTTAAGTATCGATTAAGACGTGGGTGAAAGAACTGCTAGTTACTTTTACTATCGACGCTGCGTTCAAGTTATCAATTAGTTCAATATAATGCTGATTGAATGCTCTCTCATTCCTTAGAACTGTCCAGTGCCTACTAGGAGTCACGCAAATAACATTTACTTTCACTTTCACATTGTCTCAGATTACTATAAATACCTTTCGTGGTAAAGAAGAGTCTCTCAAAAATATGTAGTTATCCCATATATAAAAAACCTTCACTGAAATTGCTTGATTGGATTAAGTTTTGAAGTAAATAATAGCAATAATTTATTTTGAGTGAACTACAAGTACATTCATGAAATACTTACTTTGTTAATTAGGTACTAATAAATAATAAATTATATAAAATATATTCGACAGTCAATACTGTATTTGGGTAATACTGTTTGTTCAAGCTAGTAAGACTCTGTTCAATTATCAAAGCTTTCGATATAATTGCTCTATCTTCGTCAGTGATTCTAGAACAGAATATGTTAATAAGTATTATTATATGAACGATTATAAAGCCATTATTCATGAGATAATTAATGATCATCAAGTGAATAATGGCCATAATCGCGAAATGTAATACTAAGCTTTTTCTACTGTTTTATACAGGGTGTATCTAAATAACACCGAAAAAATTTAAGAGCTGATTCTTTGGTCAAAAATAAACAAAAAATTTCGTATAAACGTGTGTCTAGAAATGCACCCTTTTTGAGATACAGGGTGTCAAAAAAAGATTATTTTACCAGTTTTTTGAAGATATTTGGGGAACCGTTTGAGATATGACACTCACCTTTGGTAAATGTCATATCATTGATATTTATAGCTACTTTTTTATACTGAGTTTTTTTCATGTGTCGTTTATAGCGGAGATCTCAGAAATGAGCGAATCGTAAATGCCCGTTTTTCTCGAAAATGGCTCACGGTAGCAGTTATAACCAAGAGTATCTTTTTGTGTAGAAAACATTGACGGTTAAAAGTGTGCTTTTAAAATATCAATTTGCCCATTGTCGTAGATATTAGGGGCAAAAAAATCCCCCCAACCCTAAAAATCTCCGGCACTGGCATACTTAAAGAAGGTCGTTAGCATTAAAATAGTTGCTAATATCAATGATAAGATCTGTACAAAAGCTGAATTCTGTGTCTTATACGGTTCCCGAGACATCTTCAAAAAACTCGAAAAACAATCTTTTTTTGACACCCTGTATCTCAAAAAAGGGTGCATATCCAGACACACGTTAATAGGAAATTTTTTGTTTTTTTTTTGTCAAAAGAATCCTCCTCTAAATTTTTTCGGTGTTATTTAGATACACCCTGTATATTAAAAAAAAAATTCAAAATATTTTTTATTTATTTCACTGCTTGGAACAACTTCCAGTACCGAGTACCGATTGCGCATGCGTGGATTATGAGAATGGTCAGTTATCGTTCCTATTCACAGCTTTGCTGTGTTTATCAAATTTTCAGCTTTTGATTGGTCCACGAGCGGGAATATGAATTGCTAGTAGCTGTGATTGGATAAGGGCCGTGTATTATGATCTAAAATTCAATACTTACGAATAATAACCTAATCCAAAAAGCCCTAATAATTGGAATACTATTCAATAATTATTAGTTAATATTAGACATATAATTTTTTTGTCGTTTCTATAAACCTATAGATAGCTTCAAGTTTTTTTTTTGGTAAGTTGCTGCCAATAAAAACATTTTTAAAATTGAAGTGGAAATAATCTACTTACATTATTTCCGCAAGAATAATTTAAGGTGTTTTGTTTTTATTTAATTCCTAGCAACATTTTTTTAAATTTTGTTTGTGATTGTTTAATGCCACATGAGAGAGAGAATAAATTAAAATATAATTTGACCGTCCTCTCTCAAAGTTGTTCCCGTTCGGCAATAGCCGTTCAAGCCCTACAGGCTCTTGTATCTATTGCCTGGCAACACTTTTTCGAAAATCTGTCATTGAATTTTCGTAAAGCTTTTGGCGCAGCTACAAGAATTATTATAAAATGATGGTTACTTTTACCTCTTGTATTTTAACTTGATTACTCTTATTCTGATACAGGATGGGTTAAAATAAAATTATAACAAAAATAGAACAAATTATGAATTATTTTGTCGATTAAATGAATCATCAGAAAAAAGCTCATCATATTTTTCACCACAAAATTATAGAGATAGACACCCATCAAATACATATTATCTAGGTATATGTAGATATTTGTAATATATTTCATTATATAAAAGTAGAGAAATATTCGGTTTGTTAATGTTTTTTAAATGAGAAGGTATATACTTACTTAACAATGTTTTTTTTCTATGTGATTTAAGAGGGTAATGACAGATTTAATTCAACACGAGTGATCTCATTCTTGCAGAATAGAAATGCGGTGGTTTCAGGAAATATTCACCTGATATTATTCATTCATGCTCATTTCACCGGAACTTTATTCGTATTTTGTTTCATTTCATTGTGAATGAATATGAGTATTTTATTACTCGAGTACCGCCCATGTAAAAAACATAGTTCTGCGGAAAGGAAATGGTATTATTTTACAATAGTTCTATTTAATATTGAAATGAAAGTATAATAAAGACATGCTACTATTTATAGGTGTGGCAATTGAACTCCCGGTATATGGCACATATAAAAATGATTATTTTCGGAATTGCTTTAATAATGTTCACTTGATATTTAATTCAATAATGTGAATATAATTAATGTTCTGCTAGAGACTTTTTACCAAGCTTCCATTCGATCCCCCCATTGATTTTGAACAAAAACTAACTACCTACTTGTTTTCTCCAACCATTGGGATATCGAGAACTATAGCAGAGCTCGGTTGAATTAGAGAAAAGTTGTGCAATTTTAGGCTTAAATAATATTAAGAATCTGAAACAAATTCAGGACGTTAGTCGTTGCTGAAGTATCCTGAACAACTGAAAAATCCAGACTTCTTACTTTTGCCATATAATAGTAGCGAACATAAAATAAATAAATTATCTTTGGTTGAATCGTTCCATAAAGCTGCCATTTTCATTGTAATTTTAATTTCAAAACGACATTCTTTTTTAACATAAGTACCTAACAAGTAGTGTCTACGCGATGTATACGAATGCGTCTTTTGACACTGAATGCACTTGTACGTCTTTTAGGCACTGAGTACGCAAAAGTGGTATAAATGGCAATTAAAATCAAGTTTTCATTAAGCTATCTTATGCATATAGTGTCACTTTGACAATATAAAATACATACCAATCTCTAGAGTTCATAATTTATATTTCTTGACGACTTAGAATTCATGACTTGTTGTTTCATGGCGATATAACAAAAAATATTGTGTGACACACTTTGCAAAAGGAGTGTTTATGCACTTTGGCAAGCTTAAAACTTTTGCCGATTACCATTTTTGTGCCTTTTTTTGCCTTTTGCCTTTTGTGCCATTTTGTGCTATTTTGCAACTTGTATCACAAATAACAAACTATCTTGTAAGCTGACATAAACTGTCAAGAGAAGTGAACTTTTATTGTTCTTACAGCCGCCAGATTGTTTTTTCATATCACTCGGTCTAAAAAAATCAAGGAAAACAAACAATAAGGGAATAATAACATTTTTATTATTTTTTGTTTTACAATTTTTGTTTTCCCAAACCGAGTGACCTATAAAACAAATCAGTGGCCATTAGAAAAACAAAAGATGACTACGAAAACTCTGAGATCTAGTCTGGTTTGATTTTTTTTTTAATGTCAGAAGGATAGCTTGCTCTTGACGACTTATGCAAGCCTACAAAAAATTATTTAATTGTTTTTAACAATAAAAAACAATCTCTAAGTCCCACTAGTGTGGGACAGCAGTTATCGTTCCTATTCACAGCTTTGCTCTGTTTATTAAATTTACAGCTTTTGATTATTTTGAGTATTATAAACTATAATTTATTATCCAAGAACTGAATCCCCAGTGATCATCATGGGGTACACACTGCAAATTATGATTAATTTTGTAAAAAAATCATATCAAGCCAAAAGACTCGGTCTAAAAATCTCAAAAAAAAATCGCCAAAAAATCTCAGTTTCACTAATAAGAAAATCGGGAGACGTGAGAATCCTTAAAAGATTATGGAAACCCTTTCACTCCTCTTACGAATAATAACCTTCAAAATTCATCCGAAAAGCTCTAATAATTGCAATATTATTCAATAAGAGTAGAAATAGGTATACATAATAGTGTCTAGCCACAAGATCTTGGTACCCACATAATGTCACTATTTAGGATATATTAGACATACTTTATTAGGCAAGTAGACCCATCCTCCTAGAATAATATGTTGTTGAGGTCCATATTTTCCGTAATTACCTAATTTATAAAAAATCGTCAATATTTGCCAACTTTTAACGTCTCCCTATTCATAAAATTCTCTCCATCAAAAAAAATTTATATTAAGTACACTTTGAACCAAAATCCCACACCAAACGGTCCCATGGAGAGGAGTGAAAGAGTTTCCATAATCTTTTAAGGATTCTCACGTCTCCCGATTTTCTTATTAATGAAACCGAGATTTTTTTGGCGATTTTTTTTTAGATTTTTAGACCGAGTCTTTTGGCTTGATATGATTTTTTTACAAAATTAATCATCATTTGCAGTGTGTACCCCATGATGATCACTGGGATTCAGTTCTTGGATAATAAATTGAATCGTTATAAGAACGTAGACGGAACTCTTCTATTACAACTTTCTACATTAATGATTTTTAAATCCCCAGTTGCTATATGAACGATATCGAATCCTGATATCGGTCCTGAAACTTTCTGCCACATTGTCATTCACCCTATAGTCAATTTTCAATTCTGACTGTAAGGACGTTGCGTTCTCATAATGGCCTCTTCATGGCCAGAAAAACCAGTTCGTTCCAATTTTTTTGCGAGTCTCCGCTTTGCGAGTCGTGTAGGTAATGATTACGGAATTTTTTCGGTTAATTTTGATTACTTATTGATTATGAATAAAACACTAATGTTTTATAAAATTCTATTGTATATTGATCGATGATAGAAACGTTACACGTGTTTCGCTACTTTTCATATAGCATCTTCAGACGTAAATAAAATTATTGATACAGTAACATAGCAACAGTATTACCCAAGTGATCATAAAACAAGTAACTAGATTTAAATGAATTTTTAAGAGAACTAACTACATAGATCATAATGTAATTTCTTCAGAATCTTCTTAGTTGTTGATATCAAGAAGAAAATCAAGTAGTGGAGAACGATATGTGTCTAGCTGTTCATTTATTACTGTGTATTGTTGATTATGTAAATGTCTGTGGATCTATACAGATTCAAGAAAATTTAATTTAAAATAATGATCACAATGATGTAGTAATTCAATTTTGTTGTTTGCTGTTAGAGTGTGATTGTTTTCTATTAAGTGTTTTGCAGAGATTCTACGAAGTAAGGGTTGAAAACATAAATTTTGGTTACAAAAAAATTTGAACATTTTAATTAAACATTTTACTTTGGGCCTTCTGTTAGCAGAAATACACTGGTTTGTAAATAGTTCCGTGAAAGTATGCAGAAGCTTGTACCTAAGTTAAAGAAGTTTTTATTATTTCATGGCCACAAGCTGGACCAATCTTGCTACAATAGACAATTATTTAGTTGATCATAATTATTATTTTTAGTCCATTATTTCTTTGCTTTCTTTTTTAGAATAATTGTCCGTTACAGCTGTTGCTGGATTTTATAAAATATTTAATTTCACACACAAAAAAAAATTGACTAGACTTATTTCGATGTTTTTTTTTTAACTTTTCCGTTTCACCTTTGACCCATTTGATGCTAAGCTAGTTTTATATGCTAAGCCGCCATAATGGTTATTTTAACGGGCAACTCTGTTGCGGCTTACATACTATGGTTAACAGAATTTGCAAAGCAAACATTAAAAGTGTGACAATCTAAGTCACTACAGTGACATTAGGCGTCCATAGCGGGATTTAAATTGAAGACACGTTTTAACACATCCACAAATACCATTAATCTTCTTCATTATCTGCATTTCCAGGTTTTCAGAGCTTTTAAGCAAAGCCCAACAAAAAAAATTGGAAGTTGAATAATCCTATAGTTGAATAATCCTATGGTTGAATAAAAGTTCTATGGTTAACAAGTATATTCCTAATATTGATCCAGTGATATTGGTTATTACAAAATCTTATTAATTCATTAATTCCTTTATTTTAATCTTTTATACATTCACTATGATTTCACGAACCGCATTATTTAAAAAGTCGAATATTTATTTTGAGCGAACTCCAAATAGAACGAGTGAAAGTACCGATAATGCTCAATTATTTCAAGCAGTCGTGACTTGATATGGTTTGTCTCAATTTAGATCATAGCCACAGACACAGAGAGTGCTACAGTATAATAATAATTAAATTATCATTACTATTACCAAGAATAAAACGCTTTTGATTAAGCTATTTCTTATATAATAAAAGGTTTTTTAAAGTAATTAAAAAAATAAATAATTTTTAAAATAACCCAAAGACGCATACCTACATACATGTTTAGAATTAAATTATTAGAATAATCTGTAACAACTGAAAATATTGTTTTCTTTGGCTCTACTTCTTATTGTCGTTCTTGAACAAATATATCATCAGCAGTATGCTCCAAGTTTGCTTAAAAATTTTTTATTTCAGTTCAGTGGTCCGAAGGTGCCTAATTTTCGTTAACTTATAAGGAAAAACATATACTTTAAGTGGGAGTTAATTGCACACGCCAATAATATGCAGAGTTCAACAGTCCTATTATATTATTATTATGATCGTGTCTGTTTTAAGTTCACATTTAGATACGACAATATATGGATATGTGGTGTGTACTAATGTTACTATGCGCTTTAGGCAAACAGAAAGTTTGTACACAGCCTAGTACGCCTAAATAAATATTTGCAAAACTTATTAGGAATGTCAGGGGATACATGAACAATATACAATCATCTTCACAACATGCCGATGCTGCTTGTTATGTAAGAACTTGTGCAACGTAGCCTGAAATTGTTCTAGTGCAAGTTCATACTATGAATGTAAAAACAGGGTTGCCAGTGCTAATAGGTATCTGTGCATTTAATTAACGGATATGGAAATTTATCTTTAATATAAAAGTTGTAACTGAAGATAAGAAGTTTCCAAAAAGGCGCTGGTTGGTTGCGCAGCGGTTTAGGTCGCGCCATTGACGCTGTAACCGTCTGGGTTCGAATCCCAGCTTGGCATGGTTTTTTGTATTCATTTATTAAACTGAATAAATTAAACTTTGTTCTCGTTCTCGAAGCCAAATTACCAGAGTGTAGCTACTATGTCTTATCTACACAACTAAGACCGATGATCCCTCATTAAAAAATTATATTAAAAAAAAGTTAATATACGTTGATTTCATACAAAAATAAAATATGCTTCTTCAAAAATCGAATAATAGCGGAACTATTAGGGCTTTTTTAGCGCGTTTCTATCTTAATAACAGTAACGCATGTCAACACTGCTTCTTTCATTTTCACATAATACATAGATTTAAGTTCATAATTAATAGGAGTAATATCCGGATTCGTTGATCCGGAAAATGACTTAGTAACCATGAAAGTCTTTCTTCATTCCGTTTCATGAGCCTATACATATACTTCAAAATATCCTATGCTATTTCACAAGCTGAAGACTTGCCTAACTTAATGAATCCCTTGCTGTTTACCGTGGTTTAAATACAGCAATCTATAAAGAATTTTCTCCGCAAGCATTCTAAAATTTACCTCAATTATGATACTCCACACATTTTCTAGAAGGACCCTGTTATGTTACTAGGAGCATCTTTTTCATTATTGAACTCGTACAAACATGACAATAATGACAAAAGGAATTTAGATTATCAGTTCTAGTTTTGTAACAAGCGCGCCAATCTCGCTCTTGACTCTAGGTCTGTACCATATTCGTATTAGTGTATTTTCTATTATAGTTACAGCCAATAATTATTATTATAAAGGCTCATTAAGCTAACTCGTTTTTGAAGCTAATATCGACGTCGAATGACTTTTATCAACATTTTCGAAATTACTTTTATGTCAAGAATAGATAAATTTTAAAAATTTCCACTTAGACTCGATACCTTCTTCAGAAACGACCACAGAAATCTGCCCGTTAACTTAATGATCCATTATACTACCCGCTGTTGAAGAAGTTAAATTTCTAGGAGTAACACTAGAGAAAAAGCTACTGTGGAACCAGCACCTGGACAAAACAGTAAGTAAGGCCACTACCGTTCTCATGGTGTGCAGAAGAATGGCTAGCAGAACATGGGGCTGTAACCCACACATTCTGCGCTGGATGCACACCATGCTCGTGAGACCTATCATCACATACGGAGCGGTTGCTTGGTACAAAAGAACTAAGCTAGTAACAGCAAAGAAAAAACTTGAGAAGATCCAGAGACTTGCGTGCCTCTGCATCACAGGAGCAATGAGAACCTGCCAAACCGCTGCGTTGGAAGTAATCCTGGATCTGACATCACTACATTTGGTGATCGAAAGAAGAGCTGGAGAAGCTCTACTTAGGATGTCAAGAGTAAAAATTACAACTTTAACTCCTTGTCGATAAATGCGAAAGAGAACATTTTAGGACATACCCTTACATGAGTTTTGACTGAAAATAGGTCCTAGAACCCTGAACACAAGTGCATTATTAAACAACAGTACATCCTGTTTATAAAAGCTAAACTAATGAAAAAAAAAGAATGCCAAAAAAAGATAATATATTCTCAACAATATGTCAATAAAATACTACAGTCTGTTTCAAAGTCTGAGACTTCAAAGATTATTACACATGCAAAGTTTACGCATTATTGACTATTGTAAAATTGATCAAACGAGTATGCAAGGAAAATCGCGTTTTCTACATCTTTCTTGATTTTATGTTTACGACATGAAATTTCCGATACTGTAAAACTGACATCAGTCCTGATGATGGGCTAAAACCCGAAACATGCTACTCATTAAAAATGTTAAACTCATTGGCCTTCAAATATGTATAGTTATTTTTTATTGACAAAAGTACAGCTCTACTAGTAAAGTCTTGTTGTTATTTTAATATTCTTGCACCATTATTATAATAGAATCGAGATAAATACATGTATGTAATTTAGAATTGTCAATAATATAGGTCTACTCAAATAATTACTCTGAATTACTTACTCCATATAATAGAGTAATGATCACGATAAGAATGTAAAATAAAAATTCACTAGAAATAGTTTGTGACGTTTTTATATCTTCAATTGCCACAAATAATTCTAGCAACTCAATTACGTTACCTACACGAAGTAAAAGTATACACGAAGTAGAATTAGGTGCATACCAAACTAACAAAAAATTAAACGAACGCCATTCGCAAAGAAAATTTCCAATAAATACTCCATCAGGATGGCAATATGTATACAGGTTGTTCCTTAATTATATGACATTATAATGACATTTCAGGATGTGATTCTTCAGGTCATTTTATGAAAAAAAGTTGATATGAACACCTTAAATTTTTTGTTTGTTTTAGGAGTTCTTTATTTTTCATTATCTCCGAAAGTAGTTTCGATATTTTTGTTAAGCTTTAGTATGCTTTAATATTCATATAAAACTACATATTTTAATTATAAAAGGTATTTTATTATTCCAATCTGAACTTTTATGTTTTCAAAAATTAATCGCCAATCCTGTGTTCAGGCCACGGTGTAAGATATAGAGGTGAACGCACGATGCTTGTCTTTTAACGCTAGCGAACGACACTAAACTGCGAACGTCGATGCGGGAGAGAGATAGTTCTTTTGGGCGATCCATGCGCTCTCCCCTCTTACTTCCACACGTGGAATTCTCATAACAAGTGCAGGTTTTAAGAAGTCGCGCTGCTACACTTTATTTTTTATTGAGTGAGTGATAAGTAAATATGGGAAGAAAGTGTGTTGTACCTAATTGTAGAAGTGGATACGATGAAACTACAAAGGGTATTTCTTTTTTCGGCATACCTAAACATAAATTAGAAGCGTATCAAAGGGCGATTCCCCGCCAAGATAGACAATTGACCGCTAAAGATGCGATTTGTGCAAAGCACTTTGAAGAAGAAGACATCATATATAAAGTCGAAACTGCCTGTTATTCGGTAAGTAATATATTTAGTGCCGATTATACAAGTGTTGGAACTTTTCTTAGCTTGAAGATTATTAAAAAAAAATAATTAGATAAAATGATTTCAATTGATCAATGATTAGATAATTTCAATACCTACCTACAAAACTAATAGGTATGTAAGGCATGTAAGTACCTATTTCTTGGTAATTATTAAGTAGGTAGGTACATATAAATATCTCATACATAACTAGAGTTTTTTTCATGATCAAAAAATATCTTTATAACTCATATGTAGTTGTTTGTTGCCTGAGGTGAATTTAAATACCCGCTCAGCGCTATGAAATTGAAATAGGAGCGTGGCCGAGTGCTTTAGGCTGTTGCTTGGCACTCTGGACATTCTGATAGTACGGTACTCGAATCCACGAAAGGATTGTTTCTTTTTTTTTAATACACTAATAGGTAGGTAACTAGATATACTTAATTTTTTTAAATTTTGTTTATTAAATTATTTTTATACAAGCAGTCTGAGTTTTTATTTCGTGTTAAGTTAAACGAATAAATAATAATTAATTCGTATTTTCCTTATTTTCCGATATGTAGGTACAATACAATAATATAGAGGGTACTAGGTGAGTATATAGAGTACCTACCTACACATTTATCAATGTAGGTAAGTACCTATACGCATTGAATTCTGCTAGCGCTTGCCCAAGTCGTCTACCTCTCACAGCAGTCGCACCGCTCTAATCGTGACTGTTTACGCTCGCTTTTCGAGCTGTCGTCGATTCACCTCTATATCTTACACCGTGGTTCAGGCTCACCTGAATAGGGACTCTAAAAACTCAAAAGTTTTCGTTTCGTTGTAGTTGCCTTGACATCGTTGCTTAGGATATAAAATAATAAAAATTAATAGGTAATTAATTAGAAAACTTGTATAGTCGATCAAGAGATATAACGAAAAGATCTAATTGTTAAACTGTCATATTTTATGACTTCAACAATATTTCAATAATCCAAAAATTGATAAAACGACAGAAGTCGTTTCGTTATATCTCTGGTCCAACTATAAAATGGAAGAATATAATTTGTAACAAAACTAAAGAATAAAGTTATACTTTAATTTAGAGATTCAGTAGCTTATTTCATTTTCACTTCTCCACTTACCTCATACATCAGTCCACTCTGCTCAGTCTCAGCAACTCAACTCTTTCTAAGATTCGCCATAAGTTTTTAATCCTTCGATCGCGAATATGACAGTCCCCATGCAAAAGTCTGACTCTGCCAGGGGACGAAATATTCGCTGTTGGAGTACCAAACTTTTGCATGGGGACCGTAATATTCGCAATCGAAGGACCAAATCCTTCGACTTGGTGAATCTTAGAAAGAGTTGAGTTGCTGAGACTGAGCAGAGTGGACTGATGTATGAGGTGAGTGGAGAAGTGAAAATGAAATAAGCTATAATTAAATAACTTTATTATTTAGTTTTGTTACAAATTATATTCTTCTATTTTACAAGTTTTCTTTACAAATTATTCATTTTTGTGATTTTCTATCCTAGCAACGATGTCGAGGCAACTACAACGAAACAAAAACTTTTCGAGTTTTTAGAGTCCCTATTCAGGTGAGCCTGAACATACTGGTCAACTTTAATTTAATTTCCATTTTCATGTAGAACTGATCAGGTTAATCGGAAAAAATATCCACATGGCAGAATGTGGATGCTTTAACGTTGGTGCTACTTTTTTTGTAAGAAATGTCAGAGGAATGTTTGCAGGAACGCCACTGGCGAAGCAATAAAAAACTTTTTGCTTCAATAAAACCAAAATAATTTGGTTTTATACCCTATGAACAAATAACAAATATGAAAAAAGTATCTAAGCTAGACTTTCGGAGATAATAAAAATAACTCGTAAAAAACAAAAAAGGACCTGAGTAATCATCACATCCTGAAATATTAGCATGTCATTAAGGAACATATTAATAAGGTAAATTTTGTACGTTGTAGGTATTACTATAAACAATTTTCTGTCACTGTCAAAAATATGATTAAACTGCGAGGTTATAATAATTTTCACATAATAATATGTATAAAATAATGGGAATATGTTTTTAATGTGATTTTTAATGATCCATACATACACCTACTAAATACATTTTTATGCGTAGGTGTTAGGTATATCGTTTGTATTAAGAAACTTTTTTGCTTCTCTTATACTACTTATCTACCCATTTTTATGAAAAACTTTCTTCGCATTACTTGTTTGTAAGTGGGTATTATTTAAGTTTTGTATGGTCGTAAAGCGATCGATTTTTATTATTTTTCAGTTTAAATTGAAATTGCTTATAACTACATTGTTTATTATGATCGCAACAATGAAATAGAACGTAGGAGACGATGAACTCTAGAACCCTAGACCTGACTTTAAATCTCAGTGGGCTCGGCATTGTTTCAGCAACTCTGTGGGTGTTGCTTTTAACAGATTACCCATAGACACTGATTCAAGCTTTCAGCATAAAATTCCATGCTGTAACTTATTTTTACTTTTCACAAACTAGTAATTTCAGTTCATTAATTCCAACAGGACGGTCGAGTTCTTTTGAATGAAACAGGAAATGAGGTGTATTAGAATAACATCTATCTCCCTGTATCTTTAAAGTTAAGTGTACAAAATTTTTATTACTCTACAATTATTTACACCTGTATGGAAGGCCTGTTTATAATGATTGCAACAATTATGTAACAACCGACCGGCTCGTAGATTAACAAAATTACTTGGAGACGAAACATTTATTTGAAAAAGTAATGCAAGCTGTATACCTATAAATAGGCAAGATGAGAAATTTAGGTAATGTTAATATCATCAACTATTATATAAGTTGTATTTTTCGTAACTGATTATTTCGAGCAATAGATTGATAAAATTGTTATTTATTTAATTACAGAATATACCTAATTATGATTTTCTTAAATTAGTTCTTTGATTATAGGGTATTCGTACGTACCTATAGACTGTAGAACAAAATCAATCGAAATGCCTTATAAATAATACAAATTAATCAATCCATAGTCTATGCCTAGACCCATTATTAAACTAAATTACTTTGAAATATAATTTTTAAAAAGACATACTTATTAAATAGAATTCTTTATCGTGTACTCATCATTTTTTAGATTGAAACATTTGCAAGACAGTTGGATTTTGGTACAAAAGTGCCACATTCTTTTTAAAATTTTCATAAATTCATAAAAGAACATAAAAAATAACATAAAAATAATTTTTTAACGAGAGAGAGAGAGAGAGATGTGCCTTACATTGGAGATTCTCGTTATAATAATTAAAATTATTAAAACGTTAAAACAGTAAGTTGGAGTCATGTGGAAAACTTTTTTATTATCCATTTTAGGAAAAAAAAAATTGTTCATAAAAAGTTGTGCTTGCTCCGAAACTCAAAATGAAATAGTCGGTAGTAATTAGAGTTATGGCGTAGAGTAGAGCCTACCAATATTTTTGAAAATATCAAAAATTGTTATTGAAAAAAGTTGATCAACACTGCAAATAAATAACATTCAAATAAAAAACAATAACATGCATGCTTAACCAAAAACAAAATAACATAAAAAATAAAACACTACTGATAAACCGTATCTTTTTGATAAAACACATATTTCATGATTTGTATATTTCGATGTTACTTGAGGTGCTGACAAACTGTTTTAAGTAACAATTTTTGATATTGTCAAAAATAAAGGTACATACCTTAATCTTTGATGGGAGATTCGTGTTTTTGGAAAAACCTCCTATGTATGACTGGAAAAATTTTACGTCTGACTATTTCATTTTAAGTTTTAGACCAAGCACAACTTTTTAATAACTTTTAATAACTTAATAACTTTTAAGTAACTTTTGCAAAAACGATTTTTCCATATGACTCCAACTTATGTAGACAGACTGTATACGGCCGGGTGTCCGTTGTCGAGCTTAAACATGGGGATCTGGGTTATCTTGAGAGATACGAAACCGGTTAAATTGGGGCTAAGTTGCAAAATTTAAGAACCTAAAAAAAGCTGAAAAATCATGAAAAATCGAGAATTCTTATTTTCGTCATATCTTTTTTTTATTGGAAATCAATAAATAATTTTTTACCGTCAAGAGCGATCCATCTCACATTTCAAAAATTTTCAAAGCCGAATAGATCCCTTAGTTTTCATAGTAAACTTTTGTTTTTATGACCGCCATATTATTTTTTTATGTCGTTCGGTGTAAAAAAAAATATAGAAACCAAAAATTATTCATATTAAAAAAAAATGTTTAAAAAATGTTTTTCTTTTTTTTGGAAAAAACAAACTTTTTTCACTGAATTACGTCCATATAAGTCATATGCTGCTTGCCTTTTTTTCTATGTTATTCGATATAAAAATATAAAAAATTGACGTTTATTTTTCAAAAGAATAAAATTAAAAAAAATGGATGACATTAATTTTTGGTTTCTATATTTTAGTGTATTTTTTAACAAAAAATACACTATTGAGGACGACATCACTTTTCGAAAATCACCCAAACTCATCAAATGTCCATCGATCATGACCCCCAGATCACGAAAAAGTAGTTTTCCAAAATTCACCTGCCCACGATATATATATATATATTTATATATATAAATATTTATATATTTATATATATATATATTTCTCCAAAATCGCGAAATTTCGATTTTAAAAACGCTCCTGTGGCTTTATCTTTCAAGATTAGTGAACGAAATTTTGGGTCCTTGTAAAATTTGGGAATGACGTTGGATTTTCGTTGAAAAACTTTCCAAAAGTCCCATCACTTCTACAGGGTGTCCCTTCAAAATTCCAGGTATCCGGTTTTTGTCATCTCATTTCAGGTCGCAGTTTTGAATCTAGGAGGCTGAAATTTTTGTGGGAGTAAGATATCTATAAAAACTGGTCTGGTATTGTACTTGAGCAAAATCGGTCGAGCGGTTTCAAAATGGCGGTCATTTTAATTTTTGAAAAATTTGCTAATATTTGAACCCCTGTATGAGCAAGATGGAAAAAAACTTTGAAACCAAATCAACAGGGTTTGAAGAAAATTGTTTCAAATTTAATTTAATGTAACAAAATTTACATTACTTTTATTATTAAGCCAGTGGCGTGGATAGGAAAGTGGTAAAAATGGCTAAATTTCCCTAACAATTTATGAGCACATTTTTGAAGCAATTGAACTGAAATTTTTACAGTAGATAACTATACTAATAGCCTTTAACACTTAAAAATTTCAAGAAGTGAGTAAGAAAAATGGCCGAGATATTCGAATTTTTTTTACATGATGTTTATTTCTCTAAAATTTTAAGAACGCTCCAGTAGCTTAATTTTTCAAGATTAATGAACGAAATTTTTTACTTTTGTGAAACTTATTAGGGATGACGTTTGATTTTCACAAAAAAACATTTACCTAAAATTGCGCTACTTTTACAACGTGTCTCTCCAAATTTACAAAAAAAAAAAGAAACGGGTATGAGGCACGGTTTCTGGTCGCTGTTTTCAATCTAGGGGGCTGAAATTTTTTTGGTAGTAAGATGCAAGTAGTCGTATGGTACTGAATTTGAGTTAAATCAGAAGAGCCGTTCCAAAATGGCGGCCTTTTCAATTTTAGGAAAAATTGATAGATTTTAAACCCCTAAATAAGCCAGTTAGAAACAAAAACTTTCAAACGAAATTAACATTACTGGAAGAAAATTATTTGAAATTTGAGTTATAAAATATTAAGTTAAAATATTGCAATAAAATTTGCAATATTTTTATTATTAAGCCAGTGGCGTGGGTAGGAAAAGGGAAAAAAGGCTAAATTTCTATAACCGTTTATGAACATATTTTTTGAGGATATGAACTGAAATTTTGACTGAACTAATAACCCTTAACTATGAAAAATTTCAAGAAGCAAATAAAAAAATGGCGGAGATATTAGAATATTTTTACATTATTATGTTTATTCCTCTAAAATTTAAAATTTTCGGTTTTCAAAGCTCCCCTTTCACTTTTTCCGTTCTATAAAAGGTAGTCTAAAAAATAGTATTTTTTAAGTAAAGTTAGCCAGTGGCGGGCATAGGAAATGGGCCAAAATTGTTCAATTTTGCCAATGTTTTTTTTTTTGTTTTGTTATATTTAAAAATTCATTCTATGGCACGGTTTAAAACGAAATGAAATGCAATGTCAGTGAATATCACCTGACTATGTAAAATTTCAGAAAGCCAATTTAGAAAGCGGTGAAAATATTCAGAATTGAATCGCATAAAAATACACTATTTCTGCGATTGATGCGCAAGAAGGTTTTTTTTATACCGAACGAGATAAAAAAATTATATGGCGGCCATAAGAAAAAGAAAAGTTGAGTGTGAAAACTTTGGGATTCTACCTACCAAAAATAAGAAATTTCGATTTTTCAGTTTTTTCAGGATATTTTGCAGAAAAACGGACACTCTGTAACTACATGACTTACTAGAATTTTAAAATAAGAAATAAAACTTTATATTGACTTTGACTATACCTCAGTCGACCAACAGATATAGTAATAAAACTGCGCACAAAACTTTTAAGGTCCAAGTAGTCACATCTGTAGGCAGATAGTGCCTTATTTATTGGTTACCTGTTTCCGGTAAACCAATGAGAAGGGCATTCTAAGGTTTGTGTATATAATTCCTGTGTATAAGGTCTGCCTACCTGGATTGTAAACTTACCGCGCACTTTTATTACTATATCTTTTGGCCGACTGAGGTATAGGAGACGAAGGAAATTAAAGCAACAACTTGTTTTTGTAACCGTTTTCTATTGTGGAAATCTCGAGGGAAATCTCGAAACGATTACCATCACGATGACTATGATCTTTTAACAATAAAATCAAAGCTTTTGAATCGATATATTCTCTCAAAAGTAACCTTAATTGCAGGAAGTCAACCCATTTATCTAAGGTAAGCTGACTCATAGCTTTGTTTGTAAACCTTGTAGGCGAAACATATCGGACAGAAAGCAACAAGAAGAGCTTTTATTTTTAGCAACCGAGTATTTTCTCATTTAGCTCATCGCGGGGGTGTCAAGCTTTATTAGTTATATAGAACACGAACACCTGCTATGGACAGGTAAACAGTTTCGTAGCTTACATAATTTATCTTCTTCGGCTACCTACTAACAATATTACAGAAAATTTCACGCATACATGCACGGTGTTTCTCACACTATATGTTTTAGCTAACAAAATTATCTAATGTTTTGTTAATTACGGGTTATGTAACGTAAGATACGAAATCTGGAAAAAAAATCAGAATACCTCAATTCTTTACACCGTGTCGAAGCATTTTTCGAACTAATTTGGTTCCTTAACTTTGGATCAACTTTGGAAACCAAAAACTAATAACATTAAAAAAAAAATGTTTATACCAAATGTCATAAAAATTGAGAAACCATAAGGAAAGTAATTCATAATAAGTAAGTAAGTAAGGAATTCATGTTGACGTAGTTGGGTGGAAAAATTTTTTGTTTTTTTTTTCTCCAAAAAAGAACAAAAATTTTGATTTTTTAATGATATTATTATTTTGGGTTTACATGATTTTCTTTTATACCAAACGATATAATATAGTGTCCATAATAAAAACAAAAGTTGACTATAATTACTCTCGATTTTTCAGTTTTTCAGGATATTTCAGCAACGACGGAAAACATCCGAATTGTCTTCAAAATTTTTATGAAACAACAAATTTTGCAACTTTTCTCTAATTTAACCAACCCTGTATCTCTCACCGTTTCCAAGATCCCCAGGTACTGACGCTTAAACAGGGTTACTGACGCTGTATACAGGGTTATCCTAAATAAGTGCGAAAAATTTTAGAGGATGATTCCTTTGCTTATTATAAAGCAGAAAGTTCTAATTAACGTGGGTCCGCAAATACACGTTTTTGAGATACAAAAGGTTTGAGAGGTGGGTGTCAAAAAACATTGATAGGTGTCAAAGAAATACTTTTTTCCAGTTATTGGATGATATCTGAGGAATCGTTTGAGATACAGAGCTCAACTTTTGATATATCTTATCATTGATATGAGCTACTTTTTCAATGCAAACTAATTTTTTAATTTTTTTTCATATGTCAGTGACGGAGATTTTGGGGTTGCTTTAGATTTTTTATGATAAATAATAAAAATAATATTAATGCTTTTAATATTATAATATAATAATTTTGTGATGCTTGGCAAATTTACCTATATGTATATTTGGTCATATTTACTAAAGTAAACCGTTTTCGAGAAAAACTGCTATTTACGATGAAAAACTTACTTGGGATGTTCAAAACATGTATCGGAAAATGAAGAACAAAAAAAATCGCTCAATCCTAAAATCTCCATACTAATGGCATACAAAAAAAAATTAATTGATATCAAAAAGGTAGCTAATATCAAAATCTGAGTTCTGTATCCCCTAGAGTTCTTGAGATATCTTCAGAAAACAGGAAAAGAAATTTGACATCCTGTATCTCAAAAACGAATCATTTTTTGATCCAGACAGACGTTAATGGTAAATTTTTTCCTTAGAATGAACCAAGAAATCACCGCGTAAAATTTTTCTCACTTATTTAGGATAACCCTGTAGATATGTACAGCTGCGAATCTACATGGTATATAGAAATGAACAACAATCTTATTTTAAATTAATATAAGTCAGAATTTGGACCTCTAAATAATTAAAAATAATTTTTGTTTTTATTCTTCAATTAAGCAAACTCTTATTAAGGAATTATGTAACTGATAATGCAAACAAAAAATTATATAATCTGAGTCAAGTTAATCTTGAGGTTTATGTCGATTTTTACGGTAATGAATGATTAACATGACCACCTTGAGAATGTGCATTTTCATGTATACTTTTTAACAGGCGATTTATTTATAAGGTTAGACGTCGATTCTCTTCAGAGATTACCTATATTTAAACAACTTTTATGTATCGTAAATGGTATTTGGTATAAAAATTAGGTTACCATTGTCAGTGGGTTGATACTCGATAAAGTGACAGTACATTGGTTGAATTTATACGTAGGTTTTTGCACAGTTAATAATATAAAAGTCATTCATTGACAAGGTTTGCTGAGATTAAATATAAGCTCCAAAGTCAAGTCTTGTATAATTTGGGTGCTTAGATAATCTACCCACTTTTGATAATACTTCAGCAAAAAAATGAATAAATATCGAAAATGGTAAATCAATTTATCATCAATATTCAGAGATTCTACCAAGTTTGTACCAAGAACGTAAATTTTTCATACGTTTATCAGTCTGCCTAAAATGTTTATAGACACCATTCCTCTTCAATTAATAGAAGCTCTCTAAATTGAGTGGCGCTTCAAGAGCTTTTCAGTCACGAAGTTAAATTATTTTTTTTATGTTTTTATTCAAAAAGTTGCCAAGTTTATATCTGATATAGTTGGACCAGAAATACAACGAAACGACTTCTGTCATTTTATCACTTTTTTGATTATTGACGTATTGTTGAAATCATAAAATATGACAGTTTAACAATTAGATCATTTCGTTATATCTCTTGGTCGACTATACTTAACAATTTTCATATAAATTATTTCGGGAGGAAAGGGAAATATTTTAGGAGGAGGCAAGAATAGTATGGATCATTACAAGTAAAAAACTTCATTTAAACATGTGTTAAATTTTTATTGAAAAAAAAAAAAAAAACTCTCATAAATATCTCAAAAAATATCTCATTAACCATTGAGAATTGGACACATGTTTATCTGAACTTTTATACTTGTAATAACTACTTGTACTATTGCTCTCTTAAATATTTCCATTTCCTCCTGAAGCACCCTGTATTTTCGAAATAATTAACTTGAATGAATCATGTTACCTATACTTGTATCAACACGCGCTCGCCAAAAAAGTGACAACCAAAATGTCCTGCTTAAGTAACGTTTATAAAACATGCATATGTATTTTTTATAGGTAAAAATTTAGATATGGCATGACGAGACTTAAGCATACCTTAAATCAAGTGTTTTGATAAATGTTTCGAATAATTATGCTTCGTATTATACTCTGATGAAATAGTAGGTATAGTTATTGATTATTACATAAATTAATAAACATTTATGTATATTTAGGGAAAACTTTAATATTTAATAGACGAACGAGGAATGATCAAAATTTGATAAGAACTGAAGTGCATCTACCGTTTTATTTTATTTTAATTAAGAACTGCTTCAATTTATTATTGAAATTTTCGGGGAATATGTATATAACATTACGACATAAAGAATATGAGAGTACCTAATTTCAATTGTTTGCATTTTTAAAATCACCAAAGTATTTTTACAATTCCACTGTTACTCAGTAACTTTACACAGCATTCCAGGTAAAAAAACTCTATTTATTCCCTCTATCTAGTACCAGTATAACCTATAGTTGACAAATAAAATAAGATCGTTATATACCTACGTAGCTAGGTACTTGGACAAAGTTGCATAATAGTACGTATGTTATTTTTGATAAAGTAATGACAGCAGCACAATTTCAAGCAATGCTGCAAACTTTTTTTATAATCCTAATAATTAATGTTTCATGATATTATAGGTCTATTATAATAAATATCATATAAACTCTCATAAGTGAGAACAAAGAACAAAAACCTTGTTTAAATTGAAAGTATCTATACCATTGAATATGGGCAAATTTATCAATAAATTAATCGACATTGCAGCTATAAAACTTAATCGTGGTCGTCTTTAGCGACACACCTCTGAGGAATAACTAGAAGACATTGTTATATGTATAGAAGGAGAATCTGAACAGCATTAAGTTTGATTTTATGGTTTTAATACACAGAAAATATTCCAGTTTTTTTTTTTTTTTTTTGTTATACGAATTGTCGTCTTTTCCATTTGGTGGTATTTTTAGTATAGGTATCAACACACATTTGGGGCAACAAAAATCTATAATACTGCGAGATCTTTTGGATCTGCGGACGAATTTGGATGGTTAAATTTGTCACCCAAAGATGTCCCCCTCAATAACAAAATCGACCTGTTTCGGCGTTTTTCGCGTACATCTTCAGTTTCCTATTTATTAGGCCTGTTTCATTATCATTAGGCCACCCTATGTATTACCTCCTTAAATATGCTATTTAAATTAACTTCTCAGATAGATATCTATAGGTACCTACAGTACAGTAGGTACTCAAAACTCGAAATACCTGACCCAAAAATTTTATTGAGACTTAAAATATGTATAGTTACCTCCTCGGGAAAAACTTTTTGCATTTTCATAATGCATGCATTTTCATAATGCTATTCAATTTTTCACATGTTCTTATCGTTTCTACAAGGTTATCAAGAATACAAGATACCCAATAGAATATTGAAAAGTTTCTAACAGATTCAAAGAGTTTTTCACACCTTTATCTCGAACTTACATCAAATTTCTGGATAGTGGCGTACATTTAGTAAGTAGGTAGGTGCCTATACTAACCTTCCAACAACAATGGGGAAAACCAAACTTTCGTAACATAGGTAACGTCCATATTGCAGTGAGCAAGTTCTTGCGAATCTTCTTTAACAACAGGCAGGTGAAATCTCGTTCCCTTTCTGGTGAATTTATCCTAGCTCATCTAGAATTTTGTTTTTTGTACATTTGAAAAGAAGTGATTTCTTGCATACGTCCGAATTCACAACATAATTACGTAATCAATTATCTACATCTCATTCTAAAGCTGGTAAACAACATGCCTAGGCATTGTATAGAATGCCCGTTGAACCATGGGCAATGTATGAAATAGTAGAGTTTTGAAACAATTAAGTAGGTATACATGTTTTTCAAATTGGTCAGGTCAGGCCAGGTCAGGTCAGGTCATTTCCTTTACTGTCCCTTTAGGTAATGATATCAACAATCAGGAAAGCGTTATTCACGTACCTAACTGCATAGGTAATGGAAGTACTTATACCTGTTGTAATAACTGGTGTCTACCTACTTATTTAACGAAAAAAATAAATAAACTTGACTACCTTATACCTATACGAATATGAATTATTGGAGGGCAAATTTAAGTTTAGCCCTTAGTAGTAGTGTGCACGTTTCGTTGCCCGTTGTCGTTCATTATACACATTGCCAGATGAGCCTCTGGTATTCTATACAATACCTAGGCAATGTATGAAATAAATCGTATCTCACACATTGCCTGGACGTTTTAGGCAATGTATACAATGACTAGGTATTATACAGGGTGTCCAGGTATGAGTGTAAGAGCTACACGTGGCGACCTTCCTTGGACTATTTTGAGTAAAAAATCTTAATACAATAATGCTCTAAACCTCTTCACGGTGCCACACGAGGTCATCAAAGTTAGAAATTCTGGGTCACAAATATGCATATTACTGAACTTCTGTTTCCTTTTGCAGTTACGGTTAACATTTTCAAAGACTTTTGCAAAGTCTTATTTGATTTAATTTTCATAACAGTGCAATTATTAACTTTTTTAACATTTCGTAAATTTTTGTTTTTTTAGAAGCAAAAGTTCAATAATATGCATATTTGTGAACCAGAATTTCTAACTTTGATGACCTCCTGTGGCACCATGAAGACGTTTAGAGCATTATTGTATTAAGATTTTTTACTTAAAACAGTCCAAGGAAGGTCGCCACGTGTAGCTCTTACACTCATACCTGGACACCTTGTATACAATACCGGATTATATAAATTGCCTATAACATATACATTGGCAATTTAAAATGTACTTTCATAATGCCAATTTTCCCCGTGTCGTAGAAATTAGGAGCAAAAAATTTCCAAACAACACAAAATCTCCGCCACTGCCATATAAAATAAATTTAATTAGAGCTCAAACAGTAAATAATATTAGTGATAAGATGTGTACAAATATTCATTTTTTTCATCTGAAATGGTTCCTCCTCGGGTTCCTCAGATTTGGTCAAAAAACTGAAAAAAAAAAATTTTACACTGAATCTCGAAAAGGGTGGGTTGGCGGACCCATAATTATTTTTTCACAGAACGCGCCAAGAAATCTCACTTTTCAATTTCCGAAACATGTTTTGAAGCACCCTATGCACAGGATGTGTGTTTAATATTGCGAAAAAATTTAAAGACAAAAAATTTCTATTAACGAAATGTACCGTTTTTGAGATACAAGGTGCCAAAAAAAATTATTTTTCCAGTTTCTTGAAAATTTCTGAGGTACCGTTTGAGGTATAGAACTCAGCTTTCGTACATGGTGGCTCGCATATAATGACCAATGAGCAATATCAGCTACCTTTTAAATGCCAATTAATTATTATTCATGTGCCATTGACTGAGATTTTAGGATTGAAGGGCTCATTTTTTGCCCTTCATTTTCCGACACATGTTTCTTAACATCTAAAGTAAGTTTTTCATCATATAAAATGCCTTTTTACTTGAAAATGCTTCAGTTTAGCAATTATGACCAAGAAAACCTTTTTGTGTAAAAAATATTGACGTTTAAAGATGCGCTTTTAAAATGTCACTTTACCGAGTGTCGTAGATATTAGATACGAAAACACCTCACGCAACCCTAAAATCTCCCGCCACTGGCATATGGAAAAATATGTAGTTCGCATTAAAAATTCAACTAATATCAATACAGAAGCTGTATCCCAAATGGTTCTCGATATGTCTTCAAATAACTTAAAAAATAAACTTTTTTTGCCACCTCTGTATCTCAAAAATGATGCATTTCCGAACACACGTTATTGGGAAGTTTATTGTTTATTTTTACTCAAAAAATCTGCCTTAATTTTAATTTAATTTCGCACTACTAAAGATACATCTTGTATACCTACAGGGTGTCTTTTATAGTAGAGTAGCTTCAGCATTTGATATAAAAAGTCATTTTAAGGAAGAAAGCTGTATACAACATGAATCAAAACGCTCTTAATTCTCGAGATACTACAGTTGAGTTTTCTGAAAGAATTTTTTTTTTTAATACCTACCTATCTCAAAGTTATGTAATTTTAATGGAACCTCTCAAAAAAAAATTACAGTAGCTGCGTTGATTGAAGTAGAAGATGTTCTGCTCCGAAATAAAAATTATTCAATCTAGTGACGGAGATCTAGTTGTTGTTACCTTTTTTTCTTAATAAATTCTACGCCAATGAGTTTAATGCGAATATGACATTTTTGGACATCTCGTGTTGTTAAGAGAAGAAAATTCATCTTAGTTTTTGTCTGTATTTATGTATTTATTTAACCTCTACATTTTTTTTGTCTATATCCCAAAATTATATTACTTTAAATAAAGCATATTATAAAGTATATTGCCTAGCTGTAATTTTTAAAATGTTTTATTTTACACCCATATTTCAGAGTTTGTCAAAATTATTAATGTTATCCCACTTACAATAATTGTACTGTACTTAATTAATGGCACTATAGCCCTTCATTAAAATTAACTACATAAGCTGGGCGTAGCTCATCCTTTTATAGTCAGAACCTAAACCTTGCATCCGCCCATTCAGAAATTAGTTCCCGATTTCAAAAATCCCACAGTAAAAATGGATAAGAAAACTATGAATTTGTTAGGTATATACTAGGAATTGATAATTGCATGTCTTTATTGAAACTGATTGTTAAAATAAATGAACAAACGAATGTGTTATAGAATGCCTACTCTCTTACAACATGTATTGTATAATGGTTACTGATTAGCTTTGTTTTTACTCTCGCTAAAGTTGAAAAGTTCCTTGCAAAAACGGTTCATAAACTTTTATGGCTCTTATAGAAAGAAGTGAGCTTGCCTGTAATAATAAATTAATGCAACTGGCAAGGCAACGGGTATTTCTTGTAGGAAGGTTACTTGTCTGAGCTACCATTGAGCTCTCCACCAATGAGCAAGTTCAAGGAAGTGTTACTGTTGTCAATGACATTGTAAATGTAGGCACAGGAATATATTTGCATATAATAGAGGGTTATGCATAATGAGATCAGCAGACAATGTATTCTTACGGTTTATCAGTTTGAAGGTGTCATTTAATGATGATTAAATATCGTCCCTTTGATGAACAAGTATACCATGCAGGCAAATTCAAACGAACTGGTCTAAAATCAATTAGGTACCTATATGGTAAAGAAATTTCTAAAATAAAAAAATAAATAATAACTGAAATAAATATGCCAGTAAATTAATTCAATTATTATATCCATTTGCTGTATAAAGTACAAGAATTATTACTGCAGCCAAAAAATTCAACAATAAATGAAAACTGTACCGAGTAGACATTAGAGAGCACCATATGGATTTTAATGGAAAATAAACCAAGTGAAACTTTTAGCAAATATGCATCCAATTAGCTTGCATATTTTATTTTACCGATAAATTTAATTTAATATTTTATTATTAAAAAAATTCTACAATATGTATACAATATCCAAGATACAATATAGTAATTCACGAGTACATTGCATAAATGCATATGTAGAGACTTAAACCTTCAAGCTAAGCTCTTCACAAACAAATTGTGTTATGACTCTTAAATTTCTGGAAACAAAATATTTTTATTTTTTTTTTTTTTTAAAGAGGGAGCATCGGTCTTAACTGTGTAGGTAAGACATAGTCGCTCCACTCTGGTAATTTGGCTTTGAGACGAACTCTTTAGCCACACACACTTTAAATTATATATTTTTGCCTTTTAAACGTTCGATCGCTTGTTTTACTTTTCACAGACATTCGAAAATGAATCTGAAAAGTAAAGCGGGCCGAGGTGAGTTTCGAACCCGCGATCTATGGCTTCGTGAGCCAGCGGAGTACCACTAGGCCACGCAAGTCACAAACAAAATATTAATTTTTAGATTTTTATTTATTATTTTTCTGCATTATTATAAGTAAACCTATTCAAAATCAAAAATACCTAATTAAATATATTTTTTTTAGCAATTGCCAGATGTTATTTTAATAACATTTTATTCTAAAGCTAAACCTGGAGATATTATTTTCACAAAACTGAATTTGCATTATACTATGACCCACGTACTAGTTTACACCCTATACATACATATAGCAAAATATAACTTTGCTATTTGCTCTAATTTGTGGTGCAATATTTAAAATCTGCATCGTAATGAACAGGTACCTACTGTATATTTAAATAAGCTAGGAGTAGAAAAGCAAACTTTTATGGCCTGTATTCATGAATATTGCATGCATATATGCCAATTACTATACACTATAGGAAAATGACTTAAATATGCCAACCCTGAAGTTTTAAACTTTAGGTATAGATATTTATGTATTTCTATTTTATTATTGACTAACAAACCGTTGAAAATAAATTGTATACCTATTATCCCTAGAGGATATAAACCTACTCACTTCCTCTAGAATTCATTATAGGCATCTATATGCGAGAAAGAATAACACATAAAACCCATGATTGTAGCAAAATTAATTATATCTACCTCCAAGAATATTGATACACTGGGAGAGTATTTATTTAATGAGAGCTAATATTAGATACCATAAAAAGATATGTAAGTATGGGTAGTTAAAGTTTCTTATTAAAGATATATACACAGTCTAAGGTGTTTCTTTAGCTGTTTTCATTAGACCATAAAGAAGGGACATCACACAGCCATAACGCAGGACAGTTGGGTGCGGAAGTCAAAGCACCTGTAGATATACAGAGGATGCACATTCACACGCTATCAAACTGAATGCACCTTAAATTATTCAACGGTCCTAAACACCCTAATTACTGGTTCGAGTATATAGTAAAGAACAGTCATCGCGTCCGGACGTCTTTCGAGTTATTGGACATTTATATTATGACACATAGACTGTATGTCTTTATGTTTTCTTTTCATACTAAGACAATAAGCGAAATTACTAAGGGGGGAAATCCAGAATTAGTGTATCCATACTCATCAGACATGCCATGATGCATCCCTGTAGATCCTAATCCCCATTAAGAGGTCGTTGAAGTTATATTGTCTTAGTAGCAGCCGGGCGTCTATTATCAGCTAATTTGAGAAAATTCGGGAAGTCATGTAGCATGTAGCAGCTGCTATACTTATTGGATCAAGATACCAATTGAACCTAGAGAACCAGCCGGATTAGGTTGTCCCAGTTCAGTCCAAGGATACCAAGTTGTCTCTGAGTCCAAGTTGTAATACAGTTCAGAAAAGTAACAACTCTAATTATTACAATAATTGCATTTTGATACTTTGAACCGATCATTAGTTCTTTACCGTTTTGCTCCAAAATGAAAAGGAGATCAAATATTTATACAAATATCTTTTTTACATGTTATCTGTCTCGTTCTTCAATCAACACAGTGTATATAATAACACCTTGCAGATTAATCCTTTTACCTAGTGGGTAACCGTTTTCATATCAAAGAGGATTAAGTACCAAAATCAAAATCCGCCTGAGTGGCCTGAGATCTGCATCTGGTATAGGTATACTTAGTCCGCCACTGCGACGAATATACAGGGTGTTAACTACCAACTTGTACAAAATAAAGGAGGTGATTCTACGACTTAAGAAAAAAGTACCTATTAATATGGGGTCCGCAAACGCACCGTTTTCGAGATACTTTGTTCAAAAAATTGAATTTCTTACTTTCTTTGCGATATCTCAAAAATCGTTTGACCTACAGGCTACAGCTTTTGTACAGATTTTTACATTAATAATAGCTACTTTTAAGGATTCAAACTAATGTTCTAAGATAAGCCAGTATGGTAGAGATTTTAGGGTTGCGTAAGGTAACCACCCTAACTTTTATAGCACTGGAAAAATTGGCATTTTGAGAGAAAATTCCAAAGCGCCAATGTTTTTTACGCAAAAAGTACTCTTGGTCAAAAGTTGTAGAAGTCACCGTTCTCGAGAAAAACGACATTTTATGATCATTATGAAATGTACAAAATTCAACATGAAAAATAGAAGTTCAATCGTACGTTTCTGGTAGATATATGAACGGCCAAATGCTCTTCATGTTCAGGTGGAAGAATCTGTTCTAGACGAAGTTGAAAACAATCTGACTACAAGCAGAAGAAAAATAGGTGCAAATTTGAATTCGTGCCATGTTACAGTATGGAAAATTTTGACAATAATTTTTTTTTCAAATTGAATTTTCTACGTTTTTGATCATAAAATGCCGTTTTTCTCAAGAACGGTGGCTTCTATATAGCTTTTGACCAGAAGAACTTTTTTTTTTTAAAAAGAGGGAGCATCGGTCTTAAC
Organism: Malachius bipustulatus; assembly: GCA_910589415.1. NCBI lineage: Eukaryota > Metazoa > Arthropoda > Insecta > Coleoptera > Melyridae > Malachius > Malachius bipustulatus. The sequence continues at coordinate 38,511,342 of OU342630.1, forward strand.
TGTGTAGGTAAGACATAGTCGCTCCACTCTGGTAATTTGGCTTTGAGCACAAACTCTTTAGCCACACACACTCTTTAAATTATATATCTGCCTTTAAAACCTTCGATCGCTTGTTTTACTTTTCACAGACATTCGAAAATGAATCTGAAAAGTAAAGCGGGCCGAGGTGAGTTTCGAACCCGCGATCTATGGCTTCGTGAGCCAGCGGGAGTACCACTAGGCCACGCAAGTCACTAGAAGAACTTTTTTGTGTAAAAAACATTGGCGCTTTGAATTTTGCTCTCAAAATGCCAATTTTTCCGCTGCGATAAAAGTTAGGAGGGTGAAACCCTTACGCAACCCTAAAATCTGTACAAAAGCGGTTCTTGAGTTATCGCAAAAAAAAAGTAAGAAACACATTTTTTTGAACACCCTGTATCTCGAAAACGTTGCGTTTGCAGACCCCATATTAATCGGAACTTTTTTCTTAGAATAAGTCGTAGAATCATCTCCTTTATTTTGTACTAGTTGGTAGTTAACACCCTGTATACCTATACAATATTTATTTGAGGAATGGAAAATTTTTTATTTTCTTTTTTTATAAATTTTATAAATAAATACGATTCGATTATTAACTATAAAGACCTTTTCCAGAGTTCAGTTCAGGAATACGACACTAACCTAACACCGACCTTGAACTTCCAACATATCGTAACTCTCTTATTTTTACCATTCCTTTCTCCACATGCACGGAATTCGTGAAGCTCTGTATGTGGTTGCTTTATGCCCTCGGATGAGTGTAAATACTGTAAATCTAGCAACTGGAGACTCGGCAGAGACACGGAGAACTTATGGAATCCCGAGCACGTTTCTGGGATTTGTCACACTCGAGAGAGCGAATATCTCATAACTGCACTATAACTGCTTACTGCAATCAAAGCAATCATACGTGTGTGCAGCCATTGAATCAGCCGACGGACGCCGGTGTAAAAGGCCAGGGGCGGCGATTTTGGGATTTTTCACTAGCAATAAAAATATCTATACCTAATATTCTTTATACATATACCTAAATAATTGTATTTTCTCGATTTTGGTATTATTTTTCCATACACAACACATAGGTATATAGGTACTCCTTTACCTGTTTTGAACATATCTAAAAAATACTACTTATTGGTAACCAAACAACTTTTTCAGTTGGCACTGCATATCATGATACAGTCTTGTTTTCGTCTTTTGTCAATTTCTTTTCCAAATTTATGCTTTTCTTTTTAATTGACAATAGACCTGACGTCAGGTTTTTATACAAATTATGCACCTCTATTTACTTACTTATTCATTTACAGAGTATACAGGGTGCACCATGTATCCTTCTCTATATTGCTATCTCCTAACACTAACAGATACAGGGTCGGTTAAACAAATCCAAAGGAGCGCAATTTTGTGGCCATCTCGATTCCGTCGAGACATACAAGATATCTGTGACCGTTCCTGAAATATCCTGAAAAAACTGAAAAATCGAGATATCTTATTTTTTCCATATCTTTTTTATTATTGGAAATTAATGAATAATTTTTTGTGGGCTTACATAAGTCTTCAAGAGCTACCCATCTGACATTTCAAAAATTTTCAAAGCCGACTATAGATCCCAGTATTTTCATAGTCAACTTTCGTTTTTCTTATGGCCACCATAGTGTTTTTTCATGTTGTTCGGTATAAAAAAAATCACAAAAACTAAAAATTGTAAAACTTCAAAAAATAAATTTAAAAAAATTTTATTCTTCTTTTTTCTTTACAAAAAAGACATATTTTTAGACCGAATTTCATAGATAAATTAAAAAACCATAAGGCAAGCACTATTTCGGCGTATTTTACAAATGTTGACGTTTTTCGACGATTTTTTATTAGGTTTATCTTTGAAAAATTAAGAATAAAAATTTAAAAAAATTTTTTTTGAAGTTTATTAATTTTTGGTTTCCATTATTTTTTTCATATCGAACAACATAAAAAAATAATATGGCGGCCATAAGAAAAACGAAAGTTGACTTTGAAAACTCTTGGATCTAGTAGGCCTTGAAAACTTTTGAAACGTCAGATGGACAGCTCTTAACGGCTTATGTAAGCCTACAAAAAATTATTTATTAATTTCCAATAATAAAAAAGATATTAGGAAAATAAGAAATCTCGATTTTTCAGTTTTTTCAGGATATTTCAGGAACGGTCCCAGATATCTTGCATGTTTTGACGGATTCGAGATGGCCACAAAACTGCGCATCTTTTCTCTAATTTAACCGACCCTGTATCTCTTAGCGTTCAGGAGATAGCAATATAGAGAAGAATACATGGTGTACCCTGTATAGTAGTTATGACAACTTCACTGTACGCAAATTGATCAATTTCCACTGTAAACGTCATAATTACCCATTATTGATCACCCCTTCATATCACGGGTAGTATTTTAACAATGTTACTACCCAATCGTAGTTACAAGTTTTAGCTGTCTTCTCATCGAGATTTTTTACGTACAATTCTAATAAACCATGCAAACGAAAAAAGTTTCTTAAATGGAATGCTTTTAGTATGCAAGTCAGGGGTTCATTCTTTATTCCTTTGTTAAAATGTTTGCAATTAATTATTATTAATTAAAAGTTATTTATGGACTAAGGGTATTTGAATATATTCATTTCATTTGTACATTTGTACGTTACAAAATTACAAGGTAAGCATTCCGAACTGCATAAATATTGAAAAATGTATGCATACAAAAGTGAATGTCTTTTAGTGTTACTTAAAGTTTCATTAAATTCACGTCTGATGCTTAAGAATGCGGTACCTTTGATACACCGCCACTAAATAATGTTATAAAGCGTTTCCCCATATATTTGCTGATGAAAGAGAATTTTTGTTCCGGCGGAGACTAATCTTATCAACATCAAAAAGGAAGAAAATTCGTATAATAGGGCGACCCCTGTTGAGTACATGACGATTGTATTTGGTGCGGTTTTTCAAAGTGAGTTTCTTTACTATGACTCTTCTGAAAAGAAAAGACACCTTCGTCAGGAAAGCCAACTTCTTGTATCACAGTCAGTCCTTTCTAGCCTGTACCATGAAGGAATTCTCGAAGGGTGGGTAAAGACATATCACTTATCGAAATGTAGAGGGCATTAACTTTGATAAAAATTGAATGACGTTACAATTGAATGAACAATAATTATTATTGTTCCTGATTGTATACATTTCCGATTGCCATCAGATACTTATTTTTCCTCTCACAAAATACACATCACTAATTTTGTCTAATCGAGGCAGACGCACCTACGCAGATTACGCGTCTCGTTAGACGAATCTACATGTCTTAAGCCGGTCACTCATCTGATGAACGTTTACATTCGTTCATATTGTCGAACATATTTCATCTTATTTTATCTGGGAGTGAAAAATCGCTACCGGGCGCTCACTCCTAAATGACGAAATTTTCCCGGCAATGCGAACAAATGAAAATGTTCTTCAGATGAGTGACCGGCTTAAGATGTATTTCTGTTTGAGTAAGTATTATATAAATTTTTTATTCTCTTAAAAAAATAGTTCATGCATGTAACGTCTCTCCTTTTTTGGGCGACGTGACAATTAAGTAATTAACAAATGCCTTCAGACGGGATAGTGGGTGAACTTTCACAAATTTATACACAACATTAAAATATAAAACATAAATTTATTGTGTTCATAAAACAACCTATTTGGAATTGATAAATTTGCTTCACTCGGACGATTTAAATTTGTGAACGCAGTATAGATAGACACTTCCTGATTCGCTGACATATTATGGCGTCGCTTTACAGCGTCACGACGTTATTGTAACGTCACATGCAATAAGGAGAAACATAAAGAAGACGAATTTCCCAGATTTGACATATTTTTTTACAATACTTAAATACCTACCTAAAACATTATGTTTGTTTATTTTATTTTTTTTATTTAGATAGCACTTATCCAACACCTCCCGTTGGCCGCTAGTGAGTTTAACTAAAGTTTCTGTGCAGTTTAAAGGAAATATGTATGGCAACTCGGTTGGATCACATGCACATAAAGTGTAACAAGCTCTACTGCTGAAATCCCGCAGAGATTGCCATCTCGCAGCTTGTGGAGCATTCCTGATAGATTCTACAGTGACTGCGACATTAACTCACATCTCACATAATCTGATTTTATCTCCAGTAATTCAATGTCCTTGTCCAAAGTTAGTAGGGGTTTCCTTGAAAGATGTTATTATCTCTTTACAAGGTCCTAATGTATTATCAGAATAATATACATATACCAGTTCGTTTTATTCCTATTTTCAAATATTTGGACGTGAAAACTGCAGAAAATGTGCATTTTTAATCCATTATTGTTAATTTTAGAAAATCACTTTTTTTAAGTACGCCGCTACCTCTAGACCAAAATTGTTGGCATTACCTGACATTACTAAAAAAGCCATTTCGGAGAAGCGGCAAGTAAGTTTGCAATGGCTTTTCTCTCTGAAATGGGTATTTTAGTAATGTCAGTTAATGCCAATAATTTTGATCTGGGACTATAGGTTAATATTATGAACGTCTTGTTCAAAGCGAATTGAAATTCTCATGAATCATTAATCTCACGGAGACGGCTATATTAATATTTATGTACCCACATTCCTACAGGATGAATATTTGTTGCAAGTCAGAATAATCTAAGTTACAGTACGGGACACAAAATAAGAAAAATAATTAAAAATACCTAAGTAAAACATAACGACGAAAAATTAATTAAATCAAGTCATAACGATTAGCAGAGAAAGACCAAAGGATTGAGCTCCTTTTCCACTGAATGGACTTTGAGAAACTTTTGTGTTGCTGTTGTCTATTGACAGAAAATGTTTCTAGGTGATTCTAAATTATTTAGAAAGTTTCTTGTTTTTTGAAAATTATTGTTACTTGCATGTCTTTAACGGTTTAAATTATGCGCGTTGCTCTTTTATATTATTATTACTAAACTCTTTTTATTTTTAACAAATTAAATTACAATAGTTTATATTACAATAAATTACAATAATAACTTTCAATGCTTAGGTATTTATTTACTTTACCTCTGCACAAAATTCCACTTTTTTTTAAATCACTACTGTCACAAGTCCTTTAATCTCTATTTTCTACCTGTCTACAAATTCTTCAATCACAGTTGGTATGGTATTTGGTATGGTTTTGCTATTTTAACTAAATGTGAGAGATGATTTATGTGGTCCCGAACACTAAAGGTTTATTGTATTGTATTTCTCACATTTAGATTTTCCTTGAACAGGCTCTCGGAACTGAGTGGTCCCAGGACCGCAGAGCGCGTTCGTGCGAGTGCTGGACACTCGAATATCACATGAGAAGCTGTCTCATCCTCTTCATTGCAGAGTCTACAAACTGGTTCTTCTCTGTATATCCCCAGCGTATGTATAGGTGTACTGGCAGTGTCCTGTGAGAAGACCCACCATCGTTCTGATCTGCATTCTGTTTAGTTGCAGTATCTGGCTGGCAAGGTTTTGAGAGAGCTCCTTAGTCATCACCTCACCATGTTTATTTCCTGTTACACAGTTCCAGTGTGCTACATGTTGGATTCTTACCCACTGAGCCACCGCCCCGCGTATAGTGTTCCTCGGGATGCCAAACACTGGTTCATTGTGTATTTCATCCCAGCGCCTTTCTTGGCTAGTTGATCTGCAGCCTCATTACCAGGCGTTCCACGGTGATCCGGAAGCCAGTGTCACCACGTTGCACCTGGCTAAGTCAGTGAGGCCTTGCAGGCATTCTCAGACCAGTTTTGATCTGATTTCATAAGCTTCAAGGGCTTTCAGGCTAGCCTGACTGTCGGAGAGGATGTAGATTTCCCTACCTCGATAGTTCCTTCTAGTATTCTCTCTTAACGCATAGTCTAATTGTATTTATTTTAGCCTGGAAGATGCTGGCATGAGTCCCCAGTGGTAAGTAAATACTGCATCTAGGGACCACCCCATGCACTCCAGCTCCGGTACCTGTATCTGTCTTTGAGCCGTCCTTGTACCAGACCAGCCCTTTTTCCATTTGTCACCATTATTTCCAGTCTATTAGGACGTTAAATGGTTTTACAAATGATATTATAGGACTCATGTAATCAGATTGCATTTCCAGGATAGGATCTGCGATGGTATCAGTTATTCTTGAATGTCCGGTTTTCCCAGGTTTGTCCCAGTTTTGGTTTTGTTCCAGCCTGTAGGCGCCCAAACGTGCCTCGCTCTTAATATGAATGTCAAGAGGAGGTAGGTCAAGTATAGCCTCCAGTGCTGTCGTTGATGTAGTGTTCATGGCTCCCTTGATGCCTAGGCATGCAAGCCTCTGAACACTTTGAATTTTCATAATGGCTTGTTTCTGGTTGATCTTTAGCCACCAGACTAGACAGCCATATGTTAGTATGGGTCTAACCATGACAATATGCAATCAATGTACCATGCGTGGTTTTAGTCCCCATGTTTTACTGAATGACATTCTGCATATGCCATCAGTGCCATTTTACCATTTTGCCACTCACAGTACTGAACACAACTCTTTTGTACTCTTGCACAATCACTTATCATCACTTATATTCAACCAAACTGTCTCTGTCCAATATACCAGAATCTATATAAACAAAAAGTACCTACAGATGTTCGATTTTCCTAACCTCCAGTTCCAAATAAATCCAGAAGGGATATCAAAATAATGGTTACGAACACAAAGTGATGAGAGTATTTTACTAACAAAATAGAAACAAATTCATAACCGTAACACACCTGCATTTATTAGAAAACGATTTAAATGGTTGGCTTGTTATACAAATGGATATTTAGCTCGCTCGAGTGATATAATTCTTCAATAAATTTATGACGTCATTGCTATAATATACATATAAGTGTATAAATTTTAATTGTTCTTTTTAAAAGAATAAAGTATATCAACGTGTAGAGTCTATACCAATATAAGTTATAAATTTGGACGTCGTGCTTAAGGTAAATGTTGTATTAAATTGTAATCAGAAGTTAGTAGAGCATTTCGTGACTGCTTCAAGTCTTAACCGCCAAGGAAACGGCTAAAAGAATTTGTAATTTAAATTTCCTCGATATACATATTTCTAACTGTAACAATTTGTATTATTATTACCAAAGAAGCTACGAATTATGCAATTTTCAATTTCCCGTGAGTTCCACACGTGAACTTAATATTTTTGTAAGTCAAAATTCAATTTCCCTCTAATAATATATTAATTTATTTTGATCCCTATCTGTAATAAACAATTTGCAGTAATTGTGAAAATTTTGTAGCACTCTTGTGTGATGTTTTGCTAACCAGGTAGTGTTTCATTTTAATAACCAACGCAATACTTATATAGTAAATTATTTGAGTATACATTACGAGATAATTCAATTCAATTATTACATACTTTGATTTAAATAAAGAAATTATTACCTATTATACTATCTGGAATTTCCAGGAGTTGTGATATTCTTTGAGAGCGCCTTTATTTACAAAATACAAAAAAGATCAATTATATTCTCCGTCTTAAGGGTTTCAAAGTAAAATTATTTTCAGCCGTACATGTTTGCCATATACCGCTGTACGTCACGTAACTTTGATATTTTGAATAGGGCAGTCGATATTATGATTACATTGTAATATTGTCTGAGAAACTTCAAGGAAAACGGTTTTTATAGCGGAAGTTTGTATAATGAGCAACTTATGAGTTATAAACAAATTAAAATAAGCAATTTTACATTTTCAAGAAATTATTTAACAAGCGGAGGTTTTTATTACTCTGTAGCCCAGTTAGCACAGCAGGCTTGATACAAGCTTGCATCAGACTTGCAAATTCACTTGATGCACAGCCTTCTGATTATTAGAGAAGGCTGTATTTGATGCAAGCTTGCATCAGACTTGCTAGTTACCATAGTTGCAAGCTTGAGATGCAAGCCTGTATGAAGCTTGCGTTGAAGGCTTGCTGCAGACTTGCAGTGCAAAACTTGCATCAGACTTGCTGTGCAAGCCTTTATCAAACTTGCTAGTTATCATCGATGCAAGCTTGCTGAGCGAGTCTGTTTTGTACTACAATAGTTGTACTACATAACAATAATAGTAACAATATTAGCTTTAATATACCTACATTTATTAGGTATTTTTAGTCGCTTTTATTAAAAAAATCAGATAATATTAATGTTTTTTATTAGATATTATTTATTTTAATTAAATTTTAATTAGATAATGAGTCACTGGGAAATCATAAGTCGGTTGCATATACTAACCTTCTGGCTTTGCTGGGCACTAGCTTGGTTTAAACAATAATTATTGCCGACAGCGGCCTCGTATCTTGAAAATTGGAATCAGTTTCTTGATGTACTTATTTTCTCCTATGTTACAGGAATCATCAACTAAAAGAAATTTTCCTAGAATCTCAATTTTTAACTAACAAAAACCATTCATCTAAGTACTTTAATTGGAATGTAAAATTGCATGAGACTTTATTGACTTGCCTTCAATATTTAAGTTTAGGTAGGTAGGTATATCTACACAGTACACACTGCAGCAATATCCACATAAATAAAAGGTGTAAATAGGTAACACATAAGTGCTCCTCTATCCCTATCCTATATCTGTGCACGTGCCGACGTGATTCTCTTATTCTCGTCTCCTTTCTCTTCTACACTTCTATTAGGGAAGAAAAGGTAATCAGTCATGAGGGAATTCCATTTGTGCCTTTGTGGATATAGAAGGAGCTTTTGATAACATTCCTCACGATATGGTCAAAAGTTCTCTAATTGAAAGATGAGCAAATAGTACAATGCATATGTGAGATGTTAAGAACAAGAACAGCTGAAACAAAAATGGGAGAAAACACCATCCAGATCAGCACAATTAGAGACTGCCCACAAAGAGGTGTACATCACATTCATCACCTCTGATGTGAACCCTAGTAAGTGGAATACGAATTTCTTCGAAAATTATCAAATCAAGGCATCGATTGCCAAGGTTATACCGATAATATATTTATAAAAGTCAGAGGAAAGTGCGAAGCAGCTCTCTGTGACATAAAACAAAGAGGACTAAATAAAAAGAAGATGATGCTTGTCAGGGGGACTGAACATGATTCCAGCAAAGACCACTGTTATAGCATTTATGGGCAAAATAATGTTCGACTAAAAACAATAAGCCCAGATCCGGTAAACATTGAATGGAAGCCAGATGTTCAATATCTAGGAGTTATATTAGACAGCAACCTCCTGTGGAAGAATCATATGGAAGAGAATGGTAGAGCTACTCGAGTACTCATGGTGTGCAGAAACGTTTCAAAAAAGACCTGGGCAGTTAACCCAAGTATTAACCGAGATAGTGAGACCTGTAATCACTTAAGGAGCTGTTTGTAGCTTGGGCAAACCAAATTATGAAGAAGACTGCGATGGATAACCTTGAAAAAATACAGAGACGAGCGTATGCATAACAGGAGCCATGGAAACATGACCCACTGCGACAATTAAGGTAAATTCAAACCTCACACCACATGTAGTGGTGTTAATTGTAAAAAAGGCATATCATAGAATGGCTAGAGAAGAAACAGGATTGATTATTCATTGGGAGAAGGGGACAACACTACCTACCTAATGAGAAATACATTATACAGGGTTACTGGTAACTGGATACATTCCTTTGGTGATCTGATAAAACAAGAGGTAAGGAGTAAATTAACCCCAACATGCACTATACAAAACTCAATAGATTTTGAGATATTTCGATTTTCAACTTTTCTTAAAAAAATGGTTTCAAATGGCTTGAAATGTAATTTTCAAAAAATCTACTTTAACTTTTTGATTTTTTTTTTGCTGGAATACTTGTCCAATACTATGCTTCCTTCTGGAATAAAAAATATCCTGAGGTATTTCGATCGTGTGAAAATTTAAAAGAAAAACTTTCACAAACTATTTTTTTTAAATAAGATTTAAAAGTTTTTACAAGTTATTTTCGCAAAATTGTCAAGGCAACTTGCGTACAAATTGTTTTAAAAACTTTCTTAGTATAGTAGCTATCTAACAAGGTACGAATCTTGTACAAGAATAACAGAACCTCCCCGCTATGTACCGTTACCGAGGAACAAATCCTTAAGTCGGGACGTTTAAAAAAAAATACGGCCCTGAACGGGGGTCTTAAAATTCTCGGATCCGGCCCATTCTCAATAGGTCGTATTTGGGGGTCCCGAGCTTCGTCCCTACCAAGTTTCGTCCCGATCGGTAAAACTTTCAGATATACTTAGAGTGTTTCCTAGGCTATTCCCGAAAAATCCTGAAATTCCCGAAAAAATTACACTTCCCGGGAACGGATCCCGCTCATTTTCAATAGGCATCGTGCCACGGTGCGCCTCTTCAATCGAGCCAAATTTCAACTTTCGCACATGAAAACTGGCGGCTGAAAACTGAAAATATAAATTTTAGAAATTTTTTCCAAGTATACGTATTTTTATGCCCGAAAAATGTCTGTCTGTCGGTCTGTCTGTCTGTGACTTTGCTAGGAAACACTCTAGAGCCGCCAGTTTTCATGTGGGAAAGTTGAAATTTGGCTCGATTGAAGAGGCGCACCGTGGCACGATGCCTATTGAAAATGAGCGGGATCCGTTCCCGGGAAGTGTATTTTTTTGGGGAATTTCGGGATTTTTCGGGAATAGCCTAGGAAACACTCTAAGTGTCTGAAAGTTTTACCGATCGGAACGAAAGTTGGTAGGGACGAAGCTCGGGACCCCCAAATACGACCTATTGAAAATGGGCCGGATCCGAGAATTTTAAGACCCCCGTTCAGGGCCGTATTTTTTTTAAAACGTCCCGACTTAAGGATTTGTTCCTCGGTAACGGTACATAGCGGGGAGGTTCTGTTATTCTTGTACAAGATTCGTACCTTGTTAGATAGCTACTATACTAAGAAAGTTTTTAAAACAATTTGTACGCAAGTTGCCTTGACAATTTTGCGAAAATAACTTGTAAAAACTTTTAAATCTTATTTAAAAAAAATAGTTTGTGAAAGTTTTTCTTTTAAATTTTCACACGATCGAAATACCTCAGGATATTTTTTATTCCAGAAGGAAGCATAGTATTGGACAAGTATTCCAGCAAAAAAAAAATCAAAAAGTTAAAGTAGATTTTTTGAAAATTACATTTCAAGCCATTTGAAACCATTTTTTTAAGAAAAGTTGAAAATCGAAATATCTCAAAATCTATTGAGTTTTGTATAGTGCATGTTGGGGTTAATTTACTCCTTACCTCTTGTTTTATCAAATCACCAAAGGAATGTATCCAGTTACCAGTAACCCTGTATACTAGTGCTCCTAAGAGCCAATCACAAGGAAATACAGCCTTGAGAAGAACTTTGTAGTACAGTTCAGTAACAGAAAGGAATGGACAAATTAGTCCAACGAGTACAATCTCAAATAACATAATACCAGAAAATGGTACATAGACGGATCAAAAACCATCGAAGGAGCAGGTGCAAGAGTCTTTGGACTTGAGGCAAAGTATTTTGAGTCGATTTTGAGTCGAAGTACACCGGCATATTTCGAGCGGAAATCCACGCTATCGGAAGACGCGCTCAATCTAATATGGATATGAATTACAAAAAACAATAAATCGCTATTATAACGCATAACCAAGTTGCCAGTAAAGCACTGCAAGAATTCATACGTCATCAATTCTAAAATGGTTTCGGAATGACTGATGAAGCTAAGTAAATTAGGCAAAATAATCAAAGTACCTTAGGTACTTTGTACCACCTTATGGTATGAGGACACATAGGTGTAGAAGACATCGGACAAGCCGACAACTTAGCAAAGCGAGGAGCAAGAACACCGCTTATAGGGCCAGAACTTTTTTGCGGCAAAAATTTTCTCAAGGACAAAATAAAGAAAGAAGAGAAAACCCAAATATAAAATCTCTGGAAAGACCTTTCAGGATTAAGACAGACCAAATTAATTCTTGGAAAATAAGACCGAAAAAGATTTGAAGCCTGTATCGAACTCAACAAAAACGGTTTGAGAACGCTGATAGGTTTTCTCACGGGGCATCGTAAACTCGCAGCACACCTTAGCAAGATTGGTCTACAACATGACCAAACCTGTAGATTGTGTATGGAGTAGTGGGACGAAACCCGAATACATCATCTGTTCGCGTACCATACAGTACAACAAAGAAGATTCCGCTATCTAGGTCTCTACCTACCAATAAAAGGAAAAATATTTATCATCTTTATAACCAACGAAGCTTCTAAATCTCCTCCGGGAACTGGAACTAGATGGGGTGCTAAACTCGAATTGTCACCAAAATGGGAGATACAAACGATCTTCTTGTTACAATTTTTTTCATTCCCATGAATTCAACACAATACTATATTTGAATAGACTTTTCATTTCATATTCCAGAATTATATCATGGTCAGTGAAAAATTATATGTATTTCTAACATTTCTCATACGTGTTCTGTCGTATAATCATAAATGATTATCAGTCTGTAACTTTAATATCCTCTATTATATCATTATTACAAGTCGTAATAAGACTGAAGATCCGTGGAACAACCAGAGATAACACTTACGGTCATCATTCGATAGTAATTGCGTTAAAAGGTCGTAACGAAAACGAAATTGAAAGTCATTCTATGCATAATTTTTAAACATCTGCTACTAGCTATGACTTCCTTCGGCATGTGAAGATTTTCTCACTTTCTAAAGGCTTTTTACAATAATCGTGTTTTTTATTTATTAAAATAGCCAGACACTTCTTAATCTTTTTAGCCAATAATAAATTTTCTTAGGGGTTATTATCTTGATGCTATGATTGAGCTGCTGGCAAGTAATAAACAATAAATACCATGTCTAACCAATAATTCAACATTAATAATTCTTAAATAATTAACATGATAACGTTCAATTAAATGTGTTTCTTAATGGAAGTGATTGATGGAAATACCAATGCCTTAACAACTAGCAACAGTTTACGGATTCCAGATTTAACCTTACTTTTTGTTAAATTATTTAAATTTTCTGACTCTGGGTCCCTTATAAGCCTCCGGGCCCTGGCTTCGCGGTGCCCTATGAACCTCTGTAGATACGCCACTAGCTTTGTTATTACTTTGTTCACTATACTTTTGACATAAAACTGATGTGTCAAATGTTATTTTAATTATTTACAGAAAAATGAGGTTGTAAGGTTGTTTTTAATTTTGCCAGAATGTATATCAACCTCCTCTTCCTTTAAATTCTGATTGAAATGAGATAGAATTTTGGTATAAAAACTAATTTGAATGACATACTACCTTTTTGATGTGTAAAATTATTACGTTTTCAAAATTGTGGTATTTTCGCAATTATGACAGTTTGTGTGCCAGTGAGGAAGTTTATAGTTCATAGTAACATCTGCAACATCATATTTGGCATCAGTTGATACATCAGTTTTATGTTAAAAAGTAGTAATGTTTATGTGTTATTTTTGGCAATAGAATGTGGCTCGCTTCATCAGCCAGAGACTTTTGGAAGGTCCGACGCAAGGTTAGATGAAGGTACACCTGACAAAAAAAAACTGACGAATTTTTTTAATAGTCGATGAAGAATTAGGCTCATTTACAAAAAAAAACTACAAATATTTATCAAACATAATTTAAGAGACCTCGTTCAAAACGACTTTTCCCCGAAGGCACAATTACAATTCAAAGTTCACAGAACAACGTCGCCAAGATATTAATTCTTGGGAAGTGCAATTTTTACAAGCATTTACGTTTGAAATTTTGTTCCATCGGTATGAGGCTCATGTTCATCGTAAGAAATAGTATTGCAGCCATGAGTGCTGCAATTCACTATACTGGTTGTGAACAACTGATGCTTGGCCTGGCGCCTAGTCACTTTCACCTATTTTTTTAGAGACTCATTGTTTAAAAACAGGTGTTTCTCTGTTAGAACATATGTCGATTAAATGTGCTCAAGTGCATGTTGATTGTGGATATAAAAATTATTCATCATTTCGATGAATTAGTTATGCATGTTTTCGGTAATAAATTTCCTGCGCATACAAAAATATTGCAATCAGTAGATCAGCAACATCAATAACCTTGAATACATTGGCATACACCTTTCCTTTTGTTTACCGATTTCCTACTTTCCAGCAAAGAGTAGCTTTTGCAGCGGTAAAGGTGTTTTGTTTATTTATGAGATTTATAATCCTCTGAATTAATTATAAAACTTGGTAAGATGTCTACAAGATTAGGCTAATTAATTAGTTTATTGCAATTATTTTCATCTTATACCTACTTAAGTTTCTATTTCCATTTGGCTATCAATGGGTTTGTTCAATTAGCTTTAAATAATTTAAACAATGTTTTAGGTATGTTTTATACATTAAAAACCTGTGTATATGTTTTTGAATAACCTTTAAATATATAGGTGTCCGATTGATTGATAATGATCATTATTTACGTGAGGTTTGTAGCAAATCAAATGAAAGTTTATATGAATGAGTTCATTTTTTTTTGTATTATTTATTAGATATTTGTTCCGTATTCTGTTTATTGCGGCTAATTCATGTTCCGCACCTTTCAATTGAGGATAGCTAACCATAGGTATACAAATATGATAAACTTTTCCTGGATTTCCGATGCCAAGTACCTATTCTACTAGTACGATAACACACTTTTCGGGACCGTGCAATGAGGTTCACACTCTATAAGGTTAAATAGCAGCTCACTCAATGCCGCTCCCTGGTGTACGAGGTCCTGGCTACAGTGCCTCGATATTTTAGAGTCTGTCCATACGAGGTCATGTTTCTGATTGGTTAGCCACCTCGGCGTCCATGTTTATCCTTTTAGCTCCGGCGCCTGCCATTATATTAGCATTAGTCGTCCTAGAAAACACCTATTAAATCAAAATTCGGGTTATAACATAAAGTTTATTATTTTAAAGAAATAAATTGGTTGACAAAGCAACAGTTGGCGTTGACATTAGAAAGACAATTTTTTTCTGTTACAATGATATACACTGTGTTGCATAGAAAAGGTAATATAGAGATGCTCTGTTCATGTTCAAACTGGGATCGTCAGGGACTGCCATCCATACCAGTTGTCTTCTAACACGGTCTAATGACTATACTAGGTCAATGACGATCACAGATAATGAAGGTACTGTACAGATAATGAATAAACATACAGACACATATAAAAATATAAACATACAAAAAAATATACAAATAAACATATTTAATATTAATACAAAAAAATTAAATACAAAAGAATAACAACCATTCTAGCAAATATTGAAAACCAGAGAAACTGAATTGCTATTGAGCATTCCTATTTATTATTGCCATATTTGTGCAGCATATTAAGAAGATAATTTGATAAAAAGCTGTTTAATAATAATATTCTGAATATCTTTAATGAAACGTTTTATATTTTTAGAATAGGAATAACAATAACTATTCTTTATAATAAAACTGGCAGATACCAATGAACAAAATTAGATGAGCCAAAGAAGGTAGTGTCTAATATATGCTTAAGTAAAAAAGATAAGTAAGAATATCAGATTGTCTAAATGACCAGTTGTTTCTTAACTCATAACACAAAATTAATGCGATGAACTATAGGTTTCAATGACATCACAAAATCAAACGAGCTTGGCCAATCGAAGCAGAAATACGGTAAAATGTTAAATAAAAAATGTCCTCAATTGCTTATTTGATCTTTAAAACAATGATGAAATTGCATACAAGTGACGAAAAAAAAATCATTAAAAAGTATTTAAGACGGTGAAGTTACTGCATGCACCATTGTTATTTTATAGAGGTGCAGATGTGCATAGTGTAACGTCCTATTTTTTTTTTAATTAAACCAATAGTTGTAGCCATTTCATAAAAAACATCTTTTTATTTCAAAAAAAATATTATTTTGTCCTAATATGTAATTTTTTATACCAAATTTAAAGGAATAAGTGTAAAAAATTAGCACTAAAATTCAAGGGATTATTTCTTGTTGAACACTAAGCAGGTTTTTCAAATTAAATATAAGTCAATAATTGAAGGGAGTGTCAAAAAGTATATTTAATGTTTTTCTTAAATACGAAGCAAGTTACCTTCGAGATAAAAAATAACTTTAATTATACGTATGATTTGTATGAGGTAGAAATTTTAAAGGAATTGTTTCTTCGAAGAAAAAATTTTATTCAGAATAAATCAGAAGTAACAAAAATACATTTTAAAAATCCGGTACGGCTGTGAAAAAAAGTTTGCTTTTTGACTCCCACTTCAAGTGGTCGTATCTCAGTAGCAGCTGGGCGAATGATGATTTATAACAGAATTATTGAGAAATCAAATTATTGGCGAAATTTTCTCAATCCTACGAATGTTTTGAAAATTATTCTGAACAGAAGGAGAATTTACTTTCTCAACATATCCATGAGAGAGAAAAAATTCCTGATAAAAGTAATGTAATTTTGAATGAGATTTGGAAAGAAAAGTTCACAACAAAATTATTATTATTTTATTGTGTGCAAAATATTACCTATACTATTTAAAACACAGGTTCATTGTTAACAAACGACATTTTTATTTGTTGTCTCTTTTTATTATGTCAAAAAATGTATACTACAATACCATCTAGCTTATCGCATCAAAATATTTTCCGAAAAGGTATACAGGTTGACACATTGATGTCGTTAAATTTTCATTTGGAAACCTGCTTAATTTGCAACAAGAAATAACCCTCCAGATTTTTTTTGCACTTATTGATTTACACCCTTATTATTATTATTATTACCGTCTTATTTTAATTTACTCAGCGATTTTGATCATTTTTAGCTAAGAAATGCATTACTCCCTTCCTGATGTAATCTTTATTCTGGCAAGATAATGTTGGAGTTGTACAGTAGGTACAACTACATAAAATGAAATTTATACCTACTTCAGGAATCGCTTTCATTAAAATTTACTTTCAACTTCGAAGTTCATTAGCAGAAGTAACTTTAGTGGAAGTAGATTTGAATAGTTTTTTTTTTACAGCTCTAGTTTTTATAGTTAACAAACAGTTAAATTTAGTTAAAATTATTATTGCCAGTAATGGTGTTAATCACAACTTATACAGAGTGCCAATAAATATGTGTGACAAACTTAAAGGGGCTGTAGGAAATCCAAAAATAGGCTTTATTGGAAATAGAAATTTTTTCTGTATACATGGGTCGTTGCAGCTTTAGTTTTCGAGATACAGAGTGTTAAAGTTTTTCGAAAAATTTTATATTTTTTGAATACCTACAAACTGGCTGATCAGAATAACTCTAAATTTCTTACAGTTGTTGTACTAATTGAAGTAATGTTTTAATACTACCCGTTAAAAATCCTGCAATGCAGTGGCAGAGTTCTGGGTGCGTTGTTACTTTTTTTTAATAATTTCTACACCACTATAAGAAATTTTTTACTTAATTTTGCATTTCCTACATTATATAAACTACCCTATTAATTATTGAAGCAAATAATATATATAGGTATACTTTAATTAATAGTGACAATACCATGTATTAGGTTGTTTCAACAAACAAAGAGCAGCCCTATAAAGTATTTTCAATCATTGTTACTCTCCAGGTGGGAGAATATAATTTTCTCTCGGATACCAGTTGTATATTAATTGTTTGAACGGAAACGTTTGAAATTTCTTTGAGTTACCTACAGTTGCTTTGCAAATTATCAAAGCTACCCACATGACATTCATTCAAGCCCTCTATCTACAGACCACAATATTAATGAGATCATATGGTGTTCTTCGGTAACACATGATGGGACTAATAACGATCCTCCTGCATATGCCTTGAGCTTGGGGTCCTTCACGTAACACCTGCTTCAACCGTTGCTCTTGACATTTTATAGAGTTTTTATCAATTAGCTGAACCGTGATGAATTCTGTCGTAAATTAGGTAGGTGGTAAAAATGAATTTATGTCAAAAAGAGGGGTGTAAATATTATTCATGAATTTTATTTAATCTTATAAATATAAAATAAATTCTAAGTGAAATCAATAAATAATTCTTGTTTAGAATGTTGTTATTTATAACCGCTGAACACTATACTTTATTAACAACTTACAATAAAAGTCGTCGTCATCATAAAAAGTTCTTATAAAATTCACAATTATTACGTTTAATAATTCCTTCGGTTTTGTTCACAGTTTTACTGACCTACCGTGCTTTTGTTATGTAGGTATCTTTCGATGTAACTATGTAATCTTCTATTCCGGGCTTCGTCTATCTACAACTAAAAACTTTACATGAAAAACATTGAAATCAGATTAACTCGATTATTAGATATCGAATCAGACATGAAATGATCTGCGAAACAAATTTGCGTGACGACCAATTTGAAATTTCATGATCAATTCAAGAAACCTACTTTTACTCTCTCATCTTTCCGAAAGCTATCCAAATGATATTTTCTCTAAGCAAGAAAAAGTATTCACGATTTTCAAAAGTACAGCTTAAGCTATCAGTTTTATAATAATTAATTCAAAAATGGATTAAAAATATTCTATTCCTATCTATATGAATCACTTTGGCATGATACGAAAAAAAACAAGTCCACCTAGTTACAATGATAGATCAAAAATGGCATCTAATGTCAATTTTTTTTCTCTCACTCCTGGCCACCCCTACTTTAGCATTTCAAATGACACCCTCTACCTTGTGATACGTCATGCATTTTAAAGGAAATTCTGGTATTCTAGTAACTTCATGTGTTGAAATCGATTAATTTAATATAACCGAAGTTATAAACAAATGAAAATCGCCCATTTTGAGCGAGAATGGCTAAATTAAAATTCTAGTTATAATACACACCTAATATACAAAATTCTAATAGGTAATAATTTTTGTAAATCCTCAGGTGCAAAATTTGGTTTTCTAAAAAAAAACAACTCCGCACCTAGTAGGCATGTGGAGAATAATTTTTTACTTTGGTTTTGGATCTAAAAAATATTATTTTCAACTGTTTTAGTTAACTAATTCTCGAGGCGTCCATAAAATGTTAAAAAAAGGCCAATTACATTCCTTTTTCTCCGAAACATGTAAGTCAACATTATTCAAAAAATTTTCTTTGCTAGAGACGTGCTCATATTAATTTGAATAAACAATTATTGTGGTTCCAAATTTTATTGCCTAGGTAAAAAAAAGAATTTTGCTAAATTTTGTATATTTTCCTGGCATGTAAGGAGTCAATGGAAAGGATTTTTCTTAGAGAGCCCATAAACTATTCTCCTATGTATTTTTCTCCATTATAAAATAACTTAGATATTTTATCCCGAAGTTCATTTTTCTTCCAGAATTATTTTGATTACCTATGTTGTTTTTACAGGATGTAAAAAAATGGAAGAGAACTGAGTAAGTACCTAAATGAAAAAAGGACTTTTCATAAAATTCCAGAAATAAATTTGTCAAAAAGTTTGTGTATTTATTTTATAGCCCAGTAGAAATTGACGCTAAAAAGGGTTAAAATAGCAGAGCTTGATCTAGGTCTTTTTTTTAATATGTTGTTTTGACCAGTTAAGGTGGTGTGAATTTAAATTTGCAGCTTCAAAAAACTGCGAAATTTTTCAAATTTTTTCACTTTTTGCTCTAAAAGTCATAAAGTTATGCGTCTTTCAACAAACAAACTTAGCACTTTTTAGAGTTAATTAAATTTGTAACAAAAGGCCCAGTCGCAGCTCTATAAACCCTAGGGACCAAGCTATGACCCTTCGCAGATGGTCTACTTTTCCATAAAATTGAAAATTTCAAGTTTTAAAATTTCAAAATATAGTCAAAATCGCTCGTTCTATGAGAAAAATCATTAAAAATAAACTCCTCAGCTTCGTGAAGTTCGTCAAGGTTCGTGCTCTTCCTCAGTTTCCTCAGGAAGCTTCGTCAGCTGCTGCCCCAGTCTTCGTCTATCGAAATCATTTTCCTGAGCAGTTCAACCATAGCGTAGAGTATTTAAGCTCAGCTTTCAGGCAACCATGCCATTGCATGCCCAGCTTCCAATTCCATGCAGACTATGGAATTGAGAATCTGTAGTGGGGCTGGCTTCTTATGAGTTCTCAGTGAGATGAGGCCGCAGGAGCTCATTTTCCAGCCTCACTCGGTGAGGTCCTTTTCTGGTTAGTTTTGCACTTGTTGGTAGGTGCTGAGCGTATGGAAAGAGACAGCCTCACTTGGGGGTAAACGTGCCAGATTAAGTTTTGTATTTGCCGCTGTCTTCACGAAGAGCTGTAACCTAAGGCGGGCAGTCTCTGAGTGGTTGCAAAACCTCCGTTAACCAGACGCTTTTCGTCCTCTTCCGCAATACTCTCATGAGTTGCATCTGTTAAGAGGAGTCCTGTTAAGTCCTACCTCTTCTGAAATTGGCCCCACAATTTCCTTTTTCCCTGAAAGAAAAGGACAGAGGATGTGTTAAATCCAATAGAAGCGAAGAAACTGTTCAAAACCACTGGGCACTTTTCACCAACATCACCAAATTTTCCTCGGTTGAACGCACTGGTGGTATACTGAATGCCGCCACATTTCTGTACCACAACCCAACCCACAGAGGATAACAAGGGGGTGCTCGTCATCTCTAACCACAATCACATGATCATATAGCTTGTGGTTTTCTCTAATGCCATAAGAACGATATCGCGGTCTGTGTCTCCCATCGCTGTCTTCGTTTCAATCCCTTCGAGAGAGAAAACAGTGCGTAGCTGCTATTGAATGAGGCATTCTTTGTTTCGGTCATTGGACAACATCTTCTCTCGGGGTCTTCCAATGATCGTAGAGGGGTCAAAAACAATTTCTCTGGAAGAAGCAGTATCTCGTCTCAACCGATTTGCAGATTTTGTACTCCAGAAAACGGGCAATCTTTGAAGGATCATAGCTAAGTTTCTATAGGGTTTATAGATATAGTTGGATTTATATTGTTACAAATTTAATTAATTTTAAAAAAGCACTGAATTATGTTTGTCTAAAAGCGCATAGTTTATAACTTTTAGAGCAAAAAGTGAGAAAATCACAAAATTTCGCAGTTTTTCGCTTGATGCGTAGCGAAAATGCGTTTTTAAAGTTGCAAATTGGAATTCACACCATCCTAACTGGTGCATACAACATACTCAAAAACGAGAACTACCTGAAGCTTTGCGATTTTAATGTTAATTTCTACTGGGCTATTGAGCTTCTGAGGTATCGCAGGAAATGTGGGAAACTATCGTATCTCCAAAACTAGTTAACCAAAAATACCTAAAAAATTCTCATTGTTAAATATTATGTGTGTATTGTATATATTTTAGCGGGTATAGTCCAATAAAGTCTAAAAAGTCATACGTATCGATTAAGAATACACATCCTATTGATAGTTCGATTTATTTTGTTTCATGTACGTGGTTTTTATAGTAACCGTCCAGTTTGTCTAAACACTCCATCCCGCATAAATAAGTATACGTCAACATTGGTTTTGAATGAGAATTAAATGCACAACACAGAGGATAGAATGTCATTACGTGAATAAATTTTATGTAGTTGTCAGTGGCTCTCAAACTGACGTAAGCGGTTCAATTCATTGTTTGAATGATTCCTTCAATAATTATTTACGCTCGTTCACAACTTGACATTTAACTGTTTGACATTTTCTGGTGAAATTAAAAATATTAATTCGGACGGTTAGTGTGACGTCACATCTGACTTTTTAAACTTAATCCTACTATAGTAACGTTTTTATCAAATTTCAAGCAAACAATTTGTTGGAGATAAAAAATTATTTTCTTTGCTTGTCATAATATGAAGTGTCATTTAAAAAGTCATTTGAATTGGTATCTCCAAAATTTGTATTGATCTCGTTAAGACGAGGTTTTTTATTTTAGTTTTGGACACTAATTACTGTAATATGGCCGATTTCCTTTGTTTTTTTTCCACATTTTTTTAGTTGAACGAAAAACATCTGGCATTTTTTATAGTTTTTGTCAAAACAAAAGCTAATTGTTTTGGGCAATTAGTTTTCTCTGTTGGATCCAGAATGGCAGACCAAAAAGTTCGGTATGGTAAAATAATTTTTTTACAAAATATCTAAAATGGTGGAATAAACAAGAATTCAAATAACTACAAACGTTAAGTTATAGTGTAAAGTAGGCGATTTTACAATAATATAGATTAGTTACCTAATATGTACTAAAAGTAGTACATTTATTAATGATTTGATTTTACAATAAAAGTTGGTGAAAGACGTAGTTTTAAGTTTTTTAATTTATTTCCTCAAAATTCGGATGCTTTTCTCTCGGCAGGCCAGTATTGCCAATGACAATCCTTTTCTCTGTTTACAAAAATAAAAAGAAACAAGAAATAAGTAGCCATAATAATCAGTCATTTTAATTTATAATAATAAATTGTATAAATTTTTTTAACGACGTAATGGATATTTTATCGATGTTAACGCAATCAGGCTTACCTAGAGACAAACTTAATCTCGACTGAAATAACTAACGGTAAACAAGTCAATTAGTCTACATTTAGGGAGGTATAATAGCTCTTAAGAGACAAAAAGTAATTAAAAGTCACTAATCTCTTGAAATTAGTCATAAAAACCATTTTCAAAGTCGTCTCTTTTCCTTATCCTGATCCTTCATCCGAATCAGTTCAAGTATTTTTGCAATCGCTGCAGATTGCATTTATGACAAAAACAAGACGAACCAATCAAGACGAAATAAAATTCCACATTCCGCGGTTTTAGTATAATTTTGTGGCCCAATTTCAGTTTCGCGTTCAAGTCTACACAATAAGTAAAAAATTCCTCTATCATGGTTGGGGAAGCATAGCGTCGGTGTAGCATGACGCCAACTTCCGGTAGCCGACTGATCCTTGACTGGACAATTGAACAGCGCTTGCGCTGCCGTTGCCAGGCATTACGCGTATTGTTAAAACATTTGAATATCTACGTCAGAACTGCCACCTTGATTCTGTACAGTTTTCATGTGAAATCCAGTGTTTTCAGTTCAGTGGTTGAGTTTTCCTTCGATGGATTCATTTTATTTTGTGTCTATCGGTTTGTGTGAGAAATATTTGAGAATTGAATATAATAATTAAGTAATTTACTTACCTCAAAAATGAATATCTTTATGAATCTCCAATGCATTATTTTAGGTTCATATTTATATAACTTTTTATATTAGGTATCTAGTAAGAGTAGTAAGGTTTAATTAATAAAAAATTTTATATTGCAGTAGTCGCTGTTTGGTTAGGTATTATATTTCGTAGGTAGGTTAAGTAATTATAGGGCATTTTTTAGACGATTCAATTTCAATATGGCTGCTATATTGCGATATCACTGGAGCGTATCTTCATTATTTTTAACAGCATGATGTCCGACCAAAATTTGCCGGAAAGAAAATGAAAAATAGTACTAATTGCGTTCATATATTAGCACCTGCCGATTTATCTTATACCCATACGTTTAATGTTAATGCCGTTTATAGGCTATTATTATAGTATCGATGTAAAAACGCCTGTCAACGTCAACTCTGTTAAGAAATTAGATAACAAATGACTGATAATTCAAATGTTTTTAAAGTGCATGGATCCCAGACTAACAGTTTATTAGACGGCTAACGAATGAGTCACATTTTATCAGCTCACTAGTCTCTGTATGTTCGTATGTACTTTATCATGGCACCAGTTAGTACCTAGTCAATAAAATTGTTGATGATTTATGTGGAAACTGGTACCTAATAATTGTAGCTATATTTATGTTGGTAGGTAATGAACTTACATTTCGAGGAGTTCCTATGATCATACCTTCTCCATCACTAAGCATAGAACAGTGCTGTATTGTAATGTAGGTGTGAAACTAAAATAAGACCAAATTTGGCAATTTATTATTTCAATAAGAGCTTTCCGCAATTTCCATTTAATTTATTTTGAGAATTAGAAATTAGATACCTACTGATTATTCACTATTATTAGGAAACTTATTAGAAGCTTTCTAATATTACAGTGTGATTATAAAGTGTGGCAAAAATTTAATACCTCGACCATTTTTTTAAATATTAATGTAGACGTAAATGGCGTTAAATTTTCCAATATATTTTTTTTAATTAATATCAGTTTAAATAATCACATAAAATTGAATTTTTCGCTTTGAAATTTCTTAAACATATTTTGACTTTATTTCTACATTTATCACATTTTAAATTCTTTATTTCTTACAGATAAGGTCTTATTAATTTAATGGGCGAATTAAAAATAACTTACTAAGAAATTGTTATGTTTTTTGTTTATATTAAAATTAATAAAAATTCATTTAATTAAAAAAAAAAAACAAGTGACAGAGGTGACTAAAATCACTAGATTCTGACAAAATAGTAACGGAATACCGCCAACTACACAATTTTCTACGCGAGCTTACTTAATATTTTTTTTCATTTACAATTTCGAGCAAAAAATCGCTTTTTTTGCTTATGACAGAAAAACTGATGCGGCAATCTAAAAATGGTCCCAACGGAGGAATTGTAGAATATTAAAATATGAAGAAAATGAAAGCTGAAACAATCCAACCTGTTCATTATTAATGGAGAAAGACAAAAAGAACAAAAGGCGTTTTTTTATTCGTAACGTCGCCATTTTTTAAGTTGTAGTGCCAGACTCTTTGCGAAATAGTCGATATCAATAGGTGCTTCCTATGTGGAAAACCCAGACGCTGTCGGATAATTAGTTTTAGCGTATAATTGCAATTATAAGTTCTTCATAGCATAATTTGCAGCCAGGCTGAATGCTCTGGAGGTCGTCCGAATTCATCAAACGGATTTGGAAAGTAGAAGTGCTCTGCTATAAAACGTCAGTCTTCGTTTTCCATTTAAATGCTGAAAAACAGGTAAAAATTGCGCGCAAACATGAGCGAAAACGGCTGAGCGCGCGAGAATGGTCGTGGAGTGAGGGTAAAACAGCAATTGAAAGAAAGGCATAATACAAGCGCGGTTGTACCCTCGTTTGCTGTTCTACCCCCACTCTTATTATATTGCTCTTCTTATATTTCTCTAACAGGATCTGGGTTTTTCACACGAAAGAAAACGAATAATTTTTTTTATTCCTTAATATTGAACCGATCGGGTTGTTTCAGCTCTCATTTTCTACGTATTTTAATTCTCTATAATTCGTCCATTGGGAACATTTGGATTTCCCCATCAGTGTCTTTTTCCGATTTTTTGCCCAAAGTGTTGAGAAAAAAAAATGGTAAACTCGAGTAGAAAACTGTGCAGTTAGGATCTGAAGTATATTCGCGTGTGACGCCACCGTTACAATTTTTGTCAAGAAAAAGCTTATTTTTGCTTGGTTTAACGATCCAGTCACAAAAATAAGTAGGTTCATAGTACTGCTTAAAAATTGTATGTACAAAACAGTGAAAAATTTTTCATTGAACCTTTCCAACAAAATTCTTATCATGACTATATTTTATTAGATGTTTTAAATCTGTCAACCTGACAGAACGATCGCTTAGTCACGATCGACGGAATCGAGTGAGTAATCAAGCACCACCTTTAGCTCAAGTATTGCTGAACGTTAATAATAACACTTACAGCCAGTATTATAAAGGACCATTAAGCTAACGGGCAGATTTTTAGATACCATTTTTACAGCTAATATCGGCGTCAAATTACTTTTATTGACATTTTTGGAATCCCGTTCATGCCGAGAATCACTATATTGCTAAATTTTCCACGTAAAATCGATAACTTTTCTAGAAGCTGCCTCAGAAATCAGCCCGTTAACTTAATGAGGCTTTATAATACTCACTGTTAGTGAAAAGATATCAGGATTGCTGATTAGTGCTCATTTAGTTATCTTATAATCAAATTCTCTTTATTTAGGATCAAAAGGCTAAACAAGGATTAGTTCCCCTTGAAGAAACAGCAGATCTGATGCTCTTCAAAGCTTGAAGAACTCTAGATCTGAATAAATGCAATTAAATTGCACAAGGGGGCTTGTTATTTTTACAACGATCATTTGTGATCATGATCATTATTTATCACTATTGGGCACTTACCTATGTCTCTTATGAGTCTCTGGCGTCAAAAATGGATAATCAATTTTTTTCCTGAACATGTAATTTTGTCGACTTGAATATTTTATTTAACTGTTCACAAATATCCATCACGTGATCAGCTAACTCATGTTAAAATTTCTGATCCCAAGGATGTTGAATTTTTTCATATTTTAATTTGGTGGGTTTTGCTAGAATGAATGTATAAAAAAGATTGAGTCAAAGATAATGAAACATATCGTGTGATCCAATAAATTATTCATCAAGTCTTGCTTTGAAAGAGAGAGATGACTATTGCAGTCATGTCTAAGCTCATTTTTAAAAAATAAGTTTATAATTACTTTAGTAGTTCAAATTCTCATGTGTCATAATTTCCATTCCTGACACCTTTGTCAGTTTGAATTTAAATATTAAAGATATTGCTTATTTTCAATATTATGGCTTTCACCGATCAACAAAAACGTTCCATGCCGGAAATATTCTTTAGGAATGGACAAAAAACCAATGACTATTGGATGTAATTTTAAAAATACTTCTTTATGTAAGTCATGGTTTTGTTTATTGCTCTATGATCTGTAGATCACTGATTGGAGTACATAGTTCAATTACACACCTTTCAATATTTGTATTTCATCTGACAGGTATGCTTCATTTTTTCAAGGCACAAGGTTGATGAAAAATTTTGTGTGAAAAAATCACACGATACTAAATAAGAATATTTTATCAGGTTTAAGCTCATAGAACATTGAAGTATTTTGTAAAGCATGTGGAATAAGATCCTTACCCATGGACATCGACGTTTCGTCCAGCTCCATACACTCCTTAGCCTGTCACAACGGAAACCGTGATACATACCACCATACAATACGGGATCTTTAGTTTTATAAAAAGGGTGTGCCGTTCCTCCTTTGTCTTGGAGGGTATGGTATGCATTATTGGATCTGATGTTGGATCGCCTGTCCATGGGCGATTTTCCAGGTTGAGTGGGCTCTCTACTGCGGCTGGACTGTTTGGGTCAATCTTCGATGTTGAAACAGTTATTCGTGTGAAGAGCCCTTCCGGCTCCAAGGTACGCTTTCTTTTTCTGGATCAGCTTGACATTGTCGGTTCGATTGCCCCAGTAGGATCGGTTACCTTGAAACCCATGCAGCTTTGAATCTCCTCTCCTTGGTGTCGGTTCGATTCTCTGTTTTCTGTTATTTTTTTTTTTTTTGTATTAATAAGGTCGACTCGGTGAGTAACAACCGGACACTGCCGATGCTCTATTACTACTACTACTACTACTTTCATGTGTAATATCAGAGGCTGGTACTGATATCACAGTAATACTCCTACTGTGATGTGATACCATATAAAAGACATGGGAGACCTATAAGTCGCAAATATTAACACGGAACTCAGTGAATTGACATAAAAATTAAATGCTCAGCTATTTTCGTTTATGGTCTCTCTCACTAGATGTCGCTATAAGTTTCACGTCACTACAGTGGCTTTATCGATCACAGTGGTGATAATAGAGAAGCTAAGCTCTTCACATCAGCCATGTGGTATCAAAATTATGAAGGTGGATGTATGCTTTTTTCAATATTTTTGTATTTAAAAGATACTTTATGCATAAAAGAATGTTATCATTCAT
Organism: Malachius bipustulatus; assembly: GCA_910589415.1. Taxonomy (NCBI): domain Eukaryota; kingdom Metazoa; phylum Arthropoda; class Insecta; order Coleoptera; family Melyridae; genus Malachius; species Malachius bipustulatus. Next base: position 38,539,045 of record OU342630.1, read on the forward strand.
CTAAATTGTGACAAATTTGGCTCATGAACTATTATATTCAACATAGTTCTGGCAACCTAACTCAATTGGACGTTCGAGGCAACATGGCGGAAAAAAAGTGGACACTCTGTTGTCACTATTGTGATAAATAAAGTCACTTAGTTCCGTGTTATCACTCCTGTTTTTTTTATGTATGATATGTGATAGAGCTTTGTTTGTGACATGCTGTGACGAGTCCATGAGTAAGACGAAATTTGAATATCCATACTTGTCTTGTTTCACTCATGCTTGACATTCAAGTCTTTTAGAAAGCACCAATGCTTTAATTCTTATATTTAATATTATTACCAACCAGTTTAGATTAATAAATTAATTTAATATTTATTAGTAAATAATAAGTACCTATTTGATGAAGTTCCTTGCGTCAGTAGTTTCTTACCATAACCAATCACTATAAAATAAGACTTGTCAATTTTAGAAAAAGTTTTTTCGACTTGTTGTAAAATTTTGATAGGTAGGTACATAATATGATAGGTAGGTACAAGTCCTTACATTTCTTTTAAAACGAGGAAAAGCACTCACTTTAATTGGAAACAAAGAAAAGGAACTGAAGCGTGCTTCTTTTCCATAGATGAAGATATTTAATGCAGTAATGTTGTTAATTTCTTCTAAAGGTTAGAAAACAGTGAAAAGTGAAAAACAGTCCTGTAAAACAACAATTCCTAATGTTTAATAAAACTTACCAAGGATGAAGAGATTGATCAAGCAATATGATTACATTCCGCCTTAATTCCGCTTCACTTTGCCAATAATATTAACCGTTGAGTTAACCATTCAGAAAATTGAGACGTTGTAAAATGATCCGCCTTAGGAAGAATGTCTGCACACGTTGAACGTGATGAGAATGAAGTAATAATTTATAGGTAATTAAAAAAATAATTGTTCACGACTGACTGGCCATGATTTTGAGATGTTTAAATTGTTTACTATTTCATTAGTTGATTTTATTTTAAACTTCAATAAAGTTGATTTTTTTAGTTTATTGGTAGTACTTGTAGATTTGTATGACTTCTTGTCCCCACCGCAATTCCAAATTTTCTTAAAGATATTTAATTATTATTTAATTATTCTTAATGATCCATTAATTTATAGTAGATTTTTTTTAGAAAATTCTAGTATGTTGAACCAATATTGCAAATACGTGAATATTTTCTTATTTCATTGTGTTGCTGAGGATAAATGAAATTTATGGCTAATATTCATTTAATTATGGAAATATTTAAGGCTAATAATTATGGGTAATATTTATGGAAAATATTCATCACTTAGGGTACGGACTTTGGAAACATTTCAACACAAATATTAAGGATAATTTCTAATACCACTGTATTCAATATTGCATTTAAATCTTTTATGAGCAATGGTTCTATATTACTAAATGCAAAGGAAAAGTTATCTAAATTACAAAAACCTGGAATTTATCGATTAAACTGCTCTCATTGTAATTCAGTTTATATAGTACAAACTTGTAGAAAGCTAGAAATTAGATACAATGAACACCTAAACTCTTTACAGACTCAAACATCCAGAAAGATCAAATTATGCAAAACATTTAATAGAAAACAATCACACTCTAACAGCAAAAAAAAAATTGAATTACTTCATCACTGTGATAATTACTTTAAATTAAATTTTATTGAATCTCTAAAGATCCACAGACATTTACATAATCAACAATACACAGTAATAAATTTACAGCTATTAGACACGTATTTTCGTTCTCCACTACTTGATTTTCTTCTTGATTACAAAACTAAGAAGATTCTGAAGAAATTATATTATGATCTACTTAGTTCTGTTAAAAATTCTTTTAAATCTCGTTGCTTGTTTTATGATCACTTAGGTTACCATACTGTTGCTATGTTACTATATCAATACTCTTATTTACATACGTCTGAAGATGCTACTTTAAAAGTAACGAAACACGTGTATGTAACATTGATAATTTCCATCATTATGTATAGTAGAATTTATTTAATCATTTATTTATCATCCATCAGTATGCTAATGGAGTGTTATCTTTAACACCCTGTTAGCCTTACAAAAGCTGGCGATACTTGCATAAAATAACAGCTTGAATATCATTCGAAGTCTAAAGGCAAAATATCTATGTATTGAATAGGTCGATAGCAAAACCCATCTACCACCTATGAAGAAAACTAGTAAAATGTTATTACAGCTATAAGAAAATCTTATTATAATAACTAATTTGTAAGTTTTCGCTATAGCAGCAGGCGATAAAGCCTCCTCTATGTAAAGTTTGTAATAATATCAGAATAAATTTTCCTAGACCGTGTTATCATTAGGTCTGAATCGATGGTAAAATCAGGAAATCACTCTAAATCACGCAAGGAGCCAATCCTGGTGACCCTTAGGTAAACTATACGCAAAGTTCACCTATATACTGGCTAGGCCTGCCTTTATAGCACCCCCTGAAAAAATCAATGCAGAAGGTTATTATAGTCGAGCAAAGTATTGATTCAGAACACCGTTACTATCATAATCCCCGTTGGCTAAATTCTCCCCAGGTATTACAGGGTTAATGTGGAAATGGAAACATATTTTTAGAAGTGCGAAATCATCGCGCTGACGTGTACGTTATATTGTATACCTAACTGGTATCAAACCGTGAAATATGCCTCAAGAGATTAAAAATATAAAATTCTCTTACTTCGAAGATTGTTTCGTTCTTTATCACTCTACATCTCCAAATAAATTGATTGGAATATTTGTTTTGTCATTAATTCTTAAAATTATTGCTGAGTGAGCATAAACTCCATTATAAAAAATTTACTTGTTTTGTGGTTTATAGTTGCTTCGAATTATTGTGCAATAGTTTATAACTTAGATTCTTCACTTTTACTTGCCTTCACTATTGTTTCTATGGTTTCTTTTACCTTCTTTTAACCTTCTGTCTTTCGAATGAGATATTATACATAATCACTCTTAGAGACTGTATTATTGTATAATCGAATGACACAAGATACTGGCTCATCTTGTATAATCTTGACTGATAAGTCCAAGAGATTATTCTTCTGAAACATTAAATTTATCTGAAAATGTTTGAACTTTTCGGGAATAATGTTAACAACCGAAAACATAGGAGCTCTAATCCAACTTATTCATTATATGAGCGCGTTAATATAGAGTTGTATGTAGTACACTTCGTCACTCAAACTCCTTCACAAGCAGGTGGTCAAATTGTACATACTCCTGGATCATCTTGTGGATCGTTCTAGACAAGCGTCGTTCGAAAGAGTTCTATGGTATTCGAGCCAATTCCTCCACGAGTCAATTGGCCAGTTCTCCCTTTAAGAGAATTTGAGTGTACGGCTCAAGTGTAGCTGCAAGATCTTTAGTATAGTTTAGAGGTGCCAGAATTATTGATGGGTGAAAAATCATCTGAAGAAAAAACGTGAACTGCTGTTTATCTTATAAATTTATTTTTCATTTGCTATTTGCTTAGGTGAGATATTTAGGCTAAATATTGCAATATTTAGGTGAGACCTGCACTAGTCCATATATCAGAAAACCAAGTAAAGATGTTCAAACGAGAACTGTGTCACAGTATAGATAGGTATACAAATCTCTGGAGACGTTAACCAATGACAACAAAAATCATAACAAGTTTGAAAGGGTTGGGAACTATTAGAATTCATACCGTCTTTTGTCAAATTTCAAAAACCGTTTTCTACTGATAAGCTAACATGTCTACATTCTTGAAGTAACGAGTCCCAGAGAAGAGTGTAGACCAACAGCCAGTTTTGTCTATTGTTTTCCGCTTTCGATAATTTTTGTTTTCCCATTGATCCAACTCATACCCCAAATTTTTCATAAAAGTCTGTATTGTGGCGTTTTCGCACTAATCGTGTTCAAAAAGGCCAATTCGCTTGGGGTGCATAACCCCTTCCCTTCATACATTTACCCTTTTAGTCATATAGAGGGTCCAGTAAAATATTGTCATAGTCGCTATCGCTACGCCACTGGCACTTATACCTGATCATGGCATAAAGTCCTTTTTTGTACTCCGGAATTAATTTTACTTCGTCTGATGCTAACCGCTCTGGCAGTTTACATAACAAACAGCTTAACAATAATGGTTGCAAACTTGCAACAAGAAAACTTGCCCTTTTTGAGCGATATGGCACGTGAAGAGAAAGCGCAAAGAAAAACCGGGAAGGTCGAAAAATAATTTGAGGCCAGACACGTGACAGTGTTGCTCCGGCCACTTCAAATGCCATACTTATTTTTTGGAAAATATGAAATCAAAAAATTAGTAAAACGGGAAAGCGGGGGCTTTAAACCTTGATTGCTTAACGGTGCCATCTTGAGGGTTTCACGTGAGCTAAAAGCAGGTTAACCCTCTTTGATCTCCTTCCGTCCGACTATCGTGACTGGATGACGTCATGGGTGATTGCTGTCGCAGATAATACAGGGAACGTGCGTGCATCCGACTAGGCGGTCTTTAATCCAGGACATGCGCCCTCCGGGAGTTACCCTCTTCTGCGGCAGCGATAACACAGTTACTGCTGCTCTTTGGACGCAATACGCGACCCGATTTGATAAATGTCAAAGTCCGGGAGGTATTCAAATATTGCGCTGATTATCAAACTGGGATTTGAATGGTTTGTTATATCGGGTAAGGTTATGAGTAAATTCTTAGTAATATTCTTTATTTATCGTGTTGTACTTCGTGATGGGTGATAATTTTTTGTGCATTTAGATTGAAGTGATTGTGAGTATATATGTATAAAGTTTATGAATCATGAATCCGTTTACTTCTAGAAGAATATAGTTTTTTTAATTTAAAGGGGGAGTAGTTCGGTGATATTTTTTGACATAAATTTGAAAATAAATACGTTCAAAACGGATATATTTTTTGGAATGTTTCTGGTTTAATGAAAATAATGAAGATACCTACCTATCAAAGCGATGTGATCACTTTATTAAATTAATTTTAAAATTCTTATTCGCTGATGATGTGATCAACTGATTCTTAGCCTTGATATACATACGAGTACTTAATTAATAGCATTATATAAATTTATTTCTCTAACCTATTTAAAGAAATTTTACATGTTAATTAGTATTATTTCTCAGTTAAGTACTATAACTTTTTTTACCTGCATATTTCTATGTAATATTATACATACATATAATAATATATTAAATATAGCAAAAACAAATCATTCGTAACTAAATATAACTCCACCAAACCAAGTGTAATTATCTTTGAATAAAGAGAAATCAATTTCACTTCCTAATAGTTATAACAAAAATCAACATATTTCAATGATTTTATAGGCTATATTAGTTCTAATTTATACTTTACATGATAATTTACAATAACTAATGTTTATTTTTGATGTAGTTTTATTCAATCCACGCTGGTAACAGAAGGCGTTTCCATCTACATAACTTGGCACTGGAAGAATTCACAGATTGTATTTGAATCGTGATTTTTTTAGTGCCACATTTTGTGTATGGAAAGATAATCGAAGAAAATTTACCAAAGTTTAATTAGTTTTAAGTACCTACTTATTTAAGATTAGTCTAATTATAAAAAAAACACATGTATATGGTATTTAGATAAAAATGGAAGAAAAGTGGGAAAAAAGTTATTAAAAATCAAAATTAAAAAATTCTTGAAAGAAACCCTAGGATCTTAATTATCGTTTTTATAAAATGTCATTATAATCAATAAATATAGTAATTTAATTATGATTTGTTATGAGTAAAAATTGTTTGTATGTAGATAGTTCTATTAGTAACATAAAATCATCAATATTTTGTTGAAAGAAGATTTTACACATAACTTATTTATTAAATACTACAATAATTTATTCTCATTTTATACTAATGAAAGCTATGATTTTCAAAAATATTGGTTAATTGGTGACCACGATCGACAAATTTCGACTCCCTAATATACAACAATATATTATACAAATTAACTATACTCTAGATAATTATTATTATTATTGAAATATCTTTATTTTATATTCTGTTGTGTAAAGAATGTATTCTTCTTCTTAGTTCTAAATAAAGTGCTTGTAATATTAATTGATTGTAGTCGTTTATTCTCACCTGTATTTTTAAAGATGGCCATTTTGATTGACTTCCTAATATCAATGCTTTAGAATCTTAATGTGTATCTATTGTTTCCTTTGTGGATACTTAAATTGATTCTTTTTATATTGAATAATTGTATTGAAGTTATATTTTCCTTATGGAAGAATTACATTTCGAATAACAATAGGCAATGTCACGGTCGTATCAAAGGATAAATAGTGGGAACATCTAAATTTAGATGAGAAAAGTTAATTCTAAATACCTAACTGATGGCCTTGCATTGCAACTTATTTTTAAAGTATGGAGAACATTAAAAATAATATTTTATTTTTAATTAATTTTTAATTTTGATAGTTACAATCTGCTGTTTTGTTTCCTTATATTTATTTTTAATCATTAAACATTAAAAAAAAAAATTCAAATAATAATAACAACCATAGAAGTTGAAAAACAATTTATTTTTTATTTATTTATTTAATCAGTATAAAATTACATATGTATTTCAAGGAAAAAAAACACACGTAATTCCCACAGAGGTATAACGATACCTGTTTGTAGGAACTGATATAGGGGTATTACATATCTATGAAAACAAGAAATAGAAAAAAAAATCAAAACCCACAAACCAACAAAAAACATAAACAAAATCAAAAAAATACATACAATAGAATGCATAATATAAAAAAATCATCCCCAAAACAAAGATATAACAAAAAATATCATTTGACATCATTTCCGACATTATACTGCATCTAGAAGCGAAAACATTGAAAACTGTATTCCCAGTTACATATTTTCCAGAATCCAAGATTTGATTTTACGCTTGATGTACTTTCTACTTGATCTTTCATTAATTATCTTGTATTCATTTGGCAACTTATTAAATATCTTTACAGCAGCAATGTAACTATTTTTATCACTGATGGTTTTACACATTTTTGGTAGAGATATACTTTTATTTCTAGTTCTACTCGTTGAATTCTCATATTGATTTCTAAGTTCATTGTAATAATATACAGTGGCTTCTAACAAGAATAACCGTCTTAAATCCAAAGGACAATTGTCTATTTCAAAATTAGAGCTGTTTATAATTTTCAACAATTTATTTTGAAGTTGTTGTAACAAATTTAGGCTACTAGAATATGCTTACAATTAAAATATACAATTTATTGTTAAAATTTGACTTACTATACTACACAGAGCGTTTTTTCTAGCTCACCGTTGAAATCTCAAGAACTAGCACAGATACAGGGTGGGTTAAATTAGAGAAATTGCAAAACTTTATGCTTGTTACGAACCTTTTAAGCAAAATGCCGGGTAACCTAAGTCGTTGATGAAATATCCTGAAAAAAAACTTCAAAATAGAGATCTCTTATTTTAGCCATATCTTTTTTTATTGTTGGAAATAAATAAATTACAGTTTTTTTCTCTTGGTTTTCTATTTTTGTCAATTGCTTTTTCACAGTCAAATGATTTTTTTTTATTTTTCTATCTATCAATGACCCTTATAGTGTTTGATCTATCAATCTATTTCCCTTTATGTCAAATTTGTTTCACTTTATATCAATTGATTTTCCCAGTTACGTGCAGTGACAGTAGTAAAAACATTGGAAAAGCATTTTGGTATAAAGGGAATCTGCTTTAACAAAAAAGGAATTTAAATTGAAAAATCTCACTGACGTTTGATAAACGGGAAAATAATTTAACAAATTTGGAAAAACAATTGAAAAAGAAAAAAAAACTTTTTAATTTTTGGTTCAATTTTTGCTTTTTAAAAAGCAAAGATTCCACAAAACACGTGATATAAGACCATTATTGGAAGATGACGTATTTATGAAGCATTCTTAATGGATCATTGTATACAGGGTGAGTCAAATTCTATAGCTACATTGTTGGAATCTAGAAACTAGAAGAGATACGAACTCGGTTAAATATAGAAGATAAAGGACTCCTGAAAAAGTTACGCTATTTAAAAAAGAATCTGAAAAAAATCAGGATATTTTCAGTCGTTGCTGAAATATCCTGAAAAAACTGAAAAATCGAGATTTATTATTTTAGCCATATCTTTTTATTATTAGAAATTAAAAAATTATTTTCAAAAAATCAAAAAAAAAATCATTTTTTTTTATTTTTTCGAAAAATAAGACAATTTTTTATACCGAATGTTACATAAAAATTAAAAACCATAAGGCAAGTGATATGACTTCATATTGACGTAATTGGATGAAAAAAAATTTATGTTTTCAACCCTTACTTTGTAGAATCTCTGCATACTTATTGATTATGAATAAAACATTAATGTTTTAAAAAATTAAGGAAACGTTTCTATTATCCATCAATATACGGTAGAATTTTTTAAAAACATTAGTGTTTTATTCATAATCAATAAGAAAAAAAAATGTTTTTTTCGAAAAAAGGATAAATTTTTTGAAAAATTTCTTTGAATGTTATTGATTACTGGTTTCAATGACTTTCTTATAGGTACCGAACGACACAAAGAACAACAATATGGTGGCTAAAAAAAAAAAAGTTGACTATGAAAACTCTGGTAGGTATCTAGTCGGTATGAAAATTTTAGAAATGTCAAGTGAGTAGCTCTTGCCGACATTATGTAAGTCTACAAAAAATTATTTATAAATTTTCAATAATAAAAAAGATTTTTCTCTTTTTTCAGTTTTTTCAGCATATTTCCGTATAACGACTGAAAATATCCTGAATTTGTTTTCATGTTATTTTTAAGCATAATATAGCGCAAGTTTGCCCCAATTTAACCGAGTCCGTGTCTCTACTAGTTTCCGATATCCTAATGATGTAGCTCGAATTTGATTCACCTTGTATGTTACATTTAGGTGATCTAAATAAGCGAGTTAGTGATAACTTGCAACCTTTCGATACGAAAGATTCTTAGAGAATCAGTGTAAGTATAAGAAACTAACTAGGTACTTAGGTTCATTGCATTTATTTACGCAGTCACTGATAACAAGAATTCCATGAAAATTAACTCCAAGAAGCAGGCCACCGTCATATGGTGACTATACCTCAGTCGGCCAAAAGATATAGTAATAAAAGTGCGCGGTAAGTTTACAATCCAGGTAGGCGGACCTTATACACAAGAATTATATACACAAACCTTAGAATGTCCTTCTCATTGGTTTACCGGAACCAGGTAACCAATAAATAAGGCACTATCTGCCTACAGATGTGACTACTTGGACCTTAAAAGTTTATGCGCAGTTTTATTACTATATCTGTTGGTCGACTGAGGTATAGAACACATCATGCAGAACGACTGGGAACCCACTACGTGAAGGCGAGAAGGAAATATTTTTTTTAGATGAGTGGAGATAAGTTGGAGGGTATAAAAGGGTACCAAATTTTCTTTGAGGAAAGATATCCGCATATTTCAAAACATAAAAAAATGAAATTTGTGGAATTTCAAATATACCCCTAAGGCTTTGCTCTCTATACAACTTTACGTGTTTAACCCCCCAAGTAATCATAGCCTACTTTTTTTTCAAATCACTCTTTTTTGCTCAGCAAGGTTACTGACTTAAATTTCTGAATACTTGTAAGTTCTGAATAAAATGACAGGCGATTTTCAGCATACTTAGCTTACCAAAAACAATAAATTTTCTTGGAAAACCCGCGTTACCAAGAAGTAAAATAGAACACACCTTGAGGTCTTTTCAAAATGAAATAATAAACTCGCCATACTTTAATTTCCATGGTTACACTTGTCGACAATAAAGCGTATCTCTGGTAACGAATGATAACAATACCTAAATCGACATGCCATGTTTCGGTTTGAAAAGAATATCGCGGTCATTTTGAGAGCATTTTGTCAAACTTAATCCAACAAAGTGCCTTAAGGTGCTTAGTTTTTCGAAATTCGCATATCGTTGTATTCAGAGCGATGTCGGTAATCCTGCCGAGCAAAAAATTACTAGAAGTATAGTTTGAAAAAAAATTAGGGGATGATAACATGGGGGTTGACAGGCGAAAAGTTATACATATTGAGGGTGTAGCCGCAAAGCCTTAGGGGTATATTTTAAAATTCCAAAATTTTATTTGTTTCTGTTTTGAAATACCGCGGATATTCCTTGATAAAGAAAATTTGGACCTTGTACATGGGCACGCCATCAATTCCTCAAAAGCTAGATGCAATAGATGCATTTTTCCATCGATAAATAAATATAGCAGATATCTACTGATTATCTAATAGTATATTATGCAACGAGCTTATAATAAAGGCTATATTAATTCACGAGTATGACGATTGAGATACGAGCCCTAAGTGAGTGTCTTAACCATCATAAAATATGAATGTATTGATAGCTATTATTATTAATAATAATAAGTATTAATAATAATAATAACCATTTATTTGCCCATCAGAATTATTCCATATACAGGCAAAATAATCATAATTGAATACAAAGCAATGCAAGCAAATACAAAGAGCAAAAGACAGAATTATCATAATATACTATACATAGATACCTATACAGATTACTTACACTTTAAAAAATCAACATTAAAAAGTAAGAAGCTACAATACTTTCACAAAGTTCATCCCCTCCCCAAAAACAAAGTAATAACCCAATAATAAAAACCAAATACTAACGTTTTCTGCGACAATAGCTGCCAACTCAAAGTGAAAACAAATAAATAAAACAGCTCCCGGTCCTTGAAACACTACTCAAAAATACCTTCAGCTTGTCTCCAAAAATATCTTCAACTTGTCTCCAAAAATATCACACCCCGCACACATTTCGTTATAAAGGGCACACATACGATAGATAGGTGCACCCAGGAGGATATTAGTGTTTGCTTTCGTATTGTAAAATGTGAGACAGCTACGATCATTATTAGCGAGTTTCATACACTAATTTTTCTATGACCATTTTTATTTCATAAAATAGATAATTTTTTTTCAAGAAATGTATTATAATATTAAATTTGACATTTCATTGAAAAAGAAGTGGGTTGTGAGCGAATAGGAATAGATTCGATTCCAAATAATGTGCTGCTATTGGTCAGTTTTGCCAGTGGGTTAGTGAAAATTTGTATCATAATGCATTTTATTGATCTTATTAGTGATTCATATTTAATACATATATGCATATTAAAAGTTATGAGTAGAAAAAAATAAATAAGGCAGTAGTAATGTGTGAAAATGAATATGTAAGTAGATATTATGTGGATATTAGTTCTTTCATTACAGAATACAATACAAAAATTGTGGTACCTAAACTGCATTGATTATGGTAAATAAATAAATAGTCTATGGGTCAATAATATTTACTTTAACCCAGTAATTGAACCCAGTAAACACCTAACAATATCGTCAGATCCTCGCTCTCGTATTTTATATAGTCGGAGAGAACAATGATTACTAGAGCTGTTACACTTATTATTTTCTTTTCAAAGTGAATATATACCGTAAATTCCAATAACCTTGGCCCAAAAGAATTTACTGGTAAAGGTATTAACTCGGTTTAATAGCTGTTCTAATCTACAATGAGTAATAATTTTGTCCTCATACCTAAATATTATGTATAGGAGTTTAAAGTCTAAAGATATCAAAGCCTATAGAAATTTTTTTGGGTGATAAAGTGAAGAAAATAAAATTTCTATTTCACAAAAATACACCAAATAGCAAATGGCTTTATTATAAGCCCATGAAATCGACATATAAATAATTGTTACCTGTAATAGTTGTCTTCGGTCTTCTATACCTATACAGGGTGTCCCATAATATGTGGGCAATCTCCCGGATTTGGGTAAATTTCGTAAAAATAAATGAAAAAATAGCTATAAAATTAATTTCTCAGAGACACCCCTACAAAGATATTAGCTGTTGAAGTTGAGGGTTGAAAATCAATTTTTTGCAATAACTTTTTTATTTCTTGACCGATTTTGATAATTTTTGGTTTTATTTTGTATTATTTGGGACTGCTTAGAATAGTGTTTCATAATCTTTGGTAGCACATACATAGACCTCTGGATGGCATAACCCCCTCATTCACTTGAAAGAAAACAATAAAAATAATAATTTTACAGTTTTTTAAGGTTAATATTCTTTTTATTTGATATTTTTTACATCAAAAATTTCTCCTGATTTATTTCGATACAGCGAACCGTTATCGAGATAAACGTCCTTCTAATAGGTGATGCGTCGCAGGAACTTTCTAAATTTCAAGTAAATTTTAAGAAGATGGCTGACCTTTGACAGTAAATTGAGCAGGAAATAAAACAACAACTTAATTAAATATACGTCAGAGTCAAAGATTTCATTTCATGCAGATTCAATTCTAACTGATTTTCTGCGTTTGTGTAACTCATTTTAAAATCAGTTAGAATTGAATCTGCATGAAATGAAATCTTTGACACTATTTGACGTGTATGTAATTAAGTTGTTGTTTTGTTTCCTGCTCAATTAACTGTCAAAGGTCAGCCATCTTGTTAAAATTTACTTGAAATTTAGAAAGTTCCTGCGACGCATCACCTATTAGAAGGACGTTTATCTCGATAACGGTTCGCTCTACCGAAATAAATCAGGAGACATTTTTGATGTAAAAAATGTCAAATAAAAATAATATTAACCTTAAAAAACTGTAAAATTATTATTTTAATTGTTTTCTTTCAAGTGAATGAGGGGGTTATGCCATCCCGAGGTCTATGTATGTGCTACCAAAGATTATGAAACACTATTCTAAGCAGTCCCAAATAATACAAAATAAAACCAAAAATTATCAAAATCGGTCAAGAAATAAAAAAGTTATTGCAAAAAATTGATTTTCAACCCTCAACTTCAACAGCTAATATCTTTGTAGGGGTGTCTCTGAGGAATTAATTTTATAGCTATTTTTTCATTTATTTTTACGAAATTTACCCAAATCCGGGAGATTGCCCACATATTATGGGACACCCTGTATATAAATTAAAGTCATTTTTTTTTAAACGTGTATAGTATAATTTATAAAAAAATTGGCCTCTCTTTATTAGGACTTCAAGACAATCTTCTACAGAAGTTGAAAATATACAGGGTGATCCCGAAATGGCGGACACGGAATACAAGGTGTTATAGAGGATGTTCAGAAAGACTGTAAATTTAAAACAAAAATGGGTTCCTCGGCTTCGTGACCGAGATATAGGGTGTCCTTTTTATAAAGTTTAAATCGAAATGGCGGTCAAATTTAAACAACCTCCACTGGCAAAACACATGATTTCACATAACTATTACACGATAGTGTTTGCTTTTTATTTTTTTTATTATCGGGAACGGAATTACAGGCATTCGAAGTTTACCTATTCCCTGTGTTCAACAAAATTTTTCAATGTGGCATCATTGTTCGAATTCGAGATATTGAATAATATTATCGACATTGTATCCGCGCAACGATTATTGTTTTAAGCTTTGTTGTGTTTCCATTTCATATGTTTCCATGGTAACATCTATCTGGGTATTGTAGACCTACGCATTATTTTTCTGCCTGAAGAATTGTATCGAGTGCAGTGTTGTGACTTTATTTTCTACAAAAGTGGTCATATCTTCTTGAGGGAGCCATACTGGAGAAAACAGTAAATAAAACTTAGAATCTTTAATTCACAATAGATGCTGTGGTGCTGTCCGTGTCCGCCATTTCGGGATCACCCTGTATAAATTTTTATGAATATTTCAGAGCCGCTATTTTGAAACTCTACCGGGTGGCTAAAGTTATCTGTTCACCATTGCTAACTTCGTTATTATTGAAGCTAGAAAGTCGGTCAAATTAGCAAAACTAGTTGCATTTTTTCTGCTGATTACCACTGTGAAAACAGAAAAAAACAATTAAAAGTGTGAGATATACATTAAAATAACATTTTTTTAAACAGAACACTGTGTATATTTTTGTATTTCATATCTATCCTGAGAAAATCCAATAAGATATTTACAATAATTATTGCAATTTAAATTGAGTAGGTTATGAGCTATAAACAATTGAAAATCCCCAAACGGCTAAAAATTGCGGAAAACGGCTTACATGACCTCTTCACATTCTCTTTTAATGTTTTACTTTACAGTATTCTTGAAATTTGTATACAGGATGATTTAAATCTGATAATTTCCATCACCCTGTATTAAAATGAAAACCACATAGTAGGATATAACATGACAAGTTAAGATAGGGACATGTAAGCCGTTTTCCGATATTTCTCGCCGTTTCCGATGTACATACTGATTTCAAAATGAAAACTTGGGATTTTCACTTGTTTATAACTTTAAACCTACTGGATTTAAACTGCAACTGTAAAAACCATGCCTATTGGATTTTCTCAGAAAATATGAAAATACAAAAATGCACAGGGTGTCCTATTTAAAAAAAATTTATTCTAATGTATAACTCACACTTTCAATTGTTTTTCTGTTTTCACAGTGGTAATCAGCAGAAAAAATGCAATTAGTTTGCTAATTTTACCGACTTTCTAGTTCCAATAATAACACAGTTAGCAATGGTGAACCGATAACGTAAGCCACCTAGTATACACGACCGATACTGTTCAATACTGATACCAACCTCCTAAAGGACATCATCTGACTGCGACAAAAATGTTTGTTCTTAGATTTAATACTAAGACCTGTATAATAGTGGAGCGACAAAACAGATTTTTGCACAACGTTGAAGGGAAGGGACCCCCAATTCAAACCACGTAATTCTAGTTTTTGTAACGAAACTTCAAGTCGCTGATAAGCTCCACAGAAATTCAAAATTTTGTGCAAATCTTTTAAAAGAGATGGGTCTTGAAAACCAAAAATTTCACATTTTATACCTTATTTAAATTTTCGTAACAATTTATATTTTTTTGAACACTTGCGCCTCCCAGAACTTCCCAGACTATAAACCTATGTAGAACAATGCGATTTTAATATAGGTTTGCTAGTGGCGTAGCTAGAAAAAGTGGAAAAATTGCAGTATTTCTATATTGATTATTCTATAATACCTATACTTACGTTTTCAAATGAATTTTTACAAATAAAAATTGACTTTAAAAGATTTCAGGAAACCAATTTTTGCACCAAATTACCAAAGAATATTCCAATTTTGTATACGGTTCATGCGCGATAAGTTGTTTTGAAGAGATAAATTAATAGTGAATTGGGAAATTCTAATATAAAGCATAAATTGGGAAACGTCCAAATTTTTGGAACAAGAATTATCTTTTTATAATTTGTAAAGAGCCATGAACACATCTTAAAGTGTTAGCATGTTTACACGTTAATCACTGTGGTAATTTTTTATTAGAACTGACTGTTAATGTGGTTTCGAAAAGAGAATAAAAATACAATTGGTCAAAATCAAATTTCACGAAATAATAACTGATTGATGTACCGGGTGTCCCAACACTAGTGTCCACTCCCTAAATAGAGCTTAATTTTAGAGATAAAAAATTTAAACTTTGAGTATTTGTGTACTTGATATACGACCACGGAATGGCATAATCAGTTTCATTAAAAAAAATTTAGTCAGACGCCAGCGATAAAAAACTGTAATAGGGTGGTAAATTGTCGAAAAAAAATCGATTTTTTTTCAATACATACGTAGAAATCGATTAATAAAATCAAAATCGCTTGAAAGAAATGTGAAAAAACTAATAATTATTAATGCTTTAATTAAATAAAATATAACTATATAGCAATGACAGGTATAGAAAAATGATTTATGGTGTGCAGTACGGTGATCAATACAATCTGAAAACGGCATGTGCAATAAAGTTTTATGACAAAGTAAATAAGGCCCAAATAAATAGAAGGACGACTCTTGCTGGGCTAGCCGGCACACCGAACCTGCACTGGACAGTGTCATAGTATGGAGTCATGAAAAAGGTAATTATTAAAAAGATATTATGTTTTTTAATGAAACTAATTATGCCATTCCGTGGTCCTATATCAAGTACACAAATCCTCAAAATTTCAATTTTTTATCTTTAAAATTAAGCTCTATTTTATTGCTATTCTGGCAGCTATACCTCCTAAATGTTTCGCAATTCCAAAATCCCCTACTTGCTTAATAATACTATTTTTGCGTCCTATTTTTAATAAAAAGTGATGTGTCATACTGTTACGACACGCGTATCATGCCGTTTAAAACGTTTTATTGATTCTCATAAGCTAGACTAATTTTAGTTATCATTTATCCATGTAAATATGAGAGAATCTGAAGAAATACTCTATATTCAATCATTCATAAAAGAAGACACAGCAAGAGCAATAAATTCTTTATTTGAGAAAAAATAACACAGAACATTAGTGTCAGTATCACTTTTTGCAGCGCCTCAGTTATAAATGAAACCTAATGTTCCTACCAATTTTCAATCAAAACAAACCTTCAGACGAACGTATACCTACGACTCTACGTTTATAGAGACAGGAATACGTGAATTATTGATGCGATCCTGGGCTAACAGTTCGATAGGTTTTTCACTCATGATTATAGTAATCAACCTGTCATTTCACGCGTCTGCAATAGCATGTGTCCAAATCAAACACTGAAACACTGGCTAGCTTCGACCTCTTCCTTGAAATTACATGGGAATTGCCCATCACTTCCATTTCTCAAATAGATAGGACTCTCGTGAATATTAAATGAGTTATATGAAGAACTTGGCTGTTATCGGCAATTACAATAATTTAATGACGAGTTTTGTTACATGTTTGATGTTTATAAGATTTTAATTACGAATAAGCAAAGGAAGGATAAGTTAATGAACAGGTGGCAGCTGTCATTCTTTTATAAGGGACCGAATTTAGGTGTCAGGACGCCTTTTAAACCTACTTTTAGTAGAACTAGATATTTTATGATCTTATAAAAATGTGTACGAAAGGCATGAAGTTTATTTAATAATATGCAAAATAATGAAATTATATGACACTTTCATACTATCATAAAAAAACAAGACAATCAAAGAATATTTTAGAATCGTGAAAGATGAGATAATTTAGAAATTGAAAGCCTATAGGTACTCAGCTTTCGTGTTATAAGTTAAAAGTTTCCTGTTTGTGTATCACCGGCACCAATAAAACCGGCCACTCCAGAATAAACTGATTCAATCGTGGAGACAATCGTAGAAATACGATCAGAATGATCTGATGTTATGAGTCCTTAAATATACCTAATTCGTTTTGTAAAGCTACTCAAAGTCTGAATGATTCGAATAATGGAAACAAACGGAATATGGAACCTATGTCTGAAAATGGGCTACACTGACAACTTACACAGATTTACAAAGAAAATGATAGGTATCGGAGCTGAAGTGTCTGGGACATCTCCTAGAAATAGCATGTATGTGTCACTGGAGACGTAATGCCACCAATTTTCAGGCTAAAATAGATTCAATCAGGTCATGTGTTAGAGAAACCCTTGCCTAAAATCCTCTCTTGCTATAAAATCAAAGTTGGTCTGGAAATGCTTGTAAAACCTTATTGATCTAGCCAAATGCAACAAGATCTCTTCGGCGATCTTGGCCTTGACAGCAGTTTCCGGCCTTCGTCCCTCAATTCAGTAGATTTCCCGTCAAAGTAGAAAATCTGTAATATTTTTTTATATTTTTTTACAGGGTTTTTCATGGTATATACGACGGAAAATTATGGCTATGTCCCTTGATTTTAAGAAACACAAATCTTGACCACTATTATGAACTGCTATACCTTACTATGATAATATGTAATGAAAAATAGTGGTCCACGATAATGGATTTCATGTAAGCAGGCTGTGACCATAATTTTGTCTTTCCATTTTCCAATAATTCAATAACCCACATACACAGAAGAAATCTTAATTTTTAACCTACCAAAACGATACTTTTTGTAAACTAACGGAATTATAAAAAAATCGGGCAACCTAATTAATAAAAAAAATTATATTGTGCAGTTCGAATTTTTAACTAGGTGTCCATTTTTGGTCAAGAACAATGAAATTTACAAAATTTTCGTCTGTGGAGCGCTTGAGGGTCCTGCTTTTAGACAAAACAGTTTGAGAACCTCTGGTGTAAGATATAAACCGAGTCAAAAAAGCAGGGGTAGCTGATTTGGATAACATATTGAGAAAGGTAGGTATTATTGAGCATCTGAGAATGAAAGACAAACTAAAGGGAAATAGAACTTAACCCAAGTCAAGTTAGCCACGCTTCGGCCAGCCACGCTCTCGGCCAGGGAGAGGGCTTCGATTAATTTCCAGCAAATTTGTTTTTTTTTGTTTGTTAAGTCCGTGGCCGAAAGTGTGGCTGGCCATTATTACAAAATTTCGGACTTTTCTGAGCAAAATTTCAGCAAAAATGAATTTTTCAGTTTTGAAATTTAGTGGCCGAAAGTGTGGCTGGCCATTATTATAAAAATTCATACTTTTTTCAGCAAATTTTCAGCAAAAATATGTTTTTTTAGTCCGTGACTGAAAGTGTGGCTGTCCATGATTATAAAATTTATGGCTTTTTATCCCATTTTGAGCAAAAATGATTTTCTCAGTTTATAAAGTTCGTGGCCGAAGTGATGCTGGCCATTATTATAAAATTTCAGAATTTTTTCAGCAAAATTTCAGCAAAAATGAATTTTTCAGTTTATAAAGTTCGTGGCCGAAAGTGTGTGGCTAGCCATTATTATAAAAACTGGAACTTTTCTGAACAAAATTTCACCAAAAATGTTTTTTTTTTCAGTTTGTCGTGGCCGAAAGCGTGGTTGGCCGTGACATTTCGATAATTACGATTTTTCGGTTTACGGTGGTTTTTATTGGGTGAACAAACCAAAATATTTTCCACTGAAGCCGTGAAGAACGAAAACAAAAATTTGTTGAAAATTATTCGAAGTTGCTCTTCCTGGCCGAAAGTGTGGCTGGCCGAAGCGTGGCTAACTTGACTCGGGTTAGAACTTATATGCCCGTATTCACAAACGATAATTTCTTAAATAATTACGTAATTAATTAAATGAGTGAGATGGAGATATGCAGTTTTTTTGCAATAGAATGAGATGGGGATAATTGATTACGTAATTATTTAGGAAATTATCGTTTGTGAATACGGGCAATAGTCTAGTAAAATTAGGATTAGATTATGAAATCACAGCGGGAAAAATGGAATTTGGTGTGGGTTTTGGGTGGTTGATGGTGAATCGAAATCTAAAAATGCGACATATCTACAAATACCCCTTGTGGAAAACCGTCATTTGGCCAAAGTGTAATAACTTAGATACTTTACGGAGAAAAAAAATCCTCTACAAATTTGCATCCATGCAATTTTTTTCATATTGTGAGATAATGTGTTCAATTTGTGTTTCCATTTTTGTAATAGTAGGCCAGTAGAATGGTGTTTTGAGTTTGCGTTGCCATGCACAAATTTTGTACTATACGAAATTCGATAGAGGACCATTAAGAGATGTTAAATCCAAATTTGCACCGTGCGATTTTTTTTGCGAAGTTATGCAAAAAATACTTTTTTTCTTATTTTCACGAATATCTAGGCTCCTATTTATCGCACATAAGCAGATGACACATCATTCTTTTTGTTATGGAATTACCTACATTTTTTATATACAGGTGTCCCGTAATACAGCCCCCGAAAGGGGAGCCCATGAAGATGGGTTTTATTTATTACCTCCGAACCCGTTCAAGACAAAAAAGTGAAATTTTGGGAATTTATCAAACTTTTTATGGCCAATAAGACGCAATTACAAAAATTAAAAAATTTCCATCAGGGGGGGTCAGATAGGTGAAGAGTGAGGTTAAAACCACAAACACATCGAGAGCTAACATCGCACTTTTTTCTCGTGTGTAATATACAATTTTTTTCTGCGAGAAGAAATATCAGTGTTAGAATGTCGAAAAATGTAGTTAGATAACTGAAAATTATGTCGGAAAAATGATTTATGTTAAACTTGGATTTTCAAACTGTCTTTTATCGTAATTGACGTTGCCTGGGTAACGAAACGATTTAATTATTACATAAACGTCATATTAATGTAATTAAAATTGAAGACAGTTTTGCAAAGATTCTTGTAAGGTCTCAATGAGTGAATTTAATAATATGGATAGTGATTATTATGAAAATTCCCTTAATAATTGCCATTTGGATAATAAGGTAACTTTCCTTTACGTATATTTGATATAAATTTAATAATATCTGAGTGTTAATAGTAGCTATATCTAAGCCGCCATTTCGGGGAAATAAGTAAGTACTCATTTATTTCCCTGCTAATTCATGTTTTTCCCCGATAAGATGCAGCTCATATAATGAGGCATTTTTCTACCTGTCAACGGGGAAAAAAGGTCAAACTTTTAGCCCGTCGCAGAAAAAAGTAATAAATTTGTCTTTCGAATAAGGTTTTTCGCGAGAAAAAAACATCTTTAGAGGTAAGTTTTAGTTGTACCCATGGAGACTTTTGATCTACTTATCGAATACACCGATCCCCAGAGTTACAACAAATTTAACCGGGATTCAATTTTAATAACAATTTTTCTGGGTCCTTCGTAGAGAATTTTCTTGAATTAATTACCTCAATAACCTTTGTCAATTTGTAGAGAATTTTTTTCTCTGTAAAGTAAGAAGTTATTACACTTTTTCCGATAACAAGTTAATTAACGTCGTAAAATGCAAAAATCAAATTCATCCCCTAAAACCAAAATGGCTGCTTTTCCACAAGAGGTATGAGGTCGCATTTTTTTTATTTAAACTCACCATCAATCACCCAACACCCACAGAAAATTCCGTTTTTCTCGCTTTGATTGCATAATATTGATTGCATTTTCCGTCTAATTTTAGTGGACTGTAAATACAAACGCTTGAGAAAAGAAAAATATTAAGGTGGGCGGCCATTGCGCGCGAAGGTAAGCTAAGTGAAACAGAGCTAAGATTTTTATAAATTAGCTCCTATGTAATCTTATGAACGCGCGGCAATTGATGCGAAACTAAACGAAGATGTGCTAGCGAAGATAAACTAATTTTTAAATCTTCGCTGGCTTTAGCTTGAGACAGGTCCGAGCGAATATTCCTTAGCTTATTAGCTCAGTTTCGTATGCACGTATGTCGTAGAAAGGTACAATAAAAATAAATAAAAATCTCTGAATTAGTTATTATAGGTACTTAATGTATTTTATATTAAAGAAAATACCTTAAGCAAATTGCTAGTCCTTCTTTGCTCCCAATGGTTTTTCGCAAATTACTGACTTGCTTTTTGATGTCTTCAGAAATCATCTCGTGCAATTCATAAAATTGAGGGCGTGTCACTCTGAACTAGTTCTTGAACCTTTCATCTGATAATTTATTTATTAATTTATGAAATTCGCCAAAAGTTTCTCTTCTTTTCAGATAACCACTTGTATTTTGTATTTGTATTTGTATATTGAGGGTGATCATAAGTTACTGCGACCTAAAAGATATATTTGATCTAAAAGATCTAAAACCACTTATCCAGTACTTCTTTTTCTTCTTTTTCGAACATGACAATGCCATTTTCTGATTTTCTTCAAAATTTGATTCGTCAGAATCCGAACTTAAATCTAATAACAACAATTGATGTTTCATAGCTCCACGTACGTTGTTCTTAAACTAAACAATATTTTTTTGGGATATTCGCTTTCAATGGCCGAGTTTACTTCGCTTTTCTTAGCTTAACTCAGCTTCAGTTCGTTTCGCTTAGCTTAGCTTCGCGCGCAATGGCCGCCCGCCTTTTTGTTGAAAATTAATTAATAATTTAATAATATCGCATCAGATTGCGAGTGCATATCGGTTAATCATAAAGATTTTGAAGTGCAAAATGTCAGGAATCCTGATGATCTATGGGTATCTAAGATAGGCTTTTGTGGAAAAAATGTAGTTACATGCTAACTGAAAACCATAGCACAAGACATTAAAGTACGCATCAATACGCAAGTAATTATTTGTCTATTAAAATGTTTGTGGGAAATATTTAATTTGAAGAACGAACACGTGTATGGTTGGAAAAATATTATTAAATAAAAAAAAACTAGGTATGCATGGTCGCATGACAAACTGAAAATCACATTTGAACATTAATTTTCTAAATATTGATTTTATGTCATAATACCTGGTAAAATAAAGTATGCAGTCTATACGTACTAGGTACGACGTTTTCAATAGTTGTAATCAAAGTTTCTACTTGCAGCATTATAGACAAATAATGCCTGAATTACTGTACTTGAATGCATATTTTTGCTATAATAAAACTCTCTTCAACTTGCGTGCAGTTATTGTGATAGGAATCATGAAAACAATAATAATCATGTCTTTTATTTAGTGCATGAATAAATCCAGTAATCTATACAACACGAGTACGTTTTCCAACAATTTATAGATAGGTACTCGATTTGTTTTTTTTACATGTTTATTTTTATAGAATTGAATTGTAATAAAATATTTACATGCTAATTTCATATCAATAAAATTGTAGTTTTTGTTTCTCTCAAATACCTATGAAGTTAATTTTTTTTTCAATGATATTAGATACAATTCTAAAGTTTTATAATATTTTATTAAGTGCATAAAATATAGTTACAGTTCGGCCAATCACCTTCAAATTTAGAACCTATTTTGTTAATTGTTAAACTGTTCCTTTACTTGAATTTCAACGACCTTACCACTTAATTACCCCCGGAAGATACCTTTTAAAGGCAGTCAAATGTCCTTTCGTTCTATTTCATTAAACATCCCTTTCGAATCACCTGTTTTTCCAATTGAAAGGTACAACTAGGTAATTTAACTTTGTATTCTTACGTCTTTGTTCTTACTTTCAACTTGCGTCTCAAAGAAAATCTAACAATACTGACTTCTATTATACTAACAGACTAATTAGGTAACTCTCTACCAATATGTTTATCGTTTATAACTTTACTGGATTTGTTTTGCAACACTTCACTTACCACTTAAACTTGCATCTTGCAGATATTGCAGTTGTACAGTCACGGCCAAAAATAAATATAGGATCTACAGCGTGTGCCAGGATAAGCGAATTTATAGGTATAAATGAGCAAAAATTTTTGAGTTGAAATTTGACCATTTGGGGTCCAGGCCTGCTTGATTAGATAAATAATTTTACTATATTTTCATAACCGTAACCGAACTTCATAACTATCAGTTTCATTTATTCTAAAAATGGGCACCCTGTTTCCTGTTTATAAGATAATACTATGTATACGAGCTTGAAAGAAAAATCTAAGGCCTTAATGAATTGAACAGCTAAAAATTCGTGGGGCATGTTACTATTAATTTCAGCGCATAGATTTTATATCGATACATGTATTGGATAGTCCCATGAATAATGAGGTTCATACATTAGCTCTAATATTTAGAAAATACCTGTAAGAAGTAAAATATTCATATACCTACCTAGATTTTATAGTTTATTTAAAACTTTCTCTAGAAAATAATTGATACGTTTGATAAGCTTCAATTTTTTACTTTATCATAAGATATTGTGCGAAAATTAAAAAAAAGAAACATTAATGTTTCTGAATCAATTTTCTCTTCGATGCTGCATATCTTGATAATAATTATGTTTGCTATAATTTAATTCCCTGATGGATTATTTTTAATTTTGTTAGATAGATATACGATATGCATTATAATGGATGTTCCAAATCTCCTAGACTCAGTCACCTACATAAAACTAGTAAGCAGTGTGTCGTGATATACGAGCGTTATTTAAATATGAATCCATGAATAATTTATAAAGTCGGATATAAAACTTTATAGTATTTTGCTCTCTACGCCGCGGTTAAGGCATTTAGTAGAGCAAAGGCCTTGATTTCCACACGTGAAATATTATCCTGAAAAGTTTACTGCATTTAGCTTATCATAGAAGAGTTTCCTATTATTTTTCAAAAAGCTTTGACATAAATTTTGTGTTACTCTTTCAAGAAAATCTTTACCAAGAAAATACTTTACATTATGCTTGTTTCCTGCCGGTATAGTTCATATGGTTATAAAATGTTAGCAAGTGTCAAAGCTCTTAAAGAAACAAAAACGTAGAGCTGAGTTGTCGTTATCTAGTATCTTTGATCAAGCAACAGGACAAAACATTGCAAAAAAAAATTACCGCATTATAAAACTGCGGTCTACCTTTGAAGTTGGTTGGTGTTTGATTTTTAAAATATTTATATGGGAGAAGCAGCAAGCCTAAACATTACTGACAATGATATGAATTACCATACAGATTATCGACATATTTTTAGAATTATCCATATCTAGGATATGACTTATGGTCTTGACTTTAGACATAACTTCGGAGCCAGAATCTACAACGAGAGGAAACCTTTCTCTCACGATTTTAATGTCGCATGCATGGAAATCCAGTAGTGTCGAAAACCTGTCGTGTGAAAACAAACCACAAATTACTATGTTTATCTGCTGCTTATAATACTGCCACCAAGAAATACACATAAATACAAATAAATTATCTTAGTGCTGAAAAAGCCATCTTACGCGATGTCAACGTTCATAAGTTCATAACATTGACTCGTTTGAACAATCAAATATCACTGACAAAGTAGGCCGTGACTCCGAATATTTTGCCATCAGCTGTGCTCTTACCCACCTTATTGATCAATAATCTCCTAATGTCGATCTCGAAGCAGAGTTCCCTATACCTTTCAATTTCTTTCTAACCACAAAAGTCGAGATCTACAGCATCACAGTACACTTACATTTGGTCTAGAGCTTAAACTTATCTCAACATCAAGCATCCTACCAGCAAATGGAAAAAGTTGAATCTAAACCGAGGAAAAGGCACTACAAATTAGTTATTTAGATTCCCAGTGATTAGGCCATCGTGACACATCCACTTGGACCGAAGATCTATTGTGGCTCACAAATTATGAGCTTACTTACAAATCAGTACCATCTTCAAAGAACAGTATCGAACTTTTCCATGGCTGAGATTTTATTTTATTTTGATTCCAATGACCCTCTGAATTCATGCTAACTTTTTCAGCACAAATGTTCATCAAGCAACAAAACTTGTTTCAGAAAAAAATGCAAGAAAGCTATCGCATCTAAGCTTCTTCCTCTTCGTCAGTGGCGAGAAAACTCCAACAGCACAAAGTATTAACAATAATAGTAAAATTATTTCTTTTTTTATGAGCACATTATGTAACGTTTACTTATATACCACAGTCAGTAGGCGCGATTCTACCCAACGTCTCTAAGAACCATCAAGTTACACATAAGATGCCGGTACCTATATTGCTTATCTGTCAAAAATATTATGCACTGTGGTGTGCTTGTGCCCTGGTTACAACTTACCCCTATGTGTCCTACTAAATTATTAACGAGTAGCTGTAAACCACAACTAGTTGGACACTAGTAAAGATAATAGCCTTATCATAAATACAAGCAAAACGAATATGTTAGTAGTATCTAAATCAAAGAACAACATAAAACGCGAGCAATAGACAACAAATGTGTTCAACAAGTCACACACTTTATATGTATATCTTGGCACTTTAATTAATGGAAGCAGCACTCGCTCAAAATGAAGAAACAGTTAAAGGCCAAGGATTTACGCTGAATCTAATAACAAGAATAGTTCGGTATATGTTTACAGTTTTACTGTATGGGCTGGGGGGCTGGACTCCGAATAAGGAAACCTCATGGAAACTGGAAGTCTTTGAGATGTGGGAATATAGACGCTTACTGAAGATCTCCTGGATGAATAGGGTTACAAACTAGCAAGTTTTGAATAGTATGAACAAAGAACTGGAAATTTAGTTTACTGTCAAAAAAAGAAAACATTCCTGAGGTACATCCCCCAAAACCCAAATAGGAATTTCTGCAGCTAATCATGCGGGAGAAAATCACAGCTCCGTAAAAGTGCCGTCGTAGGATTTCCTGGCTACGTAATCTGCGAGACTGGCTTGGTCTGTCATCTGTTGAACTGTTTTGCACAGCTGTATCGAATGTTAGAATATCCATGCTGATCAGCAACCTCTAAAGAAGACGCTAAGATCAACATATTTTTTGCCGATGGCAATAGGCTTTATATCGTCTTATACTCTTCTAAACACACAGAAACCCATTTCTAATGCACATACTTTCGAGGAGGGCAGGAAGTTGTACTACTTGACCTGCAAGAAATTGTAGCTTTAGATGATAGAACCCAAGTCCAATTTATCGGTAAGAAAGTCCTGGCAATTGCTTGTTTTTTTTTTCATAAAAGTTAACGTTTTGGTATCTGATCTATGAAGTTAAGTCAGGACTACATAGTCTTCACTATCTTCCTTTAGAGTCATTAATCAATTTTCTGGGCCTTTCGAAAGCTTCTGCTTTAACACGAAGATTGAAATCGACCATATCCTTCTTTATTATTGCTCTTATGTTTGGAACTTCACTCCTCTAAGCATACCCCGAGATTCTGGACTGTATTCAGAAAAGGACTATCCGCTTAATCGAGAAGCACGGCTTTGGCTGAAGATTTCGTTTTCCGTCACTTTATAGTTTTTAAACTATTTGTTCGGAGCGGCCGACAGCCCAATGGGTTAGACAAGTAGTCTGCTAGTCCGTTGTCGCTGTAACGGAGTGGGTTCGAATCCTACTCGTGCTTTGGGAGTTGTGTTTCGTCTATAAAACTATTTATATACCTAATTTAAAATTTGTGTGTGGCTATATATGAGCTAAATTTCGATGTTAGTATAAAGTATAAAACCGATGTTGCCTCTTAAAAAAAACTATATGTTCAATTAAAATTAGAATAACAGGTATTTTAGAAGTAAGCCCCTGCCTCCATTTTGTATAATAAACAATGATATATTTTATTTGCATTAAAAAATTTGAAAAATATTTTGTAATTGTTAGCCAGGCTGATGTTCATTATCTCAGTATCGGACAAAGCTGATTGATCTCTGAGGTTGATTGAAACATTATATTCCAAGTTTTATTAAACGCCCACCATTTAAGGGCGTGAATAAAATATTAACAGCTGGTATTATAAAGGCTCATTAAGTTAACGGACAGATTTCTGTGGCAATTTCTGAAGAAGGTATCGAGTCTAAGTGGAAATTTTTTAAATTTATTTATTCTTGACATGAAAGTAATTACAAAAATGTTAATAATTGCCACATTTGACGTCGATATTAGCTTCAAAGACGATCACAGAAATCTGCCCGTTAGCCTAATGAGCCTTTATAATATTGGCTGTAAGTGATTCAATCAAAAAGAATGGTGAACGTGCAAATTCGCTTGATAATAAATAATAAAAATATATCGATCAACACCCTTTACTTTAATATTTGCCGCGATTTACATCGTAATGCATTATGTAATTTTTGGGAGGTTTTTCAATAATTTGTTTAAAATAACACACATAATTTAGACGTTTCGAATAAACTTGTTTTTTGGAAATCGATATTATATATGTACATATATACATATACAGATAAATAAGAAAAGACGGTCTAAATGAGAAGACCTAAAAAAATTGAATACTTCTTAGCATATTATATGGTATTTTCATTTTCATATTAATATTGTGTGTATGAAATGTGTTTAATCACTTTATTGACTACCATAAACATTTTAAATAAGTTTGTGGAAACTTCCTAGATAAAAACCGTTGTGGAAACTAGCAAAATTGAATTCGCATTAAAGGCGACTGTTTCTGTGGCAAATCATAATCAATCTCATAGTGCATGCAGATAATTACAAGTTATTTCGGCTCTGTTATTCGCCCTGTATTGATCCGGTCCTGCTTTGCATACTTACCAAAGCCTTCTTACACCTTGCACGAAATAGACCGTAAACCTGTGCCAGAACCAGACAATAACCATCATTCGTCATGCCAGAATATATTCCGCAATAGGATATTTGACTTCAGAATTACGTCTTTAAAAATCACCATAAAATACGTTTCAGTCAATACACTGTCTAGGTCTAGCCTATAAATTTATAGTTTGATTGAATATTATTATCATTAGATTACCTATATACAATATAGGTATTGTATATTGTATTTTATTGGAATCATATTTATACTTTTTCCGTTTTAATTATCTGTTAAATAACTACAAAGTAATTAATAAGATTTATTACAACTACAGGGTAATTACAAGGATTAATTTGAAATTTAAGGGAACATACAGCTATAAAGATCCTCGAGATTTCTTATTAAAGGTAGTTAAAAATGAATCGGTTTTATTGCCTGCAATTTGGTGATAAGTGTTTGTACAGAGTGTTCCTAAATACCAGGTACATGCAAAAAAAGGTAATTATTTGGCTTATTTTATGCCTAAAAGTGCATATAACATATGTCCGCAACCGCTTCGTTACCGGTCTACAGGGTGTTGAAATAAAAATAAAAAAGTTTTTTTTTTCTTTATAGCTCCAATAATTTTTGAGATATTTATCTCAAATTTTGAATACCGGTTACGAGGGGTGGCTTACATCATTGGGCATGACAAATGGTTGTGAGAAGCTACAAAGATTGTTTTTCCCTGGTTTTCTCTCATTTCGCCCCCATTTCTCCCCTCGAAGTTTTTTGCGATGCGCCGCTGGTAGATTCTAAAATGCAATGTTAATTTTCAGACTTATTTAAAAACTTTTTGGCCTCCTATATTTTTGTTTGAATTTGTAACCGTTATCGAGAAACAAAAGAAACAATTTCGTCTCATTTGTTCAGAGTTCAGACGAAATTCAAATTTTCAAAATGGTAAAACCTGCTCTGGCTTTTTTTTTTGAATAATTTCTTATTTCCATAAATTTTGACAGTTTAGTCGATAGTGACTGTTAAAAATCAAACTTGGGATGACCCTGTGTGTCTAACTGTTTGCCTAAAGTTTGACTAACCTCAAAGACTTATTAAAGAAAAAAAATAATACATCTTCTCATTTCAACACCCTGTAGATTGGTAACGAAGCGGTTGCGGGCCTATTTATATATGAACTTTTAGGCATAAAATAAGCCAAATAGTTACCTCCTTTCGTATGTACCTGATATTTAGGAACAGCCTGTGTTAGGTAGCACGGCTTCAGATGCCATAAATAATTTTCTGTGCAGAAATTTGTTAATTTTATATCATATTTATGGTATTTGGATTTAAATTTAAAATTTCTGTTTAAAGATTTACATTTCAAACAGTTACGGTCAATAATTAAGCATCCAAAAGAAGTACCTACCAAATTTGTAATAAAAATTCACATTAATTCATATTTATTCCTTTTTTATCAAGATTATACAGTGGACCATATTTTTGCTTGTTGCATTATACACGGTTACCTTAAATAAGTGTAAAAATATTTAGGGGCGATTCCATAGCACATTCGATAAGAAAAAAGTTCCTCATGTCCTGAAATGCACCGTTTTTGAGATGTGTAAAAAGGAAACACTTTTTTCCAGTTTTTTTTATGATTTCTCAGGAACCGTTTAAGGTACAGAGCTCAACTATTGTACATAATTATCTTACCATTGATATTAGCTACTTTTCTAATGCCAACAATTTTTTTTTTTATTCATATACCAGTGTAAGATTTTAGCGTTGCGTTAGGTTTTTGTCCCTAATTTTTTTTTAGGTTTTAAAACCTAATTAAGGTTTTGTTCAAAAGCCCTAACGATTAAAACTCGCTTTGGATGCTCCATATGGGTGTCGGAACATGAAGCGGAATTTTTTTTAAGAAAACTTTGATCAATCTTAAAATCTCCTCCGATGGCACATATAAACAAAAGAATTGGTATTAAAATTAATAGGTAGCTAAAATCACTGATACTTGTAACAATAATAACTTTGAGGGGAAGGGGCGATGCTCACGGTTTAACTTCACGAAGGCTGATTATCCTCTTATGTATGGTATGTTAGACGAAGCTGATTGGGGTAATATTTGTGCTGCTGAGTCTAATATTGAAGTTGCATTCCCTCAGTTTTATGATGTTTTATACAACATCTTTGAGACCACGGTGTCCACAAAGAAAATTTCTTCATATAGACGTACATTTCCCCCATGGTTTAAAGGATTATGTCATTTCATTAGTGCGTAGAAAACATTATGCATTTGTTAAGTACAAAAAGCTCAAAACTTCCTGTTACTTCGAATCATATAAGCTCTCTCGCACTACCTGTTAGAAAGCAATCAAAGCCGGTCATAAGAATTATATCAAAGAGGTTGAGACGCTTATTTCTAGGGAGCCTAGGAAGTTTTGGAAGTTTGTGCAAGATAAAAAAAAGAACACTGGAATACCTGGTTTCATGTTATTTAACAATGTGGAGCTAAATACTCCTGAGCTCATTGTTAACGAGTTTGCTGAATATTTTGGCAGTGTTTATGTTGATCCTACTGATATGCCAACTGACTCTTATTCCCACCATGTGGATCGATCCGTTTGTTCTGTCTGCGTGCCTGATGTTTGTGAGGATGAGATTCTTGCAGATCTAGGCGAATGTAGGAACTCGCTTACCATGGGTAGGTATTGATGGGGTGCCTAGCTTTACGTTACATGACTGTGCTAGTATTCTTGTTAAGCCTCATTTTCATTTATTTAACCTAATCATTCAGAGTTGCGTTTTTCCGAACATCTCTGGAAGAGAGCTTTGATATGCCCTGTTTTTAAGAAAGGTGACGTGAACAATGTGACTAATTATAAGCCTTAATTGAAAATCACGATTTGCACAATTCTAACACGGATTCATGGACAGGCGTTCCACAGTGACTAACTTGGCTTGCTTTTGGCAATATCTTTCCATTGACTTGCGAAATCTGGTTGATGCTATTTACCTCGATTTTATGAAGGCATTTGGTCAGACTGATCACTCTATATTTCCGCTTAAGCTGTCCTCTTTTGGTTTTAACAGGTTACTGTTGAGGCTCTTCTAATCATACTTAACAGGCAGAGAGCAGTATGTGTGGTACCGGGGTTTTAACTCAGAAATGATCAGTCCTACATCTGGAGTCCCTCAAGGCTCCAACTTCTGTTATTTTTTTTATTAATGATAATATAGTTGAGGTTATAAATTGCGAAAAGTTATTGTTTGCAGATGATCTGAAACTATTTAGGGCTGTGGAATCGATTGCGGAGTGCGAGGACCTTCAGCAGTATACACCGTGTTTTATATTAAGTCGGCACTATTGCTAACTTCGTTATTATTTGACCTAGAAAGTCGGTTAAATCAGCAAACTAGTAGTATTTTTTCTCCTGAATAAAATGGCGAAAGCAAAAAAACAATTGAACATTGCGTTTTCGAGATATTCAAAAAAATGTAATTTTTTTAATGGAACACCCTATGTATTTTTGGATGGATCGGTTGCAAATTTTTTTTAAAGGAAAAAGTCTTTATGCACTATGATCCTAAAATAATAAATTCATTGGTTATTTATTATTTTACTACTCCTAAAGTAGGCTGCGATAATTAATGTAATTTAGTGTACCTACCTACGTAATGTAAGGTAAAAAATATGTCGTCCTCAATAATGCATTTTTCAATAAAAAAATACACAAAAAAAGGAGTTGTTATATTGAAAAGGATTTAATTTTAAATAAACAAATAACAGAACTTGTCCGTGTTTTAAATTAAGTCGGCACTATTGCTAACTTCGTTATTATTTGAGCTAGAAAGTCGGTTAAATTAGTAAACTAGTAGTATTTTTTCTCCTGAATAAAACGATGAAAACCGGAAAACAATTGAACATCGCGTTTTCGAGATATTTAGAAATATGAACATTTTTTATGGAACACCCTGTATATTTTAAGATGGATCGGTTGCAAATTTTTTGTTAAGGAAAAAGTCTCTATGCACTATGATCCTAAAATAATAAAATTTTACACACAAACAAGTTCTGTTATTTGTTTATGTAAAATTAAATCCTTTTCAAGGTAACAACTCTTATTTTTAGTGTATTTTTTTTATTCAAAAATACACTATTGAGGACGACATAATTTTTTTACCTTACATTACGTAGGTACACTAAATTACAACAATTGTCGCAGCCTACTTTGGGAGTAATAAAATAATGAATAATTAATGAATCTATTATTTTAGGATCATAGTGCATAAATAATTTTTCCTTTAAAAAAAATTTGCAACCGATCCATCTAAAAATATACAGGGTGTTCCATTAAAAAAATTACATTTTTTTGAATATCTCGAAAACGCGATGTTCAATTGTTTTTCTGCTTTCGCCATTTTATTCAGAAGAAAAACTACTACTAGTTTGCTAATTCAACCGACTTTCTAGGTCAAATAATAACGAAGTTAGCAATAGTGCCGACTTAATATAAAACACGGTGTATATGTTCTGTTAGCGAGTGGTGTTCTAAAAACCGTTTGTATCTTAATGTGCCGAAGTGCTCGGTGCTATGCTACACCTGGGGCCTGTTTCATAAAAATTTACTACAGTATTTACTACTGTATTGGTAGTAAGTTTTCGTAGTAATTACTATGACTTGTTTCATAAATTTACCAGAGTAGAGAAATTTTTACTGTAGTAGTCATATATTTACTACTACTTTTTACTAAGGTAAATAAGATTATGTTTCATATAAAGAAAGGATATAAAATTACTTTAGTAAAAGCCAGAATTATTTTACTCTAGTTGATGGGATCGTAATTAATTAGTTGACACATTTATGTTTTAGGTATAACCGAAGTCTGCTTACTATTTTCTTATTTAACAAGATACCGTTACTAAATCAATTATAATTATGTCTTCAAGTGAATCAGAAAACAAAGTGATTGAATATAGAAGGCACAGGAGATTTCGGCAAAGAATAAGTTACCCACGAGTACAATGAGCGGTTTAGGGTACGTTCGCAAGTCTTCAACATAATACTAAAAAATATTCAACCACAATTAGAACACCCAACTCGAAGAAATAAATCACTTGCACCAAGACAACAGCTAGAAGTAGCTTTACATTGGTTGGGGACGGGTGTATACAATTTCCCGAAGAATTTTTCATTGGGAGTATCAAATCATGTACTTCAATTATTAGCACAACTACTGTTCAAAATTTCAAATTATTTCAATCAAGCAATTTTTTTATATTTAAAAAATACTATTTTTTTCTTAAATCTTTTACACCCTTTATTTTCTTAACAAAGCATTTCCCAAATATAGTTCATTAAAGCAAACTCATATTATTTTTCGATTCTCTATCGTTTCTAAGATAAAACCTGAATCACCCTGTAGATAAAATAATACCATTTTTCGTCAATACGTTAAATAGCCGGAAAATGTGGATGAAATGGCCGGAATTCCACTAGTTTGTGGAGGCGTTGATGGCACCTTAATTAAGTTGGATGCTCCATTCTCACGTCAGAATACGTCTTTGGTCAAAAGTAAAAAAACAAAAATACTGTAGTAGAAAAACAGATTGATTCTACTACAGTAAAAATTTATTTATGAAACATGATTATTTACTATGGTAAAAATTTAGAGCTACTATAGTACTTAACTGTAGTAAATACTACGAGTTTTATGAAACAGGGCCCAGGTCTCTCAATATTATTACATACTTTTAATTATATTATTGGAGACTCATATATTGAGCGGCTGGAGGAGGTTAAAGACTTGGGCGTCCTGTTTGATAGTAGACTATCTTTTGTGGTGCACATTGCGAGAGCTTTTAGAGCATATGGTTTTATTTGCAGAAGTTGCAGAGGAATGTACAGTCAATATGCATCCCATTTTATTCTCTAATGAGATCTATTATAGAATATTCTCGTATAATCTGGTGTCCTATTTGCCAAGTACATATTACACGTTTAGAATCCGTTCAGCGATCATTTTTGAAATACCTATGTTATCGATTGGATGGTCGGTATCGTTCGGGAGGTTATGACAATGATCTGTTGCTGGCTAGATTTGGTTTTACTTCTCTCAATGTGAGGGGGATTAAGTTTCTGTCTAACTTACTTAATAATTTCAGAGATTGTAGCTACTTATTTAGCAGGGTTAATTTCCTGGTACCTCGTTCATATGCCAGGTTTAGCTGTTTTTATTGTTCATCCAGTAGAACTTATGCATTGGTGAGGTCACCCATCAATGTTATATAAGGTAAGAGCTTTTCCGGAATGCAATTTCCGGAATGTGTAATATTCTAATATTCATGCTGATACTTTTAGAATGATATTGGCGTGCATTATTGCACAGAGTTTAATAATTAAGGTTTACTATGCTCTTCTCTGCTGTAGGATGTAAGATATATTTGATACTTTTGTTCCTGTAAATAGGTGTAAACCTGCTGGAATGTATATTAATAAATAAAATAAAAATAATAAATAAACATTTAGAAAAGCTGGGTTCTATTATTACTCAACGGTACCCGAGATATCTTCAAAAAAACTGGTAAAAGTTTTTTTGCACCCTCTATATCTTAAAAATGGTGCATTTTGTGAACCCAAGTTAATAGGAACTTTTTTCTTAGAATGAGTCAAGGAATCACCCCTTGAATTTTTTCGCACTTTTTAAGATATATAAAGTATTAGAGATACACTTTGATGTAGAGTATATTTATTTCTTTGCAAATGGCAAATTGATATCCCCAAGTGATGCGATAGGAAGTTTACTCTGCTACCATATAGGCGGGAAAAAAATTTCTACCAAACTAACAATAATTATTATTATTACTTCACTTGACCTAACCTATACTTCACTTGACCTAACCTATTCACCATCCCATATGTGGTACTGGTCTAATGAGAGGACAAATAATTATTACTATTATAAAAGTGAAACGCATCAACTTTCGTTTGTCACGATGTTAATATTTGTATGCTTAATAGACAATCAGCTCGTACGTGATTTTATTATATTCATGCCCAAATGCATACTGCAGTGGTTTAGAAAATGTGCGAAAGTAACAAACATAATTAATTTTTTTGGATGTTTAAGTGATTATGTTAATTTTTTCAAAATGAGTTTTATTATCACATTGCATTAAAAATGATTGAGATCAAGTCTGTTGTATGTGTTGTAAATAATATTAAATTCACTGTTGATTGGAGTGAAAAAAAGAGAAAAAATAGAAGAAAAGTTGAGTCATAATTTTGAAAAAAAAAAACGGATTTGTCATTTTAAGAACCACTTTTCTTATAATATTTAATTGTGTATAGTCGATCAAGAGATATAACGAAATGATCTAATTGTTAAACTGTCATATTTTATGACTTCAACAATATTTCAATTATCCAAAAATTTATAAAATAACAGAAGTCGTTTCGTTATATCTCTGGTCCAAGTATAAAAGAAGATTCCTAAGTCGTAGAAGTTCATATTAATGAAGATATTGAAATTTGTCACAGTGTTAAAAGTAGAAAGCACTTCTTAAACCGCCCAAAGATTTATCAAATTTGTAATTTTTGAGCTTCCTTTTCACCCCCATCAAGAAAATCATTATGTACCTACTGACAAATAAAATGTAATTTTTTTAGTCTTACCCAAAGACTTTCTCATTGTTTATGGAAGAGCATAAATAAAGTAAGGACCACCAAGAATAAGACATCATTTTATTACAATTCATGAAATATAAAATATAACTTTATAACTCTGATTATTATCTGGCTTAGCGAGATTCAGATTCTAATCTAACAAAACGACAATGAGGAAGATGCCTACCTTACTACACGACATAAGACATACCTACGACTTCTCCATTCTTGAGCAACATTCGTTTAAAGAAATATATCTTCAACCTGTTTCAAAGTTTTTTAGTCTAAATTACCTTACGTGACATTACTACTTTTTTTGACATTCAAGAAGTAATCGTGTATTATGAAATAGTTTCATTTTTATTACATAAATGTAACTGAAGAAGAGATAATGTAACTGGACTGACTGATGTCTTTAGTTAATACAGGAAGGATATATTAATGAGCAGCTTTCTTATATATGAAGCCGATAATACGATTATTATTTATAATTTATACAAGTGAGTCTTTGTTGGTGGATGCTACATTTATAATACTACGTGACAGGAAAACGATTTTTACAAACTGTTTATAAAATTGATCCATATACCTATGGAGAACTAGAATTTTCGAACTCAACTTCTTAATTCTTGATAATTTTATAGAACTTCATTATCAACATATGTGTCCCTTTGTAGATAAGTGCGAAAAAAATGGGGGGGGGGGTGATTTCTTGTTGAAGATTAAGCACATTTTTCAGAGTCAAAAAAATAGTTTTTAACTTTTTTTACAACGATTCAGACATTTTTAAATATTATTTGGATAAACTGATTTACGATAAATGAATAAGCTATCTTATTGTAATTTTTTCGTATATTATAATTATTATGATCTTCATGTAAAAAAAACTTCATGGCCAAACTTAAGGGGGTAATTCCTATCATAAAGATATATAGTGTAGAAGATGAAAGAATAAATTTCAGCTCAAAATAGCGTCATTCAAAAGATACAGGGTGTCAAAGTTAAAAAAGAGTTTTTATAACTGGTTGTCTAGTTTGAACTGATTTTGATCATACCTAACATGACTAATAAACAAACCAAGATCTCTAATTTGGCTATTTCAGATTTTGTAGACATATCCCAGTGGCGTAGATATTTAGGGCTGGAGCCCCTTTTCCTTACCTATCTTTTACGTCACTGACTATTGCAATTACAAAACCGTTGTTAAATTTCTCATCCATTTTAGAACAAGTATTCTTTAATTTTTATGTGTAATATTTGAAGTTTCCTCAGAAAATGTCACTAATCTAATATTGTAACGTAGAGGACCCAGGCCCGTTGCTCTGTGGCGAAAAGCCACCGTTTGATTGTCTATTTACCTCTGGGTTTCCCCTAATAGGACCGCTGTGTTTTCCTACGTTGTGTTTACCGGTGTCATTACCGTAGTCACCCCTGCTCTTTGATTGAGGTATGCCAGGATTACTATGGCCGAAACGGATGCGCAAAGAACCTACTAGGATTTTTCTTTTGTCGGAAAAGCGGGGAATTTAACTGAGACGTGTTGTTAACTGTTGGCTTTCTATCAGGGAGTTTAAAAGCGAGTGATGAGCGAGAGAATTAGTTTGCAAAGGCGTAAAATGGTGAATGGCGAGATGGGCTGTGTTTTTGCATAGAGAGTACAAAAGAAAATGGAAAGCGAAGAGGGATCCCTTTCATCCATCTTTCAAACTATAATCCATTTCGGATTCCACTCTTTTGCACACCTGTGCTTTCTTTTTGGTTTTTGTTCCGTTTACAGACTACCCGGTATATGCGGGAATGTCTTATTATTTCGTTTCGCTTTATTTCGGTTACAGACTATCCGGTATATGCGGAAATGTCCGTGTGTTTAACTATTCAACGATTTTCCTTGCCTATTTTCCTTTTTCTAGTTTCTTTGATCTCACTTCAAGCAACGGCTTGAATTAATTAAAGAATACAACCACTTTGGTTTTCAGACGATCCGGGATATTGCGGAAATGTCTGAATGATTTGCTATTCAATTTCTCGTACGAAATTAGCATGTATTTTCAACCGGGAGAATCATCCTGTATGTCTAGCTGAGTCGCCTGTGGATTTGACTCGGGTTAAATATCGCGCCAAGACGGTTGGCGGCAGTTCGGCTACCGAGCTACAGCGGTTCGTGTTCTGTTACGGGAATTCGGACAGTTTGAGATGCGAGGCTCAGTCGAGTACGGGGTTGCCACTTCTCCTGAATGCTGACTTGCATCTTTTATAAAATCGTTCCTTCCGATTCTCTTTTATTTAATGATTTTATTTATACAGTTGATTTACCTAGGAGTGTGAATTATTTCACCTCCGTTTATTTAATTCATAACCTGGGTGATACTGTATTTAGTTATCACTTTGTATAACTTGTTGTTATTTGTCTTGTTCTACCTTTTATTGCACCCGTCGATGCTGCCTCGTCAGGCGACCTTTATTTCATATATGTTACCTTGCCCTTAGGCATTTGTCACTGTTATACCTGGTGATTTACCTTACTCGTCATTCGAGTACTTATCGGATTGAAACCTTATCAACTGTATTATTGTAGATTTTTCTACACACCTTAATTTATTACCCAGAGCATGTTGGCTCCGTTCTCGAAGATCTTTGCTCCTCAACGTGATTATTAGCTGATCATACTACAGACCACGACTCTTTAACCATTAATCTAGTTAATGATTGGAAATGCTGGACTTTTATCCCTCATTCGTGTTTAGGCATGTTTACGGACAAATTTACTTATTTGATTGTAACGGTACCAGCCACCGGTCCGCCAGTAACACGAGTACGTCGACCTATCAACCCAAAGAGCGTAGATAGTATGATGAGAACATAATAATAACGTTTGTCACATAAGATTCAGGTATGTATAAAATCTGATTAGAAGAGATTCGGAAAAACGACCTTATAAAGACACCTTGGTTTCTGGATTTTCTTCTTTGGCTTTCCCATACTCGGGATTAATTTTGATTTGCTTTGGATTTTTATTTGTGAATTGCGATTCATGATCCTAACTTTATTTTGGTTATTGGATTTCCTGACATGTGAGGGCGTTTATTACACCTGGCAACCTTGCTTTGGTTTGCGTTACTCTGTCCTACTCTGAGGGTACTTTTGCCCTGTTGTACGATTTCCACTTTAAAGAGGTATACTCTTGTATTGGTACAACGGAGGTCTTCACCTGGACATCGAGGTGGATCCCTCCCCCAACGTTTGGAAATAGAGTACGTATTTTAACTCCTAATTGGGTATTGTAATGGAATTAGTATTTCCTGATAATATTTGCGAATTAACAGAGGCTACATCTGACAACGCTGCCTCGTTCTATCCAGACCTGTACTAACCGGGGGTGCTCTGCTATGTGATCTTTATTTATGGTGTCATATAATGGCGAGAAACTCCTTTCACTTTCTAAATCGTTTTTAAAGGGACTGCTTCCTGCCTAACCATCTGCGCTAAATAAAAACTCGGACTCTTCGAAGAATAGGATGATTGAATCATGGGCCGTTTTGTTTACAGATTATCAATTTCTGATCTGGGTCTATTTTCGCTCCTAGCTCTATCTCGATTTCCTTTACGTGAATATGTAATTATTTATTCCTGTTTCCTGCCTAACTTGGTTTATTTCTAATTATTGACGTAATTGCGTAGGTACCTACTGTGGTGCCGCCTAATACCTAACTAATTATTTGCCTGATTTAAAATGGGGCCTGCATACGTGGATGTTGCGAATCGGTTTAATTATTTATCGATGTGGATTTTGTTTCGAAGAGATATCTTCCCTAACTATTTTCTCAATGGATTTTCCCTAATTTGTGAAGGAAATTCCTTCAGGATAGGCGCTTTGCCATCTACTAGTGAATTGGTGCGACGAGAAGTTGCCAACTGCGAATATTAGTTCGAGATGCGATTGAAGTATGTTTCACTGGGATTTCCCGGGATAGGTAAAGGAAACTCGACCGGAGTCCACTAAATGCCATCTCTAGTCGAGTTTTATTAGAATTGTGATTAGAAATTGGCGTGAAACGATTGTTTTGCCCTTTTCGGGTTTTCAACTGGAATTTTTCCAAGGTAGATAAGGGAAATTCGACCGGAGTCCACTAAATGCCATCTCTAGTCGAATTTTCGGGTATAGATAAGGATTAGGTATCCCGGAGTCCACAATATGCCATCTCTAGGTACCGTATAAAGGGTTAGGAAGTCAAAATTGATCTGAGAGAGAGTTGCTGGAAGACGTCTGCTTTTATAGAAGCAGTCGCCCGCTTTCTAAACACCGCGCAATAATGAACCTTATCGACACTGCTCTCATTCTGTGATTTAGTCCTTAATCGTATCTCAATTGTCTTGAGATTTGGCGAGTTGACCTCGCGGCTACCTCACTAATTTGTCCGAAACCTGCACTATCTAAATTTTCCTTCAAATCGGTCAACGCGTTTATGTACTTTTTATTGTGTCGACTTACTAATTATTCTCCTGCTTATACTTCATAGCGTCTTTTCACCTACTTGTTGTCTATGTAGCGTAATGAACTTTCGGCGGCTGTCATATCTTAATTCTCCCTATCAATACGTGTAAATTTCATTATCGTGGGCAGGATACCTAATGAGTTTCTATTGTGTATGCGAGGTGTTATTGTTTACTTTACAAAACTTTCCACCCGGTCGGTGGTCGGTATCTCGTTCACGCAGCTAGGGAATGTCCTTCCAATACCCTGCGGCAATATTCGGTGTTGGTGCGTTGCTACCCTAGCTCGGTCGTTTTAGAGGCTGGCTTTTTACCAGAGCGAGAACATTTCTGTTTATGAATATTTAATGCGCAGGCAGGAATTGTTTCTATTGATGCAACGGCGCGTAGCTGTATTTAATTTCCTAACATAATTTTTGCACTGTTTGCCTTTTTCGATTTTGGGCTGATTTAATGAGGCGAAGGAAATAATTTCCTTATAATCCTACCTAGGTGCGATCCATTTCAATATTCAGGGTGGGGTTCCTTTTCTCTCCCTGTCTTTTACACCATTGACTCTGATGTAAATACCGGAACTTCTTCTATAGCCCTTGAATTTTGGAACAAATACTATTCTTTAGTTTTTTCATATGACGCACCGTTTTTGAGATATTTGAAGTTTCCTTCAGGCAAGATTAATCATTAAGAATAACATTAGTATGCATGAAAAATCTAGTCAATACTTAACTAATTTAATGAACTAAATAATTTTTCAATGTAAAGGACCCAACATTACCTGAGAAAACCTGAGAATATCTAAAAAAAAACGGTGCAGCATATGAAAACAAAAACTAAAGAATTTTTTTTTATTTTTTGTTCCAAAATGTACGTAATTGAATAACGTTTTTCTATTTGCAATAAAGTCAGTGGCATAAGAAATAGGTAGGAAAAAGAGTATGAATATCTACGCCACTGGAGGACACCTACAAAACCTGAAATAGCCAAATTAAAGATCTTAAATTGTTTATTTTTCATGTCCAAGTTTCATCAAAATCGGTTAAAGTTATCACGACTTATCACCAAAAACTGTTATATAATTATTTTTAAACTTTGACACTTTTTTAAACAAAAAGTCATTTTGAGCTGAAGCTGAAATTGATTTTTCAACTAATAATTATGAGAGCTTACAACCCCTTTAAATTTGGCCCTATATCTCTCAAATACCCTGTATATTGGAAGTTATAAAGGAAATATGAGAATTAGGATTTTCGGTATTCATGGTACCTCCACTTTTTTGAAAACATTTATCAGAAACTGAAAACAAAATGCCATGCAAAATTCATAAACAGCACGTTGGAGGGTATGATGAAATACCTACACTTATTAACAAATTTTCACGTTATTTCAATGTAGGTAGTGATGATGTGAAATGAAGGGAAATTAAAATTTTAGGGGACACTTTTGGGGAGGGTAGCTGAAGGGAGACTTTTTTTTCCTTATCATATACTATTTACTCCTTATCACGAGAGCGTGCCTATTTTACTATCACCATTTTTGATGAAATGGTGATATTTTTGTGTTAGAGATCGAGTTTGAATGCGTTCGATAAAGGTGAAAAGAGAAAGGAGCAGCAAAATAAACGTTCCTGTTTTGCGCCAAAACTATGAGAGATATCCGGGTTGTCAAGAAAACTATTTTTGTGGACTTTTGGATGCTCTATCAGATGCAACAAACCTATTTTGGGGCCATCAAATTTACACATTTTTGAGCCACTTGGCCACGCTGGCGACGGACGAGGACCCTTGAACATATACCTACATACTCCCCCTATTTTGATCTTTAGGCGAGGTTTTGTTTGAATCTCGATCGTTCCACACCCTGACTGTAACCGAGATTGCTATTGCTATTATTATACTCTGGTAGTGTGATACCTAAGTTCTTTTAATTTTATAATTTAAGTCTAATAAATAATATTTCAAAGATAAATGTTATGATGCTACTCCTTTCATTTCAGATGAGTCCCATTGAGAATGTGGTGGTGGAGGTCACATCTCAGCCCCCAGAGCTTACCAGCAACAAGAAAGACCGGTCGCGGGACCTCTTTGGAGTCCAGCTTGAGGTAAAACTTAATGATGAATTTTTTGATTTATCGCGATAAGCAGAGCTGTCTTTGGATCGTGATTAGTCAGATGACTTGAATATTATAACATGACTGAAATAGTCTTTGGAATATACAGGCGGCTCCTAACCCATCCGTCCTTGAATGTTGCAGTAAAAAAATAAAAACATAAAACTACGAGAGCTCCGATAGACTTTTTTAATAGTTAACAATGATAAGGCTCACAAAACCTCCCAACCTCGTTGCGTCAGGGAACTTAGATCGGGCCTTCCAGATACGTATCTCTGTTGAATGCAGGCGTTTCTATACAGGGTGTCCCGTATCGTTATGTTCAAATTTTTTGAGCATATAGTAGGCTTATTCCTAAGCCTAAAAAACCCCAAAAGTGGCAGGTCTATCTGCATTCGTTACGAAGTTAGAGGCTTAAGAAAATAATGTCTAGTTAATACCAGATTTAACTTTGAAAACCACATAAAGCTTATTTTATTGACCAAATCTTTAGTTTATCATGTGTTAAAAATGTCCTATTCCTTGCTGAATACAAACTTGTGCTCAGAGGCCTATTGCAGAAGTAACAGTTCTAATTTCTCGTCTTTTTTCGCGACCGATCTCTTGACCAGCATGATGAATATACGATCCAATAATAATTGCTTTTTGGAATTTAGTTACAAACGCCAATTCCGAAATATGCTGGTGTCCCATTTATTGAATCCAAATGCCATTTTGTATGAGCAGGAGAACCTCTTCTAATGTTTATTTTGGTGACATTTACTCATGTCGCCACCATAACAATAAATTATTATAGCCTAAACCACAACACATGTGGTTGTGTGGTTTTCAAAGTTGAATCTTTGTTATTTACTAGTCATAATTTTCTTAGGCCTGTAATTTCGTAACGAGGAAAGATAGACCTGCCACTTTTGGGTTTTTTGGGCTCAAAATTAAGCCTACTATATGCTCAAAAAATTTGAACATAACGATACGGGACACCCTGTATACATATAGGCAGTGTTGCTATAGAAAAATAAAAGTAAAACCAAGGGTCTGGGGGTACTGAGTATCCCCCAGTTAATAGGAGAGATCCGGCGGGCTACCCTCAGGAATTTTTTTTGAAAATTGCTTGCAAAGTGCTGCTTAATCGCATTTAAAATTAATGATATTGACTGACGACGCGCGGCTCGAGGACCCCCAAGACTACCGGGCCCGGAAACAATTGCCCCCTTCTGTCCCCTCTGCCTAAAATTCATCTAAATGTGATATATGTATATGAGCCCGGTAATCTCTATTTTAAAGAAACAAGGTCTTTAAAATTGTAATATTAAAGAAGTTGACTTCTCAATTTTACCTTTTCATATCTCGGTCAATTTGCATTAAGAGAAATTTCTTTATTGTTTTTATGTGACTCCTTGATCGCGCCACAACAATATATCCTGCGAGATTATCCTCGAATTACGGGACATCCTATCGGTTGTGATAAACACGAACATTTAAAAAATGTTAAAATACAGGATGTTTCACCGCCAGACG
Source organism: Malachius bipustulatus (assembly GCA_910589415.1). Classification (NCBI taxonomy): domain Eukaryota; kingdom Metazoa; phylum Arthropoda; class Insecta; order Coleoptera; family Melyridae; genus Malachius; species Malachius bipustulatus. Next base: position 38,582,660 of record OU342630.1, read on the forward strand.
GAAATATTTTTTTATAAAAATGTAGTTTTTCAAGGCGAGTCAGGATCTTGTTTTGAATTTTTTCCGAGGCCCTTCGTTTCATTGTTACAGGGTGGTTCATTTATTTTGCCGAAATTTTTGATGAACAGTATCTTTTGAACTAACTGATGGAACTTAATGAAATTTGGTAGATATGCTCTACCAATGACCTTTAATACCTCACATTTTTCGACATTTCTAAAACTGCAGGACCGCACTTACTTTTTCTGGTCTTTTACGGTTTTGTCACAAAGTTCATCCTGTAGGTATGTGTTTTCTTCAAGGTTTACTGTCATTTTCTAAAACTGCATGAAAAATGCTACAATTACGGAATAATACATTTCTTGGCACCATAATTAAACTGTGGATATAAAACTTTGAAACCAAAATGTCGAGGTGGGTATCATCACTACCATGGCACTTTACCTATATTCACGGTGCTGAAAAAGTTCTGTTACCCCCCAATAAATCCTTGAATTTTGAATTTTGAAAAAAATTAAAAAACGAGTCAATTTTATAATTTAATTCACTTTCTATTGATGTAAAAAAAATTGATAAAGGGTGTTCCGTGGCTCAATATTGACGACATTGTCTTTTTTTTAATTGGACACCCTGGTGTATTATTATATTTTACAGGTCTCTATCTTAATTTTCCGCAGTGTTAGCTTACAGTGTACTTGAAATTTATATACAGGGTGATAGAAATTATCATATTTCTCATCATCCTAAATAATAATTTCATTCATAAAAATTTCATCTACGTCATAGGATAGTAAATAAACAGTTGAAATAGTGTAAGCCGTTTTGCGATATTTGGAGCCGTTTCCGATGTACCGGGTGGACATCTAAGAATGAACAGCGGCCATATCTTGGGAAATATTGATCCTACAGTTTCAAAATGAAAATTTTCCAAACATAAGTGACTATGCGAAATGCAATGAAAATATTTTCAAGATGGCTGCACTTCCGGAAATACCGGAAGTTGACACCTACTTCGTTATTTTAACGGGGACACCCTTTATATTATTGTATTTTTAAATTGCCTGGCAAAATCTAATACAGGTGGTTTTTACAATTGGAATTTAGGTTGAGTAGTTTATGAGTTATAAACAAGTGAAAATCACAATTTTCAATTTTCAAAGCATCTCACATTGAAAACGGCTCAAGATATTTAAAAACGGCTTACATGTCCCTATCTTAACTTTTTACAAGGTATTCTATTATGTAGTTTAGATTTTTCTACAGGGTGATGAAAAAAGTGTAAATTTTCATCACCCTGTATAAAAATTTAAACCACATGGTAGGATACCTTGTAAAAAGTTAAGATAGGGACATGTAAGCCGTTTTTAAATATCTTGAGCCGTTTTCAATGTGAGATGCTTTGAAAATTGAAAATTGCGATTTTCACTTGTTTATAACTCATAAACTACTCAACCTAAATTCCAATTGTGAAAACCACCTGTATTAGATTTTGCCAGGCAATTTAAAAATACAATAATATAAAGGTGTCCCCGTTAAAATAACGAAGTAGGTGTCAACTTCCGGTATTTCCGGAAGTGCGGCCATCTTGAAAATATTTTCATTGCATTTCGCATAGTCACTTATGTCTGGAAAATTTTCATTTTGAAACTGTAGAATCAATATTTCCCAAGATATGGCCGCTGTTCATTCTTAGATGCCCACCCGGTACACTGATTTCAAAATGGAAAATTGTGATTTTCACTTGATTATAAATTATAACCTACCCAATTTAAACCACAACTGTAAAAACCTTTATTACTCTATTTTCTGAGACAATCTGAAAATGTAATAATATTAATGGTATCATTTATTTAAACAAATAGTAGGCCAGTAGAATCGTCCTCAAAAATGTCCTCAGTTTGCGTTACCATGCACAAATTCTATACTATACAAAATTCGATAGAGGACCCTTAAGAGATGTTAAATCCAAATTTGCAGCACCGTGTGATTTTTTTTTACCAAGTTATGCCAAAAAACGTTTATTTTTTATTTTTACGAATATCTCTGTTCTTATCTATTGCACATAAGCAAATGACATATCATTCTCTTCGTCATGGAATTACCTACATTTTTTATACAAATATTATTTTTGTTACACTGATAATAAAAACAATATTGAGGTTTAAAGTTAGAAAATTGTCTTTTGAATAAGGTTTTTTGCAAATTACTTATTTTTTTTTGCATTTTAACGCTGGAAAGCCCTAGTAGTTTTTTGAAGAACAGTCAATTATCGTTACGCTGATTGGTCAATCATGAAAATCCGATAAACGAGTCTCTGGTAATCCACCTGAGAAATTGTGCATGTCGAAAATTGGTATTTTATCAGTTTTTTTTTCGTTGATTTTTTTTATCTTTTGTGAGTGGAATTGTAGTGTGTATCTATTTTATTCATGAAACTGAGTTTTGTGTGAGATATTGGGATCTGTCAGTGTATGTTTTCCCGGTGCTATCACGTGCGTTCTTAGTTGCGTGAAAACTTCTAGTCACCGTGACTAATTAAACGGTCAATTTATATTAACTCGGAAAACACGTCACCAATGTTTGTCTCAAAAACTTGGAAAAGGGTCAGAAAAAACTGAGTTCTACTCTTAAACCAGAAAAAATCATCTGCAACAAATGTTGTAATATTTTAAATCAAAAAATCCGAACCACGAACTGATTGCGTCAACAGGAAAATAAGTCTTTATCGCTCTCTATGGCCGAAACAACGAAAAATTCTACGACGAATTTTGTTTCAACTTTTTCTCCCGCATGGGACAAAAGACAAAATCGGATCTTATTTCTTTACCACCATCAGAGTGAGCTGATCAGCACCATTCAATTCGAACTTGTTACCAAATCCAAGCATGGCTTGGCAATATCTTGGAAGCGGAAACCTGGGGCTAAAAGAGACATAAATGTGGATTAGAACCCGTAATGAGCACTAAAGATCCAATTCCATCTTCACATCTCAAGGTTATTTCCTGTGCATGCACAAAAGATTGCGGGGCAGCTTGTGGCTGCAGAAAAGCAGGACTGAAATGCTCTGCAGTTTGCAAGAACTGCTCAGGTCAAAGTTGTTTAAACGTCGCGGAAATCACTGACGACAGCAGCGATGATGAAGACATGTATTTGCTAACCACGGTTCCCCTGCCTCGCTATTATAGCCGAGCTAAAAATTCAGACAAAATTTATTGTGGAATAGTAAACAAAGAAAATGAGGAAGAACCTGACCCATCGAAACGTGCTAGAAAAAAATAAAATTATAATCTTGACTCTTGTAAAAGCACTTTGTACTTTGTTTAACTGATTATTACTTGATTTTTCAAAAAAAATACACTCATATGTTTTTTACTTCAAATTTAGCAACTAAGCATGCAATAAAGAAAGTATTCAAAATAAAGATTATTAACTTGTGTGTTTTGCAATTTAAAATATTGAATATTTATGAACAATAAACGTAGAAATGTTGCACATTGAATGTAAATTAAAACAAATTCTCAATTTTTCATGCGAGTTTTCGAGTCGTTGACGAATGGATTCGTCAATTCAAAATTGTACATCACCGACATGCACATGTTTGCGCGTAGATTGCCGGAGACTAGATTATTGGATTTTCAAGATTGACCTACCAGTGCACAGGTAATTGACTGTTCTTCAAAAAACTACTTGGGCTTTCCAGCGGTAAAATGCAGAAAAAATAAGTAATTTGCAAAAAACCTTATTCAAAAGACAAATTTTTAACTTTAAACCTCAATATTATTTTTATTATCAGTGTAACAAAAATAATATATGTATAAAAAATGTAGATAATTCCATAACGAAGAGAATGATATGTTGTTTACTTATGTGCGATAGATAGAAGCCGAGATATTCGTGAAAATAAAATAAAAAACGCTTTTCTGCATAACTCGGTAAAAAAAATCGCACGGTGCTGCAAATTTGGATTTAACATTTCCTAATGATCCTCTATCGAATTTCGTATAGTACAAAATTTGTGCATGATAACGCAAACTCAAAATACCATTCTACTGGCCTATAGACAATGTCGTCATTACTGAGCCAAGGAAAATCCTGTATAAAAAATTACATCAATAGACAGTAAATTAAATTTTGAAATTTACATGTTTTCTAGTTTTTTTTCCAAAACTCAAAATTTAAGGATTTCTTGAATGGTAAACGGAACTTTTTCAACACTGTGGTGATGGTGATACCCACCGAAATTTTAATTTTGGTTTTAATGTTTTATACCTACAGTTTATTGATGGTAGTGTTTTTCATGTAGTTTTCGAAAATGGCACTCAAATTTGAAGAAAAGACATACAGGGTGAACTTTTTGACAAAACCGAAAGATACAAAATTATTAAGTTCGACCCTGCAGTTTTCGAATCGATGAAAAATGCGAGGTATTAAGTGCCATTAGTAGAGCATACCTACCAAATTTCATTGAATTCCATCATAGTTCCAAAGATACTGTGAATCAGCCTGTAACATCAAAACCTTCGTTTTCGCCTCGGAAAATTTTCAAAACCATATCGTTACATGCGTTGAAAAACTACACCTACTACAGCCATATCGGTCTGGTGGTGAAACACCATACATGAATAATAATTAAATATTTTCAAATGTATAAACCTTCTTGTGCATAAACGGTGTATTGTTAAGCATTGATTAAATTTATTTTCGGCATTTTTGAAAATTGACTTTCTGAATTTTTTTATTGTCATATCATTGTGTCAATAATAATTATTGTCTACTATGGAAATTTCAGTCAATGACTTTTGCAAACGAGAACTCAAATGGATAGAGAAATTTAGCAATTTTAACCTATTTTCTAGCTCCGCCACTGATAAACTCATCGTTATTTAAAAAAAAAACATTTTTTTGGTACAAATGTACAAATAGAGGGATTATATTGAACAACTAGGAATGCACTAAAATGTGGGGATGACTGCTCATAAAATATGCTAATGTAGAAAAACATACAAAAATCTCAAAATGAGCAATGACAACTAAAACACTTTTGCTCTTGTCAGTATTCTATTATCAATTTGGTATAACCACGGTGTACGTATAGGTATGTCTTACACCGTGGGTACAGCCAACTATGCTGTATCAAGATAAGCGGTGCTATTTTTAAAACATTCAGAAATGCTTGATGGTACATATAATGTTAATATATCCTTGACTATTATTAAAATGTAAGCATCATTTTCATAATTAATTAAATGAATAGGCACCTACTGATTTCTTCATCAAGCGATTGTACACCAATAATTCATCATTATTTTAGGAAGGTTTTTTGTTATTTAGCGATGTTGCAATGCAATAACAGCTCACAAATTGACTTTCCATGTACCTAATGTAAGCTATAATACATCTTATACCATGTTAATAATAATAATCATTTCCATACATATACATATTGCAAAGAGATGTGATATGAGCAGGTATGCTGTGTAATACTAGTCGCAAGAGCACTCTGAAAGAGAGTTGAAAGAGAGTAATGAGTGTGTATATGTTTTATGTTATAGGCAATGTGTATAATGCAGGGATTCTATACAATACCTAGGCAATGTATACAAAGCCGGGATCGTTCAGGCAATGTATGAAATGATTTTAACTACTTAAACTATTTCATATTCTACCTAGGTAATGTATACAATGCCTAGGCATTGTATAGAATGCCCGTTGAACCATGGGCAATGTATGAAATAGTTTTTAAACAATTAAGTAGGTATACATATTTGACAAATTGGTCAGGTCAGGTCAGGTCAGGTCATTTACTTTGACTGTCCCTTTAGATAATGATACCAACAATCAGGAAAGCGTTATTCGCGTACCTAACTGCGTAATGGGAGTGGGTTCCTATACCTATTTGTAATAACTGGTGCCTACCTACTTATTTAACAAAAAAATGTATAAACTTGACTACTTTATACCTATACGAATACGAATTATTGGAGGACAAATTAAGATGCCCGTCACATTGCCGGATTCGCTTCCCATCGTATTTCACACATTGCCTGGACATTTTAGGCAATGTATACAATGCCTAGGTATTATACATATACAATACCGGATTATACACATTGCCTATAACATATATGTATACTTTTGCTCGCTGCGCTCGGAAAATATTGTATGGGTGATTCACAGCTTGTGACTTCCCTTTCAAATATTTTGTGGCCCCAAAAAATGGATTTTTTTATTTATTTTTTAATAAGGAGGGAACATCGGTCTCAACTATGTAAGACAAATTCGCTCCACTCCAGTAATTATTGTCTTTGAGAACTTACTCATTCTACCCACCTTCAAATCTACCAGTAAATAGTAGAATAAACGACACAAACATCCAGATCGAGACTGCGAATCGAAACCAGTCCCAGGCAATTCAACGGCTTAGTAAGCTGCACCTCTAACACATCGAGCTACCGCCGGCTCAAAAAAAATTCATGTGTCTTAAAGTGATTCAAAAAGAGCGCTTAACTGACCACTGGGATAAGCTTGACCAAAAAATATATAAAAAAAGAAATTAGGAAATTTATTGCTATAGTTTTAAAACAAATGTTTTATGTTTAGTGACTTGCGTGGCCTAGTGGTTCCTCCGCTGGCTCACGAAGCCATAGATCGCGGGTTCGAAACTCACCTCGGCCCGCTTTACTTTTCAGATGCATTTTCGAATGTCTGTGAAAAGTAAAACAAGCGATCGAACGTTTAAAGGCAGAAATATATAATTTAAAGTGTGTGTGGCTAAAGAGTTCGTCTCAAAGCCAAATTACCAGAGTGGAGCGACTATGTCTTACCTACACAGTTAAGACCGATGCTCCCTCTTTAAAAAAAAAAAAAAAAAATGTTTTATGTTTCTTATATGGGTTAATTGTTGCTACATATTTTTTCTATGATCATTGCGTATCGTTACTATACTATTGCGTACGCAAACTATAAGATTTCTCACGTACGTAACAGTGTGCATGAAAGTGACATAAGGTATACTCAAAGTTCATTACCGTACAATTTTGCAGTTAAGACAGTGACATTGACGTAAAAAGTTGCGATCAATAGTCCAAACCGCAGACTAAGCACTATGTAAGATTTATAAAATAGACAACATTCGATGACAACAATTAATAGTGATGGGAAAAACGGTCGCTTTTGAAAAAGGGACTTAAAAATTTACTTTTACTATTAACTCACATACAAGTACCTACTTTATTAGGCTAATTGGCTTTTTATTTTTTGACTTTTTGCGCTATTGGCTTTTTGAGATATTCACGCTAGGTCCTTTTCAAATTGAAACCCTACAGATTCATACTCATAAAGTGGTGGCCAATAAAATTTTTATTTTATTTACATCATACAGGATCCTAATTAAATATGTATGTGAAATAAATTTATCCGATTAATTGAGTGATTTTAAAATTAGAAGTTCAAATAAAATTGGCTTCGCAAATGATTCGTTTTCAAGAGGGTGTTAGGTTTAATAAACTTGAAAATATGCTTTTACATACTTGAAAATATGTAAATATTCTTTACTTATTTTTGTTGTAATTTGGCTGTGTTATTGTAGTATTGAGTGGCAATTTAGCTATTATAGCTTGATTAAATTTATTAAGTCCAGAATGAAACACCCCAATGAATAATAGAAATAATCGAGGGTTGTCTTTGAAAACGATAGCAGCATTTGGTAAAAACTTGAAAGCTATTGTCAAGTTTTAAAATATTAATATATTTTTTAATTAACCGTTATTAATAATAACGGTTGTCATCGGGAGGCCTGTAATGGTACAACCACTTCAAATGGATGAAGCTGTTCTTAATGAAATTAAAACGAATCGTCATATCAATACCCAAAAAATGCTGAAGAACTGAACATTACCCAATAACTATATCCATACGATATGCAAACTGGCAAACTCTGTTGCCCAGAGATTTGCCTTCAAGACTAACTTTTTGTGATTGGTTACGCGGGAAAATAATAAGAAATTCTGGTTTCCTGAGTCGAATATTGTTTGCAGATAAAATTTGCTTTTCCTGCAAATTAATCAATAATTTCCACAACCATATAGGTAGAAGCCGAAAATCGCCCTAACAGAAAATTATTTTCAAGATTTTCAAGATGGTTTTCTTTTGATATTTGGTTTGAATTTTCGGTTACCAACTTATTAAATCTCATTTTCTTCCAAAAGGCTTAATGAGGACGAATTCCAAAGGTTCTTAGAATTGGTTTTGCTTACAGTCAATATTATAAAGGCTCATTAGGCTAACGGGTAGATTTCTGTGCTCGTTTTTGAAGCTAATATCATATTTGGTTTGAATTTTCGGTTACCAACTTATTAAATCTCATTTTCTTCCAAGAGGCTTAATGAGGACGAATTCCAAAGGTTCTTAGAATTGGTTTTGCTTACAGTCAATATTATAAAGGCTCATTAGGCTAACGGGTAGATTTCTGTGCTCGTTTTTGAAGCTAATATCGACGTCAAAATTTTATTAACATTTTTGTAATTACTTTCATGTCAAGAATAGATAAATTTAAAAAAATTCCACTTAGACTCGATACCTTCTTCAGAAATGTCCACAGAAATCTGCCCGTTAACTTAAGCCTTTATAATACCCGCTGTTAGACTTTTAGAAGAAGTTCTAGTCAATATGTGTTACATGCGCGACTGGGCTTCACCGCACTTTAGTTTAAAGTTTGGGATGAAAATGACCATAACCTTTGGATCGTGAGAGCAGGTCCACAACCATGAGCTTTACACTTGAAAGGAAAGCCACAAGTTGTGAATCACCCGTAACCTGAAAAAATGAAACTAGTTACTTAACGGAAGTAATTTTTTTTAAATCTTCAAGCTGCAATAAGTGAAAATTAGAAAATCACAACTAGTTTTTAAAAATGACACCGTTTATCCTAAGATGTCGTTGATATATTAGGAACTAGGTTATAAACCGTTTACTTGACTTTTTCCTAGTAAACAAATTCAAGGGTGTTAAGTGTGGTGACATAGCCTGGAACTCAACTATTACTCCCAATCTTCGTATCCATCTACCAGGAAAATGAACATTAGGCAACTGTCGAACTTGTCAGGAAAAATTTATAAGAGCGCCATCATGCTGGTGTCACAAGGGTCATCCTTCTAAGTGTAGATCGTTTATGGCCGGAATGGTTCTTTCTTGAAAAAGCTGCAAGGTACCTGCAATGAAGAACGCTCGGAGAATGTGACTCTTGACTGCTCCAGCTCACACATTCACTTTTTGTGGATTTCGGATAGGTAGTGAAGTGATAATTGCCAAATTTCATGTAAATCATAACCACTTAAGAGGTACTCTGCGAGCATTCAGTTTTGTCATCAGTAGTTGTCTGCATTTTTGATGAATTTAGTGATTTAGTATGTAACTGATGACAAGTTTTCCTCAAAAATGTCAGCCAAACTAATATTAATTGGTTTGAATGAGGTATTTTTATAAAAAAAAAAATTGTAGATACATCAAAAAACACAAGTGACCAAGAATTACTACTATAGTATATGTGAATTACAGGTAATATGTTGTATTACTTTGATTACTATTGATTTCAAAATTAATGAAGCTCTAGCTGACTGCTTTCTAGTTCTAACTGTTGAAAAACTTTAAAGATAGTATCATATTTCATTGCATTTAGCAGACTCAATATTAGGCACTTAAAGAGTTTTTAATTCCTATACAGAGACAGAAAGAGAGAGAGAAGTGTATGTATTATAATTTTCTCCAAAGTGACCGGGAATGTGCTAGCGATAACGATCAGGCAATCCAGCAACACTTCCCTGGATTTGCCGCATTACCTCTATAAAAAGGCCACAGCAACAAATGGAAATGACCCTAATGTTTAAAACTATAAACCAGCAGTTGCCAGGAGACCGATACAAACACTGTGGCATCGATCCTTGGAACTGGCTAGAACCAGGGAATAATCGATAAAGCGGGAAAGCCTAAGCTTTGCCTGGGACAATCAATTTCGCTATTTACACAATAAGGAATTTCAGAATATGAATGGACGTTCTTTAATTTATAATTTAGGTGACATTGATTATTCACTGTAAGTGCTATTACGTATTTAGAAGTCCTTTGATTGGGATTAGAACTTGAGGACTATTAATAGCCATAAACGCTTCATTCAAGTGACGTAGTAATAGGTCCGCAGACAAACTGAAATTAGACAATTATTGGCAGTCCATATTCTCTGGAGTTTTACAAGTTGGTATAATTATCGGTACGATTTGCTATGTGCAAATTTCATTATACGAATACGTTTTCTAATCGCGTTCATTTGACTTAACTGTCTTCATATTTAATGATAATTCTTTGTCTCCGTCGATCTAAAAATATAAAGGAACTGATGGGTTAACAATTTATAAAAGACTCGGATTCGAACCAATTTCAATTACTTTAAAACCGTTTCAAATGATGTCTAGAGAGGAATCATACTCTACAAGGTGTTTCACAACGAGCGTCTGTTAGCTATATCTCGTAAGATACTTGAGCGATTTTTTTCAGACGGCTTCAGCCATTTTTGAGTCTACGGAAAATATGTTTAAAACTATACGTCACTTCCGGTTTTACTGGAAATCGCCATCAGCTTTGTTATTTCAAATGAGATGCTCCAATATGAATTAATTTTTGGATTTGGCGTTAAATTTTAGATGAACTTTCATCAGCTATACCTAACTTTGATAGTTTTCGAGAAAATCGTGATTTAATAATTTTAATAATAATTTTTTCTTAAAATACATTGCCAACTTAATCAATCTCTGAATAATTGTCGAAATTGTAAATTGCGGCCTCGCGTTTTCTATGGCTACATTACAAAGGCGCCTAAAATCTATCTAACTTCTATTATCTGACCTATGTTATACAGGGTCTTCTCTAAAGAGTCTCCAATTTTCACAGCTTTGAACTAAAAAAAATTTTTTTTAAATGGCAACCCAAAAAATTTTACATCTGCTAAAACTAGAATTTAATTATCTATCATCTATCGATTGTATCAACATGTTCCTATACCCAACTCTGAAAGGTTTCGAGAAATTTTCATTTTCGTTCGAATTATAGGACATGCTGATGAAAGTTCAGCAAAAATTTAAAGCCAAATCCAAAAATTAATTCATATTGGAGCGTCTCATTTGAAATAACAAGCTGATGGCGATTTCCGGTGAAAATTTCTAAATACTAGAAAAAACCGGTGACGTAATTTTCTAAATATTTTCCGTAGACTCAAAAATGGCTGTAACCGTCAAATACAAATTTTGAAAAAAATTGCCCAAGTATATCTTACGAGATATGGCTAACTGACACTCGTCGTGAAACACTTTACCAACAATATTGAAATATACAGGGTGATCCCGAAATGGCGGACACGGACAGCACCAAGGCATCCATTTTGGATTAAAGATTCTACGTTGAGCCATACTTTTTTCTCCAGGATGGCTCATTTAAGAGATACGACCACTTTTGTGGAAAATTAAGTCACAACGCTGCACTGGATACCCTTCTTCAGAGAGAAAAATAATGTGTAGGTCTACAATACCCAGATAGATTTTACCATGGAAACATGTGAAATGAAAACAAAACAAAGCTTAAAACAATAATCGTTGCGCGGATACGACATAGTCGATAATATTATTCAAAATCTCGAATTCGAACAACGATGCCACATTGAAAAATTTTGTTGAGCTCAGGGAATAGGTAAACTTTAAATGCCTGTAATTCCGTTCCCCATAATAAAAATAATAAAAAACAAACACTATCGTAATAGTTATGTCAAATCATGTGCTTTGCAAGTGGAGGTTGTTTAAATTTGACCGCCATTTTGATTTAAATTTTAAAAAAAGGACACCCTATATCTCGGTGACGAAGCCGAGGAAAACATTTTTGTTTTAAATTTACAGTTATTCTGAACATCCTCTACAACACCCTGTGTACCGTGTCCGCCATATCGGAATCACCCTGTATAGGGTGTTTTCTAATTGAATGTCAATATTTAAGGGGGTGATTTCTGGTTCATTTTAAGAAAAAAACTTCATAAGAACGTATGTCCTAAAAGTTTTAACTTTTTAGATACAGGGTGGTAAAGTTTTATTAAAATAAATCATCCAAATAACCATCCAAATTCATTTCCTCGGCAGGGGTGGCGTCCCCTTGGCTTATCATCATAGGAATTAGTAAATTCTGTTTTTTATTTACAAACAAAAAAGGAATAATTAGGTATCAATGAATTAGATATTTTTTATCGATTTGCTTTGTAATATTTACCTAATCGAAATCCAAAAAGTAAGATACCTTTGTAAAGAGAATTCAAGTAGATTTGAAATGATCACTGTTCCCTATGATAATAAGAAAAAGGGTACCTACCCCTGCCAAGGGGATAAATTTGGATACTTATATTTGCTACCCAAAAATATCCTCCTAAATAACAAAACTGATCTGTTTGTATTAGGCATGTTATGTTTTCGTTGGGCTATCCTGTATAAGCTTATTAGCATTATGGATTAAATGCGTAGGTAGGAACTGGCAAAATACATAAAGAAATAGAAAAAAAATTACAGTCTTTTGCTTTTGGTTTTACTCTTTTGTCAATTGCTTTTCCTTATTTGTCAAATAATTTTCTTATTTTTCTATCTATCAACGATTGTAGTCATTAATTTATCAATCAATTTCCTTTTATGTCAAATCAGTTTCACTTTATGTCAATTGCTTTTCCTATTTACGTGCAATGACAGTATCATAAATGTTGGAAAAGCATTTGATATAAAAGGAATCTTATTTGACAAAAGAGAAATTTCAATTGAAAAAACACGCACTGACGTTTGATAAATGGGAAAAGCATTTGACAAATTAGGAAAAGCAATTGACAAAAGACGAAAACCAAAAGAAAAAGACTGTAATGTTGAAGGTATGTTTATTTTTTCGAATGAAGAATACGCCGACATTCATTTTGTTCATGGATTGTGTAATGAAAACGGACGAATCTACTAGTGTCCGAAGAATAGCAAACACACTTAACGTAGGCCGGATGAGAGTATGGAGAACTTTACACAATTTCGGTTTGTACACGTACATCTTATGTGTAAGTACAAGCTTTAAAACCTGCCGACTACAATAAATTTAAGACAACGGCATTAATAACACCAGGAATTCACATTATTGGGCACTTGAAAATCCACGACTAACTCGTGAAAACCCAATTTCAAGATAGATTTTCGGTGAATGTTTGGTGTGGATTTATTATTGATGACCGCCTCATTGGTCCGTTTAAAATTGAAGATCGTCTCACAGCCATTCGTTATTTACGTTTCATTGAAAACGATCTTCCAATATTACTGGATGAAGTTCCTATTAATGTAAGACAACGAATGTGGATTCAGCACGATGGCGCACCTCCACACTTTGGTCGACAAGTAACAGAATTTCTTAATCAAATTATACAAACCGCTGGATTGGAAGATGTTCTGCATGCAGTTCCTTGGCCAGCAAGGTCACCAGAATTTACAGTCTTTTTCTATTGGTTTTCCTCTTTTGTCAATTGCTTTTCCTTATTTGTCAAATGAGTTATTAAACGTCAGCTTGATTTTTCAATTGAAATTCCTCTTTTGTCAAATAAGATTCGAAAAGGATTTATATCAAATGCTTTTCCAACATTTATGATACTGTCATTGCACGTAAATAGGAAAAGTAATTGACATAAAGTGAAACTGATTTGACATAAAAGGAAATTGATTTATAAATCAATGACTACAATCGTTCATAGATAAAAAAATGAGAAAATTATGTGACAAATAAGGAAAAGCCATTGACAAAAGAGGAAAACCAAAAGCAAAAGACTGTAATCGCGTAGATTACTTTTTATGTATTGTATATAGCAATTGGGTGAACATTTTGAGCAACTATTTCAATAAAGTTATTTCTTTTTAAATGGTTTTTAAATTAGTAGGTAATTCCGGAATTCCTACAACTTATATGGCATCCTGTCGTGGGACACCTGTATATATCAAACACCCAGAATGTGATGTATAATCTGATTTGATAAACTGGTTACTTATTTATTTTATAAAGTGTTATATCTCCGCCTAGTCTCACAAAGATTAGATGGCAATTGATTCAAAATTAAATGTTGATGGACGACTAAAAGTACCAAAGTCCGTACAGCTTTGCGTAACCGCGAGAAGGTTACCCGACGAAAGCATATTCCGTGTACAACATTAAAAATTGAAACACAGGAAATTATTAATTCACTAAAATAGAACAACTTGTACCTACTAACATAAAATATTTATAAAATGTCTACCTACATTATTTTGCTTTTGATTGGTACAACGGCTGCTTTAAGGATGGAAATTACTAAAACATGTATTTGAATAAAATACTTTAGTATACTTAGATTTTATAACAAAAGTTGCCAGTAGCAAGTTAGGCACGCAACTTAATAGCAGCCTACAATAATAATTATTATTATATCTATTTACGAACATTATTAGTACTTGTACAAAAAAGATTTTTCAGACCATTTGTCTTTCTTAATTTCAAAACTTTACAAGTTGCAATATTATAAAGTATTTAAATATTTACTCGATTATTTTATCTACCTGTAACAATCATTTAAAAATAACCTTCTTATTACAGCGATAGTTTTTCGATAATACCCCATGTCCATTTTATAGAAGCCTAGAAACAAACTGTTCATTTTAAATTCATAGAATATAACAAATTTGGTCAATACTAAGAAAAATTAAGTAAGTTCCAGCTCATAATACAGTTCACCATTTTTCTAGAACTATGCAATCAAATATCATTCATGATTTAGATTACAAATTGATTAATTACTTATTTCTCGTGATTCCTGCATAATGCCGAATCGGTCAATTTGATCGTGAACGAGACAGCCCTCCAAATTGGCTTCTACTTCTACTCGCCACTAGGTATAAGCAGCAGTCATTCTTGAATTAATCAATAACGTATTATACTGCTTCTGCTATTGCTGGTGTTCAAAGCAGTGCTGGAAACACAGAACAAAATGAAAAATGACATTGATAAAAAAATATAAGTTTTTAATTTGAAATTACAAATGCAAAAATGAGACTTACGAACGTGGATTTACATTTACAAATAGAATAATCATAAAAATGGCAAATTTGAATAGGCTGATAGGTGAGCAAAAGCGGTGAAGATTTTCACTGTTTCATTGAGTTTCACCAGGACCCCAAGGTATAGATATATTATTCCTGCTGCTATGCTTGCTAATTGGTATGTGTGGTGGTGCTTAGTGAAGTTGACACCCCTAAGTGCGAGTTTTTGTAAAATTATAAAATAAAATAAAATTTAGACGGCATTCGTTTGTCCACGGTGTGTCCACGATTGTCCAACCAAAATTTTCGTTTGTCCACCCTTAAAAAAAGTTACGGTAAAATTTAAAAATACATGTTTTCTTTGAGGGTGGACAAACGAAACTTTTGGTTGGACAAATGGACATACGGTAGACAAACGAATTCCGTTTGAATTTTATAAAAATTTGCTCTTAGGGGTGCCAACTTCACTCAGCTGTGGTGGTGTTAGTGGTAGGAGATTTCCTTAGAGTACGGCTTCAACAAGGCTGATTGTTCGCGGTGGCTGGTCGAGATCAGGAACGGGAGTAAGTAGTGGAGTAGAAACTGTCGGATGGACTCTACAAACGGCAAATCATGCAGCTCCCAGGAAAAAACGAATTAGCTACAAGGAAAAAGGCTACAAAGCCACGGCTCAATCACTTAATGCTCCCAGCTTAGCAACAACTGCGCATCGGTTTCTGCACGGGCATTTTAAAATACAACTTGATACAACTTGACATAATAATTAAAACCAATTTGTGAAACTCAGCAGACACCATATGCGGCAATTATTTGATTTAAGGGAAAATATAGTAATTCACATGCTAAATGTACAAAAAGGTATTAATGATCATACTTACGAAATGATTAAAAGGGGTGATGAAATACACATAATTATTGTGTAAGGAAATTATTCTCAAATAATTTTAGCAACATATTGCGATGCAATCTGATCGCAGGCAAGAAAAGAAAAAAACAATTTAATTTAGGTACGAATCTCGTTGTCACAAAGTCTGAAACGTTAGTGGCATTGACGGACCTTGGAGCTGACGCTTAACAGACAAATATAAATGACGTTAATTACGTCGATCCTAAACAGCGTCTCACTCTCGGATAGTAGACGATCTAAAGGGCCCGAGCCCGAGAAGCGCATGAAAAGTTGCTTATAATAATAGTTGAAATTAAATCCTTGTAGGTATTAAATATTAATTAAATTTAAATTAATTTAAAATTAAATATTAATTAGGTAGGTACATTGTATGGCAATCATGTTTGTTGACATCTGCGATTTTGACATCTTCAGTTTGTAATAAACTTGTCACCCGTCACCCCATGAAATTTTTGAAATATTTCAAAGGTTTGTACAATTTTGGTGTAAAATTGATTTATAAAGTAGGTTTCTTTATACTATACAGGGTGATCCCGAAATGGCGGACACGGACAGCACCACAACATCTATTGTGGATTAAAGATTCTAAGTTTTATTTACTGTTTTCCCAAGTATGGCTCCCTTAAGAAGATATAACCACTTTTGTAGAAAATAAAGTCACAACACTGTACTGACCCTTTTTCAGGCAGAAAAATAATGTGTAGGTCTACAATACACATCAGATAGAATGTTACCATGGAAACATATAAAATGGAAACACAACGAAGCTTAAAACAATAATCGTTGCGCGGATACGACATAGTCGATAATATTATTCAAAATCTTTAATTCGAACAACGAATAACGATGCCACATTGAAAAATTTTGTTGAACTCGGGGAATAGGTAAACTTTGGATGCCTGTAAATCCGTTCCCGATAATAAAAATAATAAAAAGCAAACACTATCGTTATAGTTATGTGAAATCATGTGCTTTGCCAGTGGAGGTTGTTTAAATTTGACCGCCATTTCGATTTAAAGTTTGGAAAAAGGACACCCTATATCTCGGTAACGAAGCCGAGGAGACAATTTTTGCTTTAAATTTACAGTCTTTCTGAACATCCTCTACAACACCCTGTATTCCGTGTCCGCCATTTCGGGATCACCCTGTATATATAAACAGTGAAAAGACGCCCTAATTTTTCGTCCAAAGCAATATTATTTAGTGGCATGTTAAAGTAAAATAATAATTAAAGAACTAAAAAATCATGTACACGTCCAATAGCAGCAATAAAACAAAAGGGCGTATGATTATAGCCATAGGAACACACGTGTAAAGTAAGCTTTCAAATATTCAGTCATGCAATAAGCGACGTACCTACCTATCTAGCGTCGGTGTATCAATAAGCGGCCTGGATTCCAAGAAATTTAGCTTTTAATACATTATTCACATTAAACTCCGCATGGGCTCCGTTAAATTGCTACGCCACTGGCACTTTTTCATGGCAGTGAGTACAGTGACGTCACATGAAGGGTCCGCAAAAAAAGTTTGAAACCAGGCCTTTGACTATCTTGCTACATCACTGTCTGATTAGCTGATTAGCTAACGCCGATTACGCCGATTTATGTGTGTACCTACCACTTATGGAATAAAATTCATAATTCAAAGAAAAATATATAAAAAAAGATCGGACAACTTTAATTTTTTATTTGATACCTTTTCAGCCTCAATTTGAATTTTCACCTTCACCTGTAATATTCCCCCACCACTTTGAGCTTTTTTTTAATGGCAAGCTACCGTTTTTGGGTTGGAAATTGATAGTCCGGATTTTTCTGAGTATGAGGAGACATCGGAAGTGAGGAGAAAGTTATCAACTTTCAATTATAAGCGGTGTGATTAATACTTTACTCTCTCATGGAATAAAATTCATAATTTGAAAGCAAACTCAAATTAGGTTCAAAACTGGGTTTTAATTTCAATTTCAAGTAATCACCCTGTATATGAAAAAATTTCAACTTTTCCCCCACTTTCGAGGTGTTCTCATACTCAGAAAAATTCCTGACGATCAATTTTCCAGCCCAAACCCTGTAGGTTGTCACTTAAAAAACAAGTAAGTATAGTAAAACACCCAAAATAGGGTCAAATCTAATAAAAAAAGCATAAGGCTAGATATATGTATATATAATAATTTTCAATGTAAATTTTTTTTCGTCACCTTAATTATTATTGACATTTAAATAAATTATTAAAATTTGTTTTGCTGATTTGGCATTGATTTTTCAAATAATCATTTTTAATATTTGATACTCTAAAATTACAGGTTACCGGACTTTTACTGGAGGCTGAGAGAAGAAAGCTAAACGTCCTCCAAAAGGAGCTTCAAGTGGCTTTGGAAGAAGGTGGATCTATCAAAGCAAAAGAACATCAAAAACAGGAGCTTTTAGTTGCCATAGCGTAAGTACCTATATAATTTTTCCTTGATTTTATTCATATTATGCATATTTATTCATTACAATATTAGAAATGATAAATAATTGTTTATTTATAACAATTTTTTGTAGGTATGTTAAGGCATATCGATTTATGGTAATTATTATTTTGATCCTTTCAGGCGAATTCAAGCGCAGCATGACCATTTAGATAAGGAATACAGACAGCACGCACTTGGCGCCCTCTTATCGGCGAATACGCGAGGCTCTGGAAAGGTAAGAATCGACAAATAACTGTAAGCTTTCTAAGCAAAGACTCTAAAGGTTTGTTTGCTTGCTATTACTACAGGTAGCGTGGTAAAAGATTGCGCTCACTCTACTCGTCACTTGCGCGCTACCTGCGAACAGTTGAATCTCGATTCACATGGTTGCCGGTGTGAATATTGTTTCTTCAAATCTTAAATATTTTCAATGTGTGTAATCTAAAGGCCCAGTTACACGGTGCGTGGTTCGGCGAACCACGGAACTGGTGCGTGGTTCGCAGAGACTCGCGCTTTAGCGAACCAGGGGTGGTCACACAGTGCGTGGATCGTTTAGTTGTCTTTCGCAATCGGTTCGCCGAGACAACATGGAACCTAGTTTGTTTTATTGAAAGCAAGTTTGTTAATGAAATCGTAATTGATTCCGGGCTGTTGTGCCGTGATCCATGGAGATTTGCTCCGAACGTTCCGTCTACAGATGCAGTAAACATCATCAGTGGTTACGTGTGTAGACAGCTGGACATGTGTGGAC
This sequence comes from Malachius bipustulatus, assembly GCA_910589415.1. Classification (NCBI taxonomy): domain Eukaryota; kingdom Metazoa; phylum Arthropoda; class Insecta; order Coleoptera; family Melyridae; genus Malachius; species Malachius bipustulatus. The sequence continues at coordinate 38,601,877 of OU342630.1, forward strand.
ATGACTGGACAGCTGGGAGAGCGCTACTATTTATAGGATGATGGTCTGCTGACGTCATACCCCCTCCGCTAGCTATCTGCACTGTAGCAACGGCCGATCTCTCCGACGATGTCATAGATTTCTGAATCAAACGATGACTTTTTTGAGCGTGATTTAACGCCGGATACGAAATTCTCGGCAGTTTCATTCCTTCCTCCTGCCTATTGAAATTATTTGGATGTTTATAAGATTTAATAGACAAACAATGTAAACGGGTGTATAGTGTGAAGTAGTGGACAGCGATTTTCGTTTCTTCAAAGCAAATGGCATGATGATGCTGAAGTACTAAACGCAACGTCAACACCCACGTGACCGAACATAAGAGAAACTGCCGGCTGGGCCAGAATGACAAGTTAGCTGTCACGAAGTACGCCGTGCTTCAGGATCACCATACCATTCGCTTTGAAGAAACGAAAGTCCTGTCCACTACTTCACACTACTACACCAATTTATATCGTGATGCTATTGAAATTTATAGTATGTAGTCCAAGAATGAAACTACGGAGAATTTGGTATCCGGCGTTACATCTGACCCAAATAAGTCATCGTCTGACTGAGGAATCTATGACATCATCAGAGAGACCGGCTGTTGCTCTATGGTGGAGATAGCTAGTGGAGGGGGTATGACGTTATCCAGCCATTATCCTATAAATAGGAGCGCTCTCCCATCTGTCAAGTTAGTTATCATTGTACACGTAATCGTCGATGATGTCTATTCGGAGAAAATTTCCGGGCACAAGTTCCCGGATTCAATTACGATTATAGCAATAAAAAGCAGTGTACGAAGACTTGCTATCAAATACCAAACTATCGAAGATTACATTTTAATTCCCGCCTGCATGCAACACAATTGACATAAAATAAACTGCAAAACTGAGCATTGGTTCGCGACATGGTGAACCAGCACGAACCGACGACAAATCTACACGAACCTATCGGTTCGCCCGTTTTGTTCTGTGGAAATTTACCGACTCCCGATGGATACGGCGAACCACACACCACGAATCGCGAGCCCATAGCGAGCCACCTATGTCACACGGTGCGTGGTTCGCGGCTCTTCGAGACAGGTTCGCCGAACCACGGACCGTGTAACCGGGCCTTAACACATAAATCTTTTTTTTATACAAATACGTTTTTCGATTTTCATATTCTTAATATTCAGTTGTCTATCTTTATTTTATGCAATATTTTTAAAATGCTGTGATTGCTGTGCAATACCTATTGCATGCATTATTTATTGTATTAATGTTTTATTAATTATAGTTTTATACGAATCACCAGGAAAAAACATTTTCTATCTACTTCGCGCTTATCTTTATGATTTTTTTGCTGGAAATCGACTGTTTAAATTAACATTGACAAAAAAAAATGAGAAATGTGATTACATTGCCATTGGCGGGGACAAGCTTGTGTCTTTAGATTTGAAAATTTCATACCGCGTAAATTACCTTCTTGCTTGCCAACTTGAATAGGATCAGGGTTACTGACAACATAATTTGCCCAGCTGTGTTTCAGACATTAGCTCACTGATCCATATATTGTTGGAGAGTAGGAAAAATACACCAGCCACTCGAAAGCTATTCCAGGCTATACACACTCAAAAGTTGATGTCACGCCTAAGTCCCTCACAGATTCTTGCCGTAGCAATTCTCGACATTTATAAAGCCTTGGTTGCCTTTATTATCTGCATTTAAGTAACTCTTTAATCCTCTCTATAGGTACTTAAAACTATGCAGTAGTATTTCATAATAAGTAAATAGCGGGATATACTTATACAGCGTATTCAGGTTTTATCTTGTTAACTCCTGGGAACGATAGAGAATCAAAAAATAATATGATTTTGCTTTATTAACTAGGTATATTTCGGAAATGCTTCGTTAAGAAAATACAGGGTGTTAAAGTTTTAAGAAAAAAATAGTTTTTTTGTAATATAAAAAATGGCTGATTGAAATAATTTGAAATTTTGAACAGTAGTTGTGCTAATTGTAGTACATCATTTGCTACTTCCGATGAAAAATTCTTCACTCCAGTGGCAGAAATCTACGTGTGTTGTTACCTTTTTTATTAAATAATGTCTACGCCACTGACTTTAATGTATGTATGTATGTATGTCTGAAGTTCATTTGGCTGCGGGAGATGATCCCATTCGCACACTTTCACCCTTTAGGCTCAATCTATCTATTTTATTCTCGTTTATATCTCTTTTGTTCTGTTACCCTATTGATCTCCCTCGAATCTTTCTCTTAAATTCTAAATTTAGACATAACTAAAATAACTAACATAATCAGTGACACTATTTAGTCTAGTGATAGGTTTAAATGCGATTTTTTTGCTTTTTTTTTCCTTATCTATTTTTTTCCTTTATTAATTTTTCAATTTTTTTTTTCTTTTTTTCCTTTTTTTCCGTTTCTTTCCTTTTTTTTTCTTGTACTTATTTATTTTCCTCTTTTTAATATAGAAGTCATAGAAGTATTTGTGATCTTTTTTTTATTTATTTTTTTTTACTTTCGTGATTTTTTTTTTTGTTTTGTATTTTTTTTTATTGTATTTTTTTTTTTTTTTATTATATATTTTTTCTCAACAATTTTTTCCTTTTTTTCTTTTTTTTTCGATCAGCAATTACATAGATTCGTTTGAATTACAATTTTTTGATTGTGACAATTATTTCATACTAGATATTTAAATTGGACTTACAAATATGGGACCAAATTATGTTATAAATGTTAGTATTTTGAGTTTGAAGCAGATTTGGGAGACTTAAAGGATACTGTAACTTTGATGTGTAAATTTGACTTATAAAGGTATCAATATTAATTTGGTTATCGTTACACCGGAAGAAAATATGCTCCAAGTCTCCCAATTCACCACAAGTACAATTAGGAGTGGCGGCAAGATTAATTTTATATAGGTGACTAGGAAATAATCCGTGGTTAAATCTTAACCTACATAGTGCGGAGATTTGATTCCTGTTCATTTTAACCTTTTTAAACCAGGTTTCGTTTGAGGGCTCGTTCTGAATTTGCTGGTAGTATCTGCCTTTTCTTTCAGTCCTGTATTCCTGATGCCAATCCCTATTTATATTCGCTGAAATTTCCTGAAAGAAGTCTTCATAAGGAACTTTGTACTCCGCAGAAATACCGACCCGCACTGCTTGTTTTGCCAAGTTGTCAACCATTTCATTATTTTTAATACCGCAGTGAGCTTTTATCCAGGCTATTGCTATTTTTTTCCCTCTATGTTGTGACTCTTCAAACTGACTTTAATGCAAAATTTGTTATTTTTGGTAGATACCATGTTTTGTTTAGATGAGAAAAGTCATAGTACGTTTTTGTCGTAGCACGCACTGTTTCCGATATACTCCACAATCTAGGAACCCGTACGAGGTAAAATAACATAAAAATCAATGCTACCTATTGAGTTTTTCCAGAAGTAATTTTTTTTATCATTTTTGTGATCGTTATTGAACCGTATTGCATTACAAAAAGGTTGCATGAGTGCCTACATTGTGGAATATCTTGAAAACAGTCCGTCCTACAAGAACGTAATATGACTTTTCTCGTCTAAACAGAACAAGGTATCTACCAAAAATAACAAATTTGCATTAAAGTCAGTGGCGTAGACATTATTTAATAAAAAAGGTAACAACACACCCAGATCTCTGCCACTGCGGAGTGAAGAATTTTTCATCGGAAGTACCAAATGATGTACTTCAGTTAACACAACTACTGTTCACAATTTCAAATTATTTCAATTAGCCAATTTTTTTATACATATTTCAAAAAAAACATTTTTTTTCTTAAAACTTTAACACCTGTATTTTCTTAACGAAGCATTTCCCGAATATAGTCCATAAAGCAAGCTCATGTTATTTTTCGATTTTCTATCGTTCCCTGCAGTTAACAAGATAAAACCTAAATCACCCTGTATAGATGTAGGTTTAGTGTTAGGTACAGTTGTTCACTTTATCAGTTCCAAATTAAAAGTCTACGGAATTCTTTATTCTTTAACACAACTACAGCCTACAACAATAATCTCCTAATCTAAATAATCAGCTGTTTATTATTTACACACAGATGCTACCTAACACAACAACTCTACTCTTTCACTTTACTTGTCATAATCACTTTCACTCCGTTCTCCATATTCTTGACTCTAGGGAACTTCCCAATTACAACTTAAACTATAACTGAACTGACTCGGCGGCGAGTCTTTATACAGGGTGAGTCTCCTAAGATGGAAAGCTCGCGATTACACCTATACCATTAAAGATATTGAAATGAACCAAAAAGTGTTGTAAATGGGAGGGTAAAGTGCAGTTTCTAAAATTATTTTCAGATACACAGGATGGCCCAATATCGTTGTACGCCATACAACTTTGTTATTTTAAATGGGACACCCTCTATATTATTACACCTTCAGATTATTTGAGAAAAGTAAAAAATAATGGTTTGTAACGAGTGATTTATAAGTTATAAGCAAATGAAATTCGCGATTTTCCATTTTCAAAGCAGCTTTTCTTAAAAACAGCTCAAGATAGAGGAAAACGGCTTACATGTTCCTATCTTAATTTTTCATTTAGTATCCTATATATCATATAGCTGAAATTTTTATACCAGGTGATAAAAATAATCAAATTTTTTACCACTCTGTATAAAAATTTCATCCATCCAATAGGACGCCGGATGAAAATTTAAGATAGGGACATGTAAGCCGTTTTCCCATATCTCGAACTATTTTCAATATAAGCTGCTTTGAAAATGAAAAATCGCGATTTTCATTTGTTTATCACAACTCATAAATTGCTCATTACAAACTTCAACTTTACAAACCATTCTTTTTAACTTTCTCAAACAATATATAAATGTAATATTATGATATTAGGAATTATTTGGGTTTGGGTTTGCAGTCAATTAAATTAAATAACATCAATGATCAACAAACAAATCCTGTTGTTACAAGATATTTTTCTCTTCCTTATATTAAACCTCTTTTTTCAAAACTTGCTCCTCTTTTAAAAATAACAGATAATGATAGAGCTGCCTTTAAAACTCAGAAGACCGTTAAACAGCTTTTTTCAAAAATTAAGGATAAAACTCCAATAATGCAACAATCAAATGTTGTATATTGCATTCCTTGTGCTAACTGCAATCTTTGTTACATAGGACAAACCTCAAGGAATTTAAAATCTCGTATAACATCCCATAGAAGTGATGCAAAACGTAATACAGGCACTTGTGCTCTAGCTAAACATGTTAACAATAAAGATCACCAAATGAATTATGATGGTACATCAATCTTAGATATAGAAAGTAACACCTTTAAAAGAACTTTTATAGAAATGATTAGAATCCAACAAAATTCAAATGCTATGAACTCCATGAAAGATGTAGAAAATCTTAGTAGCATTTACACATTTTTAGTAAAAATTGATAAAGAAAACAACCTACAATAGTCTCAATTTAATCCAAAGTTTAAATAGTTTTGATTCTTCCGATATTTTTATTTTTTCCTTCAATGTTATTACAATAATATTAATTTTGTCTAACAATAGGGGACTTCATAGTAATGAAGTCGTCAAAAACAAATAATTTTTAGATATCAAATCATCTTTATTCAATTTTTTTAAAAATTTATTATTTATATGTCAATCATTTAGATTAGAAAAAACTTTTAAAAATTTTTTTTTTATCATTTCGGCCTGAATTGGAAATTGAACTTCATTAGTTATGTAATTTTATCTTTGTTGGCGTTAGTTGCTTTAAATGTATACAAGAATAGTCCTATGGTTAACAATTTTTACAAACTTTAAATTATAATCTCAAATTCTGTAAGTATATAATTTCCATCTTTGTAACACCTATATACTAAATTTAATATTGTTAATCATATTATAGATAGTCCTGAAGAAGAATTAAAATTAATTCGAAAGCTTGACGTAGAAAAAAGAGTGTTCTTTAATTTAATTGACTGCAAACCCAAATAATTCCTAATATCATAATATAACTGGACAGTCGAAATAAACTACTAATTTATAAATGTAATAATATAGAGGGTATCGTAATTAAAATAACAAAGTTGTATGGCGTACAACGATATTGGGCCATCCTGTGTATCTGAAAATAATTTTACAAACTGCACTTTACCCTCCCATTTACAACACTTTTTGGTTCATTTCACTATCTTTAATGGTGTAGGTGTAATCGAGCTTTCCATCTTAGGAGACTCACCCTGTATATACGTCTCAGACGTAGCTCTAGACACCACCACGCGTTCTCGAACATGCGCAGATCGTGGAACCATTCTGGCATTTAGTCGAATGTGAGTACTATCCTGGCAATATGTCATTCCTGTCATGTCACTAGAAATATCACGGATTGGCTTAGTAATCATAATATTTGACGAGAAGGTAAACAAAACAATAACAAATCCAGATCCAGAATACTTCGCTAGTGTTCTTTCTTTATGATAGTTTCAACCAATAGCTTATCCCGAAAAATAACTAAGTGTCTTTTACTCGCTTTTGATTAGATCGAATTCCTAGAAAATTTCCAGAAGGATTATGGGGTGGTTGGATTATAGCCCCACATTTGCCTACGCTCTTGTTGATGTCGACTTTTTTCCAGCAGTGGTGGCTTTTTCTTGTCTTCGGCTGTGATATGGTGCGTTGTCCATACTACAACAGAGTTTGTTTCTAAACTTGGCAAACTTTTACTGAACAGTCCATCACTCAAGAAAACCCATGTCACTACCAATATGGGTATATAATAATTAAGCGTTTGTCTTTGCCTGATGGCGCCCGAAGACCAGTTGACCAACCCTCCATAAATTCCTGCTTTTTTGACTGAACATTTAAATCCTTCCAAACTGTTTCTTTTGTTTGGCCAGTGGTCAGCTAAGTTTCATCCAAATAATACATGGGTACGTTTTTTTGACGGCAGCCTTTGGTGTGCCCTGAAAATACCTGCGTCTTCAATGAATATAATTTCATCCTTAGATCAATAAGCAGGCTTTTGCGGTTTCTCTTACAAATTTGTCTTAAAAAATTATATTTGTCTCATCTTATTAGTTTTACATTTTTTCGACACAATCACCTCGTTGTCGATGTTCTTGCAAGTCTTTTTTATCGTGGGAATTTCGTTCTTTAGAAAATTTCTTTGTCCTTTGGAAAACAAGTGAACGGCTTATTTTGTTGACTTATCTTTAAAAACGATTTATATATCTTCGAAATACGCATGCCCCTGTTGAATACTCCACGACGTCTCTCGTTTTGTACCAGGTGTCCCAGTGTCCACCCCCTAAATAGAGCTTAATTTTAAAGATAAAAATTGAAACTTTGAGGACTTGTGTACTTGATATAGGACTACAGAATGACATAATCAGTTTCATTAAAAAAAAATTAGTTCGGGCGCCAGCGATAAAAAACTGTAATATGGTGGTAAATTGTCGTAAAAAAATTCGATTTTTTTTTCAATATACACAGGATGTCCCAGCTTATTCGAAGCGGTCTCTGTAGACCAAACGATGGATTTTTTCCAAAATTTTTTTGCACATTCAAGTACAGGATCACAATGGCCAAAATTTAAAAGAGTTATGTTTTTTTAAATGGAATGCTCCTAGGTTATTGCATTTTTAGATTGTCTGAAAAGAGATAATAAGATTGGCTTTTACAGTTGGTGTTTAAATTCAGAACTTTTTGAGTTATAAACAAGTGAAAATCGTCATTTTTCAAGTTCAAGGCCCTGTACAACGAAAACGGTTCAAGAAAGAGAAAAGCGGCTTACATGTCCCTATTTTAACTTTTCATGTACTATCCTATGATGTAGATGAAATGTTTATACAGGGTGATAAAAAATTTGAAAAATTCTGAGATTTCTCCACGCGTCGCCAAATAAAAAAATCAAAGAAAGTACAAATGTTTCTATACCATAGGATAGTACATGAAAAGTTAAAAAGCCGTTTTTCTCTATCTTTAGCCGTTTTCGTTGTACAGGGCCTTGAACTTGAAAAATGACGATTTTCACTTGTTTATAACTCAAAAACTTCTAAATTTAAACACCAACTGTAAAAGCCAATCTAATTTTCTCTTCTCAGACAATCTAAAAATGCAATAACATAGGAGCATTCCATTTAAAAAAACATAACTTTGATATGCCACTCTCATATGGGACACTCTGTATACTCCAAAATAATTTTAAATTATGGCGATTGGGATTCTGTACTTGAATTTTCAAAAAATTTTCTGAAAAAGTCCATCGTTTGGCCTACAGAGACTGCTTCGAATAAGCTGGGACATCCTGTATAGGTAGAAATCGATTAATAAAATCAAAATCGCTTGAAAGAAATGTGAAAAAACTAATTATAAGGCTTTAATTAAATAAAATATATTATATAGCAATGACAGGTAGAAAACTGATTTATGATGTGCAATAGGGTGATCAATATAATCTGAAAACGGTGGGTGCAATAAAGTTTTATGACAAAGTAAATAAGGCCCAAATAAATAGAAGGACGGCTCTAGCTGGGCTAACCGGCACACTGAACCAGCACGGGACAGTTTCGTATTATGGAGTCATGAAAAAGGTGATTATTAAAAAGCTATTATAAATTTTTTTTAATGAAACTAATTATGACATTCCGTGGTCCTATATCAAGTACACAAATCCTCAAATTTTCAATTTTTTATCTTTAAAATTAAGCTCTATTTAGGGGGTGGACACTAGTGTTGGGACACCCGGTACACTGAACAGTCCCTACATTGTGTCATTAAAAAGAAAAGTCAGTGAACACTCGTAAAGCATGGCAACCGAGCACACAAATCGGTCTATTTGACTGTTATGCTGCAGCGGTGAATAGCTTCATAACTGCGTCCTTAGTAAACCTGCATACCTGCAGAGTAGTTTGACTTAACAGTAATAGATGGCAGCACTCAGTTATACAAATTTACTTTAGCAATTTTTACTTTAATTTGAATTTGTACATTATACGTGATGTATTTACAATAATAACACAACTATATAGTATGTTCCAGAACAAAATAAATAAAAATAATTCATTGAAATTTAAATATCAATAATAAATTTTGTTATTTTAATTTTTTTAATATAAATCCCATACCTGCCTATTTTGTAGAATCATGTCGTGATGTACGATGTACCTAATCAAAATATCTTCCAAGTAATAAAAAATCGTTTGAAATAAATAACTATTTAGATATTCACTGAAGAGATGTGTTGAAAACTAATAAAAAATAAGACAATTTAAAAAAATAGACAAAATATCATTCAAAAATCCCTCTTTTGTGAAAGCTTTATTGTTACCAACCCTACAGATAGAATCTGTGATTGCATTAGAGTACCCTCAGGAGTTTTCCCCCCTTTCCACGTGTTAATGGGGCAATATTTCACGAGCGAAGGGGTCCACAATTGACAACCTGCAGGCCTTGATGTCATTGAACTCTGCCTTGAATTTCTAGTCAGTCACCGGTTCACCACCACAGATTTTCCTAAATTACATACATCTCATGTACATTATCCATTTATTTATTATAGAAATTGTGTAAAGAACCATATCAATATGAGACGAAAAAATATTTAACTATTCTTGATTAGGTAAATAAGGCGCAAACAGGTCCGATTCCGACGCCGTCTTATTTCTAGTGGCTTTGGCAGTTGGCTTATCGAACCGACGCTAAGCGACGCCTGGCGTCGCCTAAACAAAACAGTCAAGGGAGTGAACCCCAATCTAGAAACGTGAAACGTGTTTTTAGTGTGGCACTACTGCAATACGTGAATGTTTTTGCTACGCGTTTTAATAAATTACCTGCCTACAAGGTTAAGCTAGAATAGTCTGTAGTAAAAATTTTCTAAATACTATCTTATAGGTAGGTGAAATGTCACAAAAAAGTGAAGTGTAATTGATCTGTTATAGTGAAAATTAAGAAAGATGTTTATGTTCATATAAAATGCAAGAGAATAACAAACCAGAAAAACCAAAAATATTGGGGCCAAAGCCTACTATAGCTTCAAAACCCAAGTACATTCCGCCGGTGAAAAGAAATGTCTTCGAGGAAAACACAACGTTGTCTAACTCTTCCAGAGGGATTGAACATAAGACTGTCCATAAAGAATCTATACGTCCAACGCAGCAAAAGGAAAAAGTCGTCGAACAACGCAGGGAAATTTATACGAAAAGTAGAGAGTTTTCCAGTAGTGAAGTATTTCAATCGAGTAAACAATTAGGGGTTGCTACAAATATAAAATATGATGATTATTCATCCAGTTATATTAGCGAAAAATGTGATAAACTTAGCAGTTATGATATGTATAAAAAGGTAGAAGAATTTTCACAGAAAGCTCCCAATTCTCCCAGTACAGTCTGTTGCAGTATATTATCAAACACAACAAACGAATGTTGTGGAATTATTACAAACGTTAACAAGAAGGAACTGAATGGGAAAACAATCACGAAGGTTGATTCAGTTGATTCAAACTCTTCAGATTCGGGAGGATTTAAAGATTTCGTGCAACTGGACTTAACTCTAAAACCAGATTTAGAAAAACATGAATCCCAAACACATCAGAGAAAGGCCTCACAGCCAGATTTTCTACCTGATAAGAAACTGAGTGAACCAAAGTTTCATCAACGAAATTCATCACAACCAGATTTCATAAGTCAAGAAATGAGACAGTCTGTAGCGCAAAGCAAGCAAAACTTCATCGCAAATGCACAAGCACTAGCCCAATATCTCCCTCAAACGGAACAAAAAATACTCCAACATAATTCTGAAAGATTGGGTGATTTTGGGCAGCAACTGTCTAGATTCAACGCACCTCATAAGACTGAAGAAGTGAGATCTAAACCTAAGCCAATCATAGCACATAGCCAATTTCAGCAATCAACGAAAAAGCTTGAAGAATTGCTGTCTCAGAGAATTGAAAGAGACAAGATACGAAAAGGGCAATCGTGTCTCCTGGACGGGGAATCGAGTCAGGACGTGGAACAGAAAATGAAAGTTCAGAAACAGATTAATCAGAAATTGCAGGCAGATCTTCAGCAAACTGTGAAGCAGATCCAGGAGATTCAGAGCATCGAACTGCGACTCCCCCAGAACAGGAAATGGCCCGAGGTTTGATTTCTTACAATTTATATAACTTTGTTGGTTATTACTGGTTTAAATTGAGCCGAAAGTCAATTAGGAATGTCGGTAATTTATTTGTGCAGCATTAACTTTCTCGGATTTCGACAATGTTATGTTGATTGATCTGGCTTCGAATAAATATTGACGGTCCAATAATTTAAATAAGTATATTGACATACATACACTTACTTAACCACTTTTGTGATCTACCAGCTTTTTCGGAATCAATTACAACTACATACCTTTTCATGTACTTACTTATATCTTTTAAATTATACGTACGTAGGATGTTTTTATTTGAAAATTTTTTAAGACAACTGGTAGAAAATTTCTATTAGCATAGCATTTAATAAAAAAAAATACGTACATTACGGTAAAATACGGTAAACTATTTAATTACCTCCTAATTTTTTGTCTCTCAAAAAAATCTTGATTAATATATTACGACAAGAAGTCTTAATTTCCCGTAGAGTTCTTGTTGTTAATGAAGTAATGCCATGGTTAATACAGTTTCTGCGAGGCTTGCTATACTACTTCAAATAACAAAAAAAAAGTTCACAACACAACCGCTTTGACTTCTTGCCACCAGAAGGACCAATCTTTTTTCAATAATTATTATTATCATAATTTTATATTAATACAGGGTGATCCAGTTTTTCCCCCACTTGATTATTTCTGACCACCAGTGTTAAAAAAATTCAGTCAAAGAATGTTTGATTTGGAGGGGGACGTCATTTGTACACAAAAATCGCCAGCCACCCAACCCCATCGCGAGGGAGTGGGAGTGACCTTGAAAATTTGAACAGGAACTGCCGTTTTTATAACGGATTATAATTTTGTGTGAAACAATATCAAACTATTGTCAGAAAAATTTTTTCAACCGATGACTCTCACCCCCAAAAAAACAGATCATAATCAAGTGATCATTTTTAATTATTTTTATTTTACTGATTATTTTATTAATAACTTGATGAATAGTTTTGACAGCTGACTCTTACCTGTATAAAACCCCAATTGACAGCTATGGCGATTCAATAATTTATTAACAAAATAATCATGATGCGCGCTAGAACAGTTCCTATTCAAAATTTCCCCCCTTCACCCCCTCGCGATGGGTTGGGGGGAAGGTGATTTTTGCCAGAGCTGAGTATTCCTTTACTAGTTAAAACAATAATTACCTAATAATTAATAAAAATAAATAAAACACTTCAACCTTACACGTGTTTCCTCGCGTGTTTCCATGCTTTTAATTAAAGTAGCATCTTGAGACATGTAGATCAATAATAATTATTGATCTACAAATTTTTTTAAATCGAGACATATCTAGCACGCCGAAAACAATATAATTTCATAACAAACGAGGGTTGTCAATGAATAACAATTAACATTTAATATGACATTAAAATCACAGAAGAAATTATTATTATTAACGCCTATACCAGTAACACCGGTATTACTAGTTAAGGTGGTTGGAGGAAACATTAACACAAAAAACAAGCAATTACAACTCCTTGACAACCCTCGTTTGTTATGATATTATATTGTTTTCGGCGTGCTAGATATGTCTCGATTTAAAAAAATCGTATGACATTGTATTCAGAAAGAAGTCAACAATCCTGTCGAGCAAAAAATATATGGGGGTGTCATTTGAAAAAAATGAGTAGGGGATGATTACTTAGGGGTGGAAAGGCGTAAAGAGGCATTGAGGGTGCAGCTGCAAAGCCTTAGGGGTATGATTGAAATTTCCCGAATGTCATTTGTTTATTTTTTGAAATAACGCGGATATTCCTTGATAAAGAAATCTTGGGACACCCTGTAGATGTACCTACACTCAACCAAAATGTGCAACCCTAAAATCTCCGACTCCGTCCAAGTTTGGGAAAATTGCAATTTTAACCAAAAGGGGGGCCAAATTTAAGCATAGTTTCAGCTTAGTGACGTTAGCACCCCCAAAGTGCGATTTTTTTTTTAATTTGAACGGCATTCGTTTGTCCGCAGTTTGTCACGTTTGTCCAACAAACATTTTCGTTTGTAAACCCTACACAAAGAGTTACGGCCAATTAAAAAAAAAATTAAATCAGCAACCCCCATGAAAAGATTTCGTCAAATTTCAAACGCCATTCGTTTGTCCACCATTTTTTCACGTTTTTCCAACCAAAATTTTTGTTTGTCCACCCTTCGAAAAAAAGTTATAAGCAAATTACAAAAATCGCACCAAATGCGAATTTCATAAAATTTAAACGGCGTTCGTTTGCCCACGATTTGTACACGTTTAAGGAGAATAATAAACGAACAGTCATATTTGTGACACCTAATAAGCATTCCAGTGCCTATATTGAAGAAATTGCAGTTGGAAATGGTCTTATACTGTTATATCTTTTTGTGTATTTTTGTCACCAGTGTAACTGTCAGTTCAGGTTGTTTATAAGAACAATTGTTTGTTTTTGTTTTTGTTTTTGAGCACATCGGTGGCCGAGTGGTTCAGTGGGCGGTCTGCTGAATCACTGGACCCGGCGGACTGAGTTCGATTCTCGGTGAAGGCTCTGGGTGTCTGTGTTGTCCGTTCTACTATTTATTTTTGGCATACTTGAGGCTGGGTGTATGAGCAAGAGGCTCCAAACCCATATTACCGGTGTGCAGCGACTTTGTCTCAACTACATAGTGAATACCGATGCTCCCCCTTTAAAAAAAAAACAAAACAATTGTTTTTTCTTATATTTTTTCAAGTCTTTACTGTAACTTTCAATTGTGAGGTGGACAATTTGACCAGTACAAGTTCTTGTTTTGATCTATTTTTGTAAAACTAGTGCAAAAGTGTGACGAGCGACTAAAGAAGTTTATTTCATAGCATTTGACTTGTACTATCCGAAACCAATGCCGTTTTTTTGCGAAAGTCGATCGGAAAATAGGCTCGTAAGTAAAGTCGTAGCACTTTACTGAACTTTTCAATGATTTCCAATAAATTTTGATGAACATTAGAAACAAAAATTTATAAGTACGGCTAAATTAATTGAAAACTGAAGTTTCGGAAGATACAAACTCTTATTTTGATCTGTTTTTGTGAAGGTGGTCGAAGTGTGCTGTTCGATATAAGAAGCTCATTTTTTCTGCTCTTTCCGAATCCGATGCCACCTTTTTTTACAAAAGTCAACGGAAAATATGATTTTCTGTCGAAAGAAGTGCAAAACATTTCTTTTCAATTTTTTTCGGTCTTGTATTTACGATTTTATGATATCTTGAAGTGCATCAGTAGAAGAGTTTTTCTGCTAAATTTTGTTGGATTGCATTAAATCGTTGCAAAGATATCGCCGTTTAAAATTTATGCCCAAACATCGAAAAAACCAACAAGTATCTTCATACCTGTTGGCAATAAAATTTGTCATAGATTTAGACATGCCTCGATGTCCTCTACCTGGTATTTAATTACGTCGCATTAATCATGAATCACCCTATAGATGCTACTTGCCCGAGAGTAGTAAGTTATCCTCCACGGTCATTCTCAAGTTCATCATCAATAAATTTTAATTGTAAACTTGTATCAAATCACAAATTAATATTGTATAGACCTAAATGATTATTATGTAATACCGAGGTATTCGGTAAATGACATTTGAATTACCTAAGTTATAAATTCATTACAGCTTCATAATAATTAATGTCTTCATAAATCTTTAAGGTCATAAAGTCACGACAAGAAAATTATTTAAAATAATTTACTCATATTATTAGTGTATTGTGTTTGTTCATTTCCCATGGATTTTTGATACACACCATAGATTCGATAGCAGAAAATGCAATTAAATTAAAATGTTACGATGATGTAATGAGCATTGAAACAAATAATTCAAAATATTATATTCATATCCAACGTTATTATAATATTTAGGATTTAGGAACACGATAAAAGCTCCTCACCACCCTGAATATTGAAACAGAAAGACAATTAAAATAAAAAAATACAAATAAAAAATATTATTGCTAAGAAAATTTCGTGGATGAAGTTGATTTTATTTGCTCGGGAGATATCTCTATGTATATAGGAAGTAGGCACCTATGCATACTTAAAAATAATGGTCATCTCAATCTCCAAGATGCAGGAGCGCCGTGAATATTTGAATTTATGGCAAACCAATCAATATGTGGTAGAAAACTTCAAGACGCCTTCAAGTACGTAGGTACTTGGTAGCGTGGATGATATACACTAGAAGTTGATCTAGATATTTAAATAAAGGCCAAAGCCAGAATCTGTGGGCTGGAACCGCATTCAATTATATTAACCAGTGAACCTTTATGTATTGATTCGTGATATTATGTTAAATGTCTACGGCATGAATACCTATACCTATTATACCTATACATGGTGTCTCGTGAAACCCCCCCCCCCAATTTGGAGAATGTTTCAGAGGATTAAAAAAAGGAAAGTCTAGTAAACATAATTATGGTCAAATATCAACCGTTTATAATGAGATTTTGTTAATAATATTGTTTACTCAAATGAATTTAATGTAACGCATTATTTTGTTATAGAAAAAGTTTTATTTTGTACATAGAACCAAGGTCATTGGACCTCACTCTATACAGGGTGTCCCGTATCGTTATGTTCAAATCTTGTGAGCATATAGTAGGCTTATTTCTAAGCCTAAAAAACCCAAAAGTTGCAGGTCTATCTTTATTCGTTACGAAGTTACAGGCCTAAGAAAATAATGTCTAGTAAATACCAGATTTAACTTTGAAAACCACATAAAACTAATTTTAGTGACCAAATCTTTAGTGTATCATGTATTAAAAATGTCCTATCCCTTGCTGAATACAAGCTTCTGCTCGGAGGCCTATTGCAAAAGTCACAGTTTTCTCGTCTTTTTTCGCGTACCTGTCTCTTGACCAGCTTGCTGAATACGATCAAATAATAATTTCTCTCTGGTATTTAGTAACAAACACCAATATGCTTGTGCTCCGAAATATGCTGGTGCCCCATCCATTTGAATCCTAATGCCATTTCGTATGAGCAGGGGAACCTCTACTAATGTTTATTTCGGTGACGTTTACTCATGTCGTTACAATAACAATAAATTATTAGCCTAAACCACAACACATGTGGTTGTGTGGCTTACAAAGTTGAATCTTGTTATTTACTAGTCATAATTTTCTTACGCCTGTAACTTCGTAACGAATAAAAATAGACCTGCCACTTTTGGGTTTTTTGGGCTCAAAATTAATCCTACTATATGCTCAAAAATTTTGAACATAACGATACGGGACACCCTGTAGATTATTGTTTTTGGGTTTTGGGGATTGATGAAATCTTCACAAGAGACGCACTACTCGATTGAATGACCTGCTAGCTGCCTATAAGCACTCATCAGAAATGATATTATATAACTAAATCAATTCACAAACGAGCTGACGTATTTTTTGAAAATTCAAAGCTAAATTTGTATTTTATGTTAAGAAATGAAACATTTCTCAGATTCTTCATGCATTACAATAAATTTACTTTGATATAGTAAAATCTATTTTTAACGATTTTTTTATACCCTGACCTGAACACAATTATCTAATTTTGGAAGTTTCTCACGAGACACCGCCTGTATAACCTACGTCTTCATGAGCCTTCGATATAGATGTCATTATAATGAACACACTTAAAGTGGATATTATCAGATTTCTGGGGATCCATATGAATGGGAACACACATAAGAAATCAAGAAGTTCTAGAGTGAACAAATGAAAAAACCGGAAGACTACCTGATTAGTTCATAATAATACAAAGGGTTAAATAGACAATATAGAGGGCTGATGTGATATTTCTAAAAATTTTGCAAATACATAAAACAAATAATAAATAATAAAATAATATAAATACAAATACAATAAAAATAATACAAATGAAAATGTAATTTAGGAAGGTTTTGGAAAAAAATCTTGCCAGAGATTGAACCTATCTGTAAAACTGTAAACAATCAGAAATAAGTATTCATTTTACAGTTTTGTACAGGTCCATGAAATGTTTTTACATCTTACTATCAAATGTTCATCGAAAGAAACTTAATCCATTTTAAGCCAACTTATCTTAGCACAAAGTTGCTTGGTTTAGCCACTATGAGATGCCAAAGTGTCAATTCTAAAATTTTTATTTGATTATAAAAGCGAAACCGCTGATAAAAGCGATGCAGAGAACGAGAATAATTGAAATAATTTATATTTCAACATTCAAATCTGATTTTGAATGTTCAAATGCTCAAAAGTATATTAATTTTATCATTTTATGTTACGTCAAGAAAATCTCATGATAAGGTTAAGCGACGTTTATCTTTATAAATTAGTCGATTAATCTACGCTCGGTATTTTAAAATTTTTAATTCCATTGGTAGAAGTTCAAAGAGTGCTAAGCCTAAAAAGCCCAAGATTTAATGAATTAACCTCATGAGTAACTTTAGTATTATTGCACTTGTTATCCCGTAAAACCATAACGTCATACCAAATTTCGTCAAAATCGCTTCAGCGGTTTGGCTTTTATAATCAAAAAACAATTTCAGAATTGACATTTTAAAGACAATTCATGGACACCTGTAGATTTAATCTCAGACATGAAATTTTTACGAAATCTTGCCTTAAAATTACTTTTATATTGCTCACACGGTATGTATTCACTCCTCGATTCACTCGAAAGGTGCCTTTTGATTGAAATTAGAAAAACACATAAATCATATCATATACAGGGTGTCTGCTTAAGGCTGGCCACCGGCTATATCTCGGAAACTAATAGGCCTAGAACCTCAAAATAAAAAATTTCCAGACATAAGTGATCACGAGAAATTCAATGAAAATATTTTCAAGATGGCCGCGCTTCCGGAAATACCGGAAGTTAACACCTACTTCGTTATTTTAACAGGAACACCCTGTATATTATTATATTTTTTAAATGTCTGAAAAAATCTAATACAGGTGGTTTTCACAATTGGAATTTAGATTGAGCGGTTTATGAGTTATAAACAAGTGAAAATCGAAAATTTTCAACTTCAAAGCAGTCAAGAACTAGAACGGCTCAAGGTATCCAAAAACGGTTTACATGTCCCTATCCTAACTTTGCACGTTTTATCCCAGTATGCGGAGTAAATTTCAATACAGGGTGATGAAAATTATTCGATTTTTCATCACCCTGTATTAAAATTTAAACCACATAGTAGGATACTATGTGAAAAGTTAAGATAGGGACATGTAAACCGTTTTTAGATATCTTGAGCCGTTCTAGTTCTAGACTGCTTTGAAGTTGAAAATTTTCGATTTTCACTTGTTTATAACTCATAAACCGCTCAATCTAAATTCCAATTGTGAAAACCACCTGTATTCGATTTTTTCAGACATTTAAAAAATATAATAATATACAGGGTGTTTCCGTTAAAATAACGAAGTAGGTGTCAACTTCCGGTATTTCCGGAAGTGCGGCCATCTTGAAAATATTTTCATTGAATTTCTCTTGATCACTTATGTATGGAAATTTTTTATTTTGAGGTTATAGGCCCATTAGATTCCGAGATATAGCCGGTGGCCAGCCTTAAGCAGACACCCTGTATATATACCAACATCTAAAGAGCATGCCTATCTCACCAAGACCCAATAAGTCTCAAAATTTATTGTCATAGACTTACTATAAAGAATTCACGAATAACCTAATTACTTAATGCATGCGTGGTGTCCATCTTGTTGAAAGATTACTTGATTTTCAAGGAAATGGTGATCATCATTCAAGTGGGGCCGATAAAGTCCCCGCAGGGCCGCGATCCCATGCAAAAAAAAAATGTAGGCATAGAAACGTTCAGAAATGTTTTGGTTTTCTTTACACGGATTTTTTTATGCTTGAAAAGAATAATATGTTGGCGTTCTGCTATTTATGCTTTTTCATATTATTTTTGTTATATACTTTTTTCATACTTCAGCGATAGGAATTGCATAAAACGGAATAATAAGAAGGGAAAACTTCTAAAAAAAAAGGTCAATCATGATCAAGATCGAGAAAGACAATTAAAAAAATGATAAAGTTATGTGCGATTATACACGATTTAAAACCACAATAAAAATACAAGCACCCACGAACTCTCTGCATTTCTCTGCATGGGCGATACTCCATACCACCCAAGCCCCCGGAGGTTGTTCGCCAAAGTTGATAACTTTCCAAACTTTTTTTCTTGTAAATTTCCTATTTTGGCTGACCCACTTCTTCCTATAACACGAACTGCTATAAATGTCAAACTAATAATCCCATAATCATAATACTTTATGTTATTATGAATCACTGTTATTAAAAGTTGTAAAAGTCGCGGAATGAGGGCTCTAAATCCTTATCGCCACCACGGCATCTCTTTTAAACAACAAACTATTAGACCAAACTACAGATCTAATTTATATCTGTGTGATACTGAAAATTGGACACTAAAGTTGGAACTGTATGTGAAGAAGTGGACAATAAAGAAAGTGTTACCGAAAATGTCTATAAAAGATCTGTTAAAAAAAATACAGCATATTTTGTAATATGGATATTGTATAATATGTACCTAACTAAAAGTATGCTGAAATAGCAACTTATGTGAAAATTGCACGGAAAAATTATTAAAGTTGAAAGTTGTATCAATATGTACTTTAATAATAAAAGATAAGTCAGATATTATAATTTCAGGGACCTCGTTTAACCTTCTTAATTGTTATATTTTTACCGTATTGGCTGAATGAAGCTATATTGGTCTAGGATTTATAGTATTTTTGAGTGGAGACTGGAGAGACATGAAAGTACACTGAACACTGTAAATGCAAAAGAGAATGGGATTAGATAGTCCAGTAGATTTGCTTGCCAGCGATGTTGCTAACCTGTAATTTTTTAATTAGCTTGTTGCTTGTTGTGACAGAAGTCTTGACACAAGTTGCAAATTGTTGTCACTTCGTGAATTTCCAAATCAATATGACAACGTACAGATTCTAAATCCTGTCTTAATGCATTATGACCCCGATATAGCCAGCTTCTCCTGTGCATTTCTACATACCTAGCATCATTCAGCCAACACGGTATATTTGTTTTCCTACGACCACTATACAAAACACTACTTTGCGCATCGTTTTTTGTGCGCAAACTAGCAGATTTAATAAAATAATAATATTGTCGGTAGAATTCAATGATTTAACAGTATATAATAGTAATATTAAAAAATCATTGGTAGAATAATTGAAAATAATACCTAGGTAGTCTGAAAAAATAAATTTTAGTTATCTATAATGGATTCTGATTCCTTTGAATTTGAAGCAGAAAATACACCACCTGCTGAAGTCAGAAAACAAGCAGGTTTGTGTTCTTTGAATTTGCTACCTATAGTTTCGAGAGAAAAATACGAATCAGCTTATAAACATTTCATAAATTGGAGAAAAGGTCATAAAAGCAGAGCATTGTCAGAAAAAATAATTTATGTGTTAAATTTGTTAAATAATTAATCTGTTAAATTGTGATCGTAGGAAAAGTACTGTGTGTAGCACGTGCGGAAAAGAAATTTCACACTCGTGTGAATTGTGACACTCGACTTCGTCTCGTGTCACAATTCTTTCACACTCGTGAGAAATTTTCTCTTTTCCGCACTTGTTTCACAATATACTATTTTTGTTTATGCTTTTATGTTTATTTGTGAACACACAGAAAAAAAAGCCTTATGAAAATGAAAATGGTTAAGAAGAAAGGTGAAAACTCGTAAACTTTTTTTGTAGCGATACGAAAAAACGAGTTTACGAAAAAAGCAAAAGTAAAAGTCGCCAGTTAAGGGTCGTTTACCTATTGATCCAAACTCCATTTTAAAACAATCAAAATTTTATTCTAAACAAGAGCAACTCGAAAATTAAAGCAAAATGAATATTAATTGGTTTTTTCCTGACTATTTTATTTTTAAAAATCGGTATAAATATTTATACCTAGTTATTCAAAAAGAGCACAATCATTTTTCCTCATTTACTAATAATTATGTTCATCTAATTTACTGCATATTAAATTTAATTACTATTTTTAAACAAATAAGTAAACCTAATTATATAATTATCTAGAAATTATGAATCATTTTGTTTATTTTATAATAATTTATAACGTTTCAAAACAATTTTAATTATATTTATTTACTGTTTTTCAGAGTAACAGAAGCCAACCCGCCATAGGATTAAAACACACACCGAAATCTAGGGTAAGTGTTCTAATGTTGATGTCTATATTTAAACCTAGATATGGATAATAAATATTAAGGACAGTATGTCACAAAAATGATATGTGTTTTTAATTATTGTCGTTACGATTCTAATTTACTCGTAAATAATAAGGTGTGAATTCTCAAACAAGCGGCATCTTTTGCTGCTGCCTGGCCTGACTAGAATTAAACCAAGTGACTGCGGTAGACTTCTGAGACGTTGCCAGATTGATGATCAATAGTTAATATTTTTCTTTGACACAACTTTAATTGTTTTTTTGATATAATGCCTACTGTTTAAATATAGTTTGTTTAATAAACTTATTTTGATAAAGGGAGACACTATTACAGCAAATATTATACTAAAATATCTGTTCGAGATGAAAATGGGCCACAATCAATGGCGCAACTACCGGTGGGGAAAGAGGGAACAATTCTCCCTAGACTATATTACAGGGTTCGGCGTTGTGTATTATCATTAATTTTTGTAACTGTTATTTATGTTGTATTATTATTAAGTAATCGTCAGATGAGATGCTTATTTTTTTAAATTTCCGGATTAATCTGCTCCGTATGGGAGTTAGCAAACCCTACTTGCGATGCTTAACCAGGGCCCGCTCTATTAGGGCTACAACACAGTCCTTGACCATATAACAACAATAAGTATGACAAAAAAATATTACAAAAATTGTAACGTGTAGTTGAGCACAAAATGTGCAGTAGGAAAATCGTACTTAGCGGTAAAAATTAATATCAGCGTGCAGAAATAATGCGTTTAAATAATACTTTTTCTACTCCCAACCTTTAATATGCATATTAAATATGAATCACCAGTGCTTTAATGGGTCTCATTAAGATACAAATTTTCATTAAAGCACTGGTCAAGCTATCCAATGGCAGAGGAGCATTTGCAATCGAATCGGGTCCTTTTCGCTCACAATCGGGTCGGCAAGCCAACCGAAGTCACAGAGTTGTCATACTCACGACAAAAATTGCCTTGTGATATAAGTTCTGTATTTCTGAAAAAAAAATCTGAACGTTTATTTAATTAAGAACATAAGTGACATTCAAAGAAAATTTATCAAGATTTTATGTTACCTTAATTAATTTGATAAGTAGGTATATCGTGTAAAAGATGGGAAGATAAAGTATTATATCATTCGCAGCGCTCCGTGATAGTATTCAAAGCGGCAACGCTGCGACCCGCGTTGCGCAGGTAAACTATATCGTAATTAATGGCTGTCGATGTTATTAAAATTATTAATTAATCTCAAAATCGAAGCGTAAAATTCGGAATTCGAACTTCGCATAATAAAAATTACGCAGTAGGGAGTAGTGCCCTTTAAACTTGATACTAAAACATGTCTCAGCAGAATAACCTTAGCGACGAAGAGAAAATTTGGTAATATGCGTAAACAAATAGCAACCTATCTTAACCTCAATGATCCGCAATTGTACACGGGTCATTGTTAAAATATATAATTTTTTAATCTTTTCTATGAAATAAAAAAGGGTCGTAGAAAAAATAGTGTATGGAACTCGCAGATAATGGCTATTAATACGCTCTTATGATGGTTAAGACACTCGCCTACGGCTCGTATCTTAACCATCATACTCGCATATTAATAGCCTTCATTATAAGCTCGTTGCATAATATACTATTATGGGTAAGTTTTATGAAAATAAAATTTTCCAGGAGCCCTTGCTTTTGATTGGCTCCTCAGGTGTAATGCGAATAGTTGTTTACATCATACTTTAATAATTTTTAACTGAATTTAACGAAAACCATTTAAGAACAGGCTATGGACACTGTAACTCAATCTTATCCAAACGGATGGCAGTTCCAAGTTCAAATTGTCACACTTGTGGCGAAGTTGAGGAAACTATTATCCACATTGTAGAAAAGTATCCAGCAACTTTTATTCCCCTGGATGGGTAATTCCCTTGGATGAATGGTCTGGGCAATCATCCATTTGTCGGCACCCTGATTGAAACACCTTTTAAATTGTCCAAAGACGGTCATTCTTGTCTCATCAAATCGTTTCCTTGGGAAAATCCATACAGGAGGTAAGGCTCTTCCGCTAGCGCAAATAATGCCGACTTTTGCTTATGAGTTCTCCATGTTCTCTTGAATAACTTGGCCTACTCGATCTCGACTAAGATCTCGATCTCGATCTCGTTTGGAGCTGATGACTTTTTGAACCTTTTGGACGGTAGTAACATCCATGTCATGGATGTTAAATATATCATCTGGTTCAAGTCGATATTTTATTAGTACCAATGGCTTCTAATTTAGTTTGGAAATTAGTAAGGGTAATCAGGCTCTAAGGGATAATAAATTGATAAAGGGAATGTTTCTCCATAAAACCTGTTAAATACCAATAACGGCCAGCCAACCCATGCTCAATCCACGTCTGCGGGTATTGTAATTTTTTTAGCAGAGTACTATTTCATCAACGCACATCAACGCACAACTCTAGTGCGCTTTTCGGCGTCCAGCCATGATACATGTTTTAACATTTCACTAGGTATATCTCTCCAATGATTTTTCCTTCTCATTCGATAGGACCTATATCTGGTGGTGTACTGAGGACCGAAATTACAGTTTCCAAAACCATCTCCAAAAGTCTCTTTGACTAAATTAGTCACTGGAGATTTTTTTTTACATTGTGGGTTCTCTTCAGCACACATCTTGAACCAATAACTTCATGTTCTCTGCCGAAAACATATCTTGGCGTTTCCGAGTATACTTTATTCGCATTTTCACTGAAATAAGTTCACAAACATTAGGAATTATGTGAGGATAACTTGAGATTAATGATATCTGCTGATGCTGATTAATGATAGAGTGGACAAGCAGTTGTCCTCCTGCTAGAAGCTCTTCTGAAAGTATTTCTGTACAAGACACGCTGTCCTTCTGGCAGGACGTTGTTCGGCACATAAACCTGTCCTTCCGAGAGGACGACGTAAGTAACTTCTCGCAGTACGAACTAAATGAACGTCCTTCCACCAGGACAAAATGTCCGCTGGAAGGTGCTTGTACGTTCTATCATTAATAATGATGTCTGCTTTTCCTGTTATGCTACACTTTTTATAGCTAAAATGTTACATCAAAAACCATGAAAATGCATTGTTCCAACTTACCTCCTAAAACCGCAACGCAATTCACTGATGCCTGCTGCGTTGACCATGAGACGACTACTAAACCGACACGTTGCATGACTATCCGCATGAACAAGCACAATTTGCGGGAAAATACAAGTCTTCAGGCAAGTTGGTATGTCCCGGCTTAAGTGAGACTGTCTGTGGAGAAGGTTCTCTCTTCTCCATGGCAGTTCGACGACATACTTATCGTGGGTTATTGATACGGCGTCTCATACTGTGACCACCAGTATAAGGCTGCTCCCTTGGCTTTTGGATTTTGCTATCCAGAAGATATGGGCGCGGATGGAGAGGTCTTTGGAGACGATGGGGCGATACAGGGTGTGATGAGTTGCTATACTGGACAGATTTGATGGTCTTGAAAAGTCTGCTTGGCTCAGTGATGAAGGCAGGGTAGTTGGCGGTGGGCTCTTGTAGAAGAACAAATCTCTTGGGAGTTCTGGGACGCGACATTTCATTCCAAAGAGGAAATTCCAAAATCTCAAGGTTACGGTGAAGCCTATCAACCATTCCTTTAGAATACGTGTGGTAGGGACTTGTATGAATGATTAATAAATTGTCCCAGCAGCTTGGCTGGCTGTGAGACTCTGGCTCGAACTTGTTTCCTTGGTCAGGTGTAATTGTCAGCGGTGCGCCGAAATGCGCAATCCAAACAGGACTTGAACGACATAGGTGTAGAGTGTCTAATAAGAGAACATGCATTCTAATTTAGAAACATGCATTAGAATATTATACATTAACGCCCGTATTCACAAAGCATTTCTGCCCTGTAATATCCCAAGAATAACTAAATAAATGGGATGAAGGTATACAGTTTATATGCATATGAATGGGATGGGGATAACTGATTACGTAATTATTTAGGTAATTATTGTTTGTGAATACGAGCTTAAGTATACATTTAGAAACGAGGATATAGAATAGAGTATCAATATTAGCTATAATAATTATTGCATTGACCAACGCGGCCCTTCTTGCTTTTTAATAGAGGAAACAAAACTTTTATGATTTTAGTTGCCTACCTTCTGAAGTATTAACCGTATTTTAAGAGCGGATACACCATTCTAAAGATAATTTATCGAACGCTTTAAATGAAGTGCTAGTCGTTTCAATACTTCCTATTTAAAACTTTTAAGTGGGCTTATAAGGGGACGTTGATAGAGACTTTCATATTCCACAAGAAATCGTTCTCCTTTAGTGTAAAGTAAACTTTCGAGGGTTTTGTTTTAAAACTAATTACGTACCATGCACAAAAAAATTGAAAAAACTTTCCACTATTCACCCTGTATATACTCAAAACTAATTAATTATAACTTAGGTATATATTTTTAGAATCGTATAAATGCAGAATTTATACGAGCATTTTGTGTCAATATCAAAATGTAATTACGTTTTAATAGAGGCTGCTTCATTTTGAATCATATAATTATTTAAACATATAGGTAGGTACAAGCAGCCTTTTAATAATTATTAAATTTGATAATGCTTGAGTTTGAGGGTCATATCGGGTCATACTTTGGTGCTTCCGGGCTTCTTGAATCTATATTTATTTCCCCATCAGAAGAAGATGAGTCACTCAATAATACTAATGGGAATTATAGAACTATATAAGTCTTACCTATGAGTCATGGGCTAAACTAATGTGAGTTTTTTGAAATAATCCTTGCCATGACATTACAAAAAAAACGAAGAGGAAAATAAATACTTAAATGTACGAAAAAATTCAGAGTTTTCGAAACGGCCTGCGAGAACAATAATAAAGGCACTCGAGCTGGATCGCAGGCTCAATGCCGAGACAATCAGTCGATATCAGCGTATTATATAAGTCGACGTTTCTGTATACTTACGTTTAATCGAGTGGGTACGAGCAGGGATTCGATTCATAAAGCATGAAAGAGTCTTAAACATTCTGAATCAGATTAGACAAAAAAGTTATTCGCATTGTGGTTTATTTATATCAGAACGATTAAGCTTCGGTGATATTGGAAAACAACTCCAATAAAATCACAATCAAAGAGGTAAACGAGGTTGCGTTTTATCGGTAATTTTATTTTGATCTTAGAGGGTCTGATTAAAATTCGAGTGGGAGTAATCAAGAATAGAATAAAAATAAAAAAGACTAAGCAAGCGCCAGGGAAAATTCGTTCAAAATTGAAGTAGGGACAGAAGAAGCCGGGATAGTATTTACGATCAAGCAAGAGGATCAATAGATGGATAAAACAAATGTGGTGCAGACAACCCATTACTTTAGGATTTCTATAATATACTTTTATACAATACATATAGTGTCTGGTAAAGTGTTAAAACAAGTTACTGGTAAAGTGTTAAAACAAGTTACGGTCATTATTTACATCCGCGGCTCCTAAAGTTTCACTATGGCACCTATACAGGGTGATTGATTGAAACGCCACATTAGAAAAAATTCGACTTCCAAATGATCTATGAATCTGAAATTTGGAACTTAGGCAACATACCTAATAACGAGTCAAAATGAAATATTACCAAGATGGCAGCACATTTAAAAATGGCGAAAGCAATGGCCATCTTTGTTTTTTTAAATGGGACACCCTATATTTTATTGCATTTTCAGATTGTCTGAGAAAATGTAATAACAATATTGTTTATAGTTGCATTTTAAATTGAGTAGGCTATGAGTTATAAACAAGTGAAAATTGCAATTTTCCAACTTTAAACCCATTTACCACGAAAACGGCTAAAGATATCAGAAAACGGCTTACATGTCCCTATCTTAATTTTTTATCTGGTATCCTACTGTATAGTTTAAATGTTTATGCAGGGTGATGAAAAATCTGATAATTTTCACCACCTTGTATAAACATTTCAACTGCATAATTGGATGCCTTATATAAAAAGTTAAGATAGGAACATGTAAGCCGTTTTTTGATATTATGGGCCGTTTTTGTGGTAAATGGGTTTAAAGTTGGAAAATTGCGATTTTCACTTGTTTATAACTCATAGCCTACTCAATTTAAAATGCAACTATAAACATTATTGTTATTACATTTTCTCAGACAATCTGAAAATGCAATAAAATATAGGGTGTCCTATTTAAAAAAACAAAGATGGCCATTGCTTTCACCATTTTTAAATGTGCTGCCATCTTGGTAATATTTCATTTTGACTCGTTATTAGGTATGTTGCCTAAGTTCCAAATTTCAGATTCCTAGATCATTTGGAAGTCGAATTTTTTCTAATGTGGCGTTTCAATCAATCACCCTGTATAGGGGTGGAGAACGGGCGTATGCCAGCTCGACCAAGATACCCAATTTTAATCCTTAACGTCGAACTCAAGGATTAACATTCGTTCCGGTCATAAAACACGAAATTGAAGAATTTCCTAAAATTATGAACTGCTTACCTTACACTTTTATTCCATATAGTTGCCAAACTGACCTTTAATAGGAAGGTCTGAATATTTGTGTCAGTCACAAGATACAAAATAACACACTTATAGGTACCTACTTAAATATAAATTTGTTATTTCAAATTCAAAGTATGCAATAATTCTTATTTACTTTTACATTTCAGAATTTTTAACTTTCATTTTCATCACTGGTATGGTCGGATTATTTATGTCTGTCTTATTGAACAGAAAGAGTAACATTGTTTTGAGTTTTTCTTCATACCATAAAAAATAATTAGATAGATATTTCCTTAGATATTTCCTCAGGTTTAATAAATTATACATGAGAAAAAAATAACCTCATACGGTCTTACATTACGGAAATTTCGGCAAAATTTGTTTGATATTCACCAAATGTAATGTCAGTTATGATAGATTAAATTTTTTATACAGGTGGCCAAAAAGTTGCAATTATTGGAATTTCAACTGTTTGCTCAATCATAGCTGACATTACATTTGGTGAATATCAAACGAATTTTGCCGAAATTTCCCGCAAAACACGTTTAGTTTTCGAAATATGTATCATGTTTTTTTTTATGATTTTGAAGTTTAGAAGAACATTTTTTGTCTTGAACTAAAATTCACACCATGGTGTAATGATGTGCTGAAATTTAATCTTTTTGAAAGCACAAACTTATGACAAAAAAGTTTTAAAAAAGATGGAAAACAAAAAAAAATTCTCATATGGTGCGAAATTTTTGGCGGGCACTGTATATCGTAAATTATTAGTCGATGGCGTAGTATGGCTTCGAAACTCTGATTATTAGTCATGCGATCGGGCGATTTCTGAAAGATATAATACGACACAAATATTATAAACATAAGCTATAGAAGTATTGCAGGGATGAACCAGTCTATAAAACAAAAACGCTGCTAAAGATATTTTGTTCAGTCTGGCAACAATGCAACTGGTCTAAGAATTGTCAGGTAACTAGGTGCTTCAAGCGCTTCGAAGCGTGTAGATACGTACTTAGCGCTATATCCGCTTTCACATATCGTGTCCAGTCTACAGGGATTGATGCAATGATTTTTGGAATATGGATATATGGATGCAAAATAAATGCAAAATTCAAAATAAAAATCGTGCTACTGTTAATCTCTAAGATTTTCCTTGCCCTGAAAGTGAAAAAAAAATATAAATTCAACCGTAGTGTCAAAGAGGCGTTAGTTGTGACCTTAATATTAGTTTGCAATGGCTGTTTTTAGCTTCTTATCCACCCAGCACCCCTATTTCGCTCCTCGGTCCCGAAAAAATTGATGAAACTTAGAAGCCGCGGATGTAAATAATTACCCAAGTTACTATTTACTTAAAAAAAAACAAGGGAAAATCGGTCTTAGCTATGTAGATAAGACACAGCCTATTACTGTGCTAATTTTAGCTTCGAGATCTAGCTCAAAGAGCTGCAGAATAATATTAATTATACAGGATGAGTCAGTTTTTTATAGGGGGATTTCACCAGTTTATAAAAGGCTTGTTTTAAGGAATAAAAGTTCCTAAAAATATATGTCCGGAAAAGCTTATAAAAGAAGATACAGGGTGTAAATTTTTTTTCAGTTTCCGCCGCATGACACTTGCTTCGGAATATTTTAATTTAATACCAAGAGGTTATTTATTATAATTTAGAGCACACAAAACGAAGAAAAACACGGATGAAAAAATTCATCATTGGCGAGATACAGGGTATATGATATCCCTTTTTCGCTCAACAACTTCCACGCCCATGGACTTACAAGACCTTACTTATCAGCACGGTGTAAGATTTACACCATGCTTATTGTACCGTTGGATTCCCTGGAGATTTTTTACAACAAAAGGTACCTATACATATTATGAATATTCGAAATTCCCCATATAGTTTTTAAGTAAATTGAGTCTAAGCTTTATCGTATTGCAAAAATAAGCTCATTAAAAAAGTTGTCGTGTAATAAAAAATACACTATTGAGGACGACATCACTTTTTCGACATTAATTGTTATCTTTGGATATAAAATAATAATTTAAAAAAACTATGATTTTGTATAGCAAAATAAGTGCTTTGAGGTAGTTTAGACTCAATTTACTCGAAAAATGTGGGGAACTTCAAATATTTGTAAGAAATCTCTAGGGAATCCAACGCTGATAATTATAGTCCTGTAAATAGTACATGGGCGTAGAAGTTTTTTGAGCGGAAAAGGGTATGTATCCCTTTTTATACCCTGTATCTATATACGCCACTGATGATTTTTTCACCCGTGTTTTTCTTCGTTTTGGTGCTCTAAATTATAATAAAAAACCTCGTGGTACCTATAATAATAAAATATTGAGAAATGCTCAGGTTATGCGGTGAAGACTGGGAAAAAAATTATCAACACCCTGTAGGTATCTTTTTTCTAAGCTTTTCCGGACATATATATCTGGAATATATATGAGTTATAACTCAAAAACTACTCAGGCAAAACTCCAACCAATCTTATTTTTTTCTTTTCCAACTATCTAAAAATGCAATAATACAAGAGCATGCCATTTAAAAAACAACATAACTTTGATATGTTTCATATTTTGGGCCACTCTGTACGTTATGACTATAATTTAAAAATGTCCTTTTATTGAGTCTGTATCCTTTTCAAAAACAAAATTTTCTTAAAATCACGAGACATAGTCCGTAGACAATCGTCCGTTCCATAAACCGTGAATAATCCTGTATTTATAGACGAACACAACAACCATGGCGAGACTGAGATTTGAACCCAGGCGGTAGCAGCTTCAACGGATTAGTAGTCTACACTCTAACCCGCCGAGCTACTGCCCGCTTCTACTATTAATACTTAACCGCTAAATTTAATTCGTTAATAAAGTACTTGATATGCTAATTTGACATGTTGATAATTCTACGTCTTTTGGGAGACTTTTTGTGCATATCTTGGCCAATAACATATCAGAATACAAAATTTAACAAGTCAAATTTTCTTCTTTTTTTTTGTATGCCTCAATTTGACATGTATTGTAAGCATTCAATACGACCTCGAATATTACTGGCAAAAAAAGGTCCCTAATATTTCAATATTCGAAAAACATCAACTTTTTGCTCCAGACATTTTGGAAAGAATGACAAGGGAATAAATATGTGAGTATTATTGACCTAACCAGAGGGCGGTGGCTTGGTAATTCCCTCGCCCATCCTCCCATTTCGCCAAGGGGTGAAATTACGTGGGATTTTAGCTCAGCTGTCTGGGCAAGTTGGGGGACTCGTTTTTCTATGTATTTTGTTAGCAGACAGAATTAAATGAAACCAAAACAAGTCGATATGATACGATCAATACTTTAGAAGTGATCAAGGCTGAGATGTATGAAAAAGTAAAAATATTTATTTATCTGAAGGTAGGTAATATAACTTTTATGTATATAAAACACCATATTTTTGACCCTTTTCTAGTAACGCGGGTACACGTCTACTGGCATGCATATTATAGATTCATTCGGGAAAAGTTTAATGGAGACTGATACCTACCTCATATATTTGAAGAGCATTATTTCGAGTTTATTACTAGACCCAGGCAGGTACATACCTGATGTCTCGGTAGCGATCCGAACCCAACATGAGGAATGGGGTTCGGTTATGGAAGCCGATTTGTTAGTTCCTATACGGACACCCCAACCGCCAGCCCCAGACCCCCTTTGAATATGATTTTATGTTCGTACACTAAAAGTTGTGGCCATTTCCACAAAGTGCGGTTGCCGAAAGCTGGGGGCTGGGAGCTTCGGTCGAATACGGTGCAATTCCCGTTCGTCTTTTGCCGAAATCCCAATTGTTTTGCGACTGGAATCTCTGATGAGTTCGAAAATAAAATAAACAGAAAGTGACAGTATATAAATTTGACAGTAGTTGCACTTTATTATGTAACACCCTGTATAACGCCCTGGTTGTTATGCAGTGGTTTATGTATCTCGTATCTAAGACGTTATTGACGTATCATAAGTAATTGAAAAGTAAAAAGTAAAAAGGAATATTCCAGCTTCCGGCAATATGTATATTCCTATCCTAATTCCAAAACTGGTGAAGCTATCGACCATAAAAAGCACAGCTGCAGAGCCAGCTTATGTTTTTATCGTCCTGCAATGAGGCATCACCTCCTTAGGTGAACCAGCACGCAGTTCTCGATGCAGTTTCTCGCTAATTAAAAACTTTAATTTGCCGGGGAGAAAACCCCATTTTCCGCAGAATCAATGTACAAAACACACATAAGCTTTTATGGAACGTTTCTTCATATTTTCACTGTGCATTAATATCAAAGCTTCTGTGAAGCTTTCATATATGGTGGTTAATATCCTCTTCGACTCGAAAGGCTTTTTCTTTGCTCATTTAATTTCAAATGAGAAGTACCTATCCTGATGATAGTATGTATGACCGATGATATCTGAACTTTGAATGAAGAATATAATAATAGCATAAATACTGTTCCATTTTGGGCCTAGAAGGCGAGAAGTGGCGGAAGGAAGCTCCCAGTCCCCCAGTGACAATCGGTGCAGTATAAAAGCTCGCATTGGAGGGTAACGGGTGTGATTGTCATGCAGCATGGCAAATAAATATGCTATAACTTGGAAAGAGAAACCTTCATCTTCATCTTTATGAACACTTTTTTTGCATAGGTAGGTAGGTTTGTATCTACTATTACTATTTAAGATCCGATATGACGGAAGCGGAGAGTTTTGCAATCATTTTGGGGATTCCGCTTCTCTGTGAGGTCGCTCAATACCTATGAAGGCCAAGCTACAGGGATTTGGAGTAAGGTTTTGTGTTAAAAGGGTTAGAAGAAAACCAACTGCGCCATTGTTTGGAGAATAATTTATAACTTTATCTTTTATAACTTTTTTATTTGCCATTTTATTTTATGCAAAAAATCGATATTATTCTAGTTTTTTGTTTATAAAATTAAAACTATCAGAGTAATCGTGATGGTGTACATGGATAAATTGTAGAGAATGAAAATACGAAGAAAATAAGTGGTCGAACGTCTCGATCGGGCGATTGGTTTCGTATAAAATCTGGAAAAACCGACCTGATTGCAGTTTTTTTCAAAAATTCATAACTCGGTTATTTTTTGAGCTGTAGCGCAGCATTAGCGCAGCAGTAGTAGTCACCGGAATTGTAAGTATGTAATGGGGACTTTCACTAAGTAGTTGCTATGTATCTAAAACTAAATTTATGACATTAAAGTTATTATTACATCAATTTAGAGTTCTAAACTGTGTAGTTATTTATACGACATGTCGATATTTCAAAGTCTAAATAGCGTTATCGTCACTAATAAAATTACCTCAAAATCGTTGGAACTTTGAAGTAACTAACTGATAGTTGCAATAACTTTCACAAGTTGCTTAATATTTACTTCAAAGTTTTTAAACTGAAGAGTAGTTATTGTTCAAGTTTCGGTCACGTTGTTGGGACTTGAAATTAAACTATCAAGTCGTAGAACCATGTAGTAAACTTCCAAGTAAAAGTAACGTTTTCGCTACGAATGAAAAATACTTCAAAGTGATTATTACCACTTGTTTTATATCACAGTTACTTCAAGGTTTCAGTTACTGTTAAACAAACACTATAAAGAAATGACATTTGTGTTTCACTCTCTAAATTCGTGAATTGAGCACCACTGGCAAAAACCACTGGCAAAAACTTTAAAGTTTCGGGATAGTTGCTGATACGTATAAAAATGCTGCTTGGGCACTGTTCGATGCATAGTTTTCGATCTGTGGCTATTTAAATTTTTTACTACAGCTATTCAATTTCTTAGCAGATCTGAATGCTACTGATATGGTCCGATTTTAATTTACAAAAATATGATTTCGAAAGTAGAATTTTCATAATTCAAAACGTTACATCTTGTCTCAAATTTAATTATTACATAATGAAGCTGACGTCACGAGAAACGGCATAGCGCGAGAGTGGGGGGGGGAAAGAACAGCAGATGAGGGGTAAAACACAACAGCCCTTTTATTACGCCTTCTCCATAAACTGTTGTTCTTCCCCCAATTCTCGTGCTAGGCCGTTTCTCGTGACGTTCAGCTTCATTATGTAATTAAAGCTGAGACAAGATTTAACGTTTTGAAATACGAAAATTCTACTTTCGAAATCGTTTTTGTAAATTGAAATAGGACCATACCTGTAGCATTCAGGCCTGTCGGAAATCGCTGTAATAAGAAATTCAAATAGCCACAGATCGAAAACTATGCATCGGACAGTGCCTGCCTTGTGCACGTAAAAGGTTTACATTAATAACTGATATTGGCCGGAGGATTTAAGCTACAACTCAGAAAATACTAATCAAGTTATGAATTTTTGAAAACTGCACTTTGGTCGGTTTTTCTCGATTTTCTCAGGAACCAACCGCCCGATAGAGTCCTTCGACCTCTCATTTTCTTCGTATTTTCATTCTCAACAATTATTCTGTTCACACTATCACGATTACTCTGCTAGTTTTAATTTTATAACCAAAAAACCAAAAAAGCGATTTTTTGCACAAAATTGTAAATAAAAATGTTATAAATAATAAACTCGAGTGAAAAACATCTCACGATATAATATGAAGCTAATCTTCAAACAATGGCGCAGTTGTTTTTTTTTTAAACACTTTTTACGTAAAAGAAATTGCTGCCTATCTAACATAGAAGTTAGTATTGAGCAAATTTGTGAGCTGCGGCAACATTGCAGGTAGCCACTGCGCCGTAAACATCAAGCCGACCGGGCGCCTAACGCCTAACCAACCAGATTCGCTGCACTCACCGTCAGTCAGTTGTTTCACGTTCTATGACTCATTCGTGTGCGAACACGAACGTGTGAGTAGAAATCGCTACATTTCCCTGGATTCGAACTGTTTGTAAACAAGTTCTAAACAGGCGGGTAAACGGAAAACTTGACCGTGTGTTTTCTTCAAATTGAATTGACCCTTGATTATTGACATCCATCCAGTGTGAATCATGTCAGTTGGATTTTTCATCGGAAACTTGACTTTATTTTCCGAAAGCTGCTTCGTGAGTGAAATTATTATTGTTTTCGGTTCAAGTGTCGTTTAATTTGTGTTGATTTTGTGTTTTGTTTATTGCTCGTCGTCAGTGATTGATCTATCTTATCAAGGCATCTCTGAAAAAGGTAGGAAGACTGAGATTGATACTATGTCTAATGTCTATAACTATAATGAATATGTGGATGTTGTTATCAGGCAAATCAGGCAAAAAGATCGAAGAAAATTTTTGTTATTGCGGGGTAAACAAATTATTTTTGTTATTGTTACCTACTAATTATTATTGCGGGCATGCATAACAAAATAATACGAAAAATTCTTCAGGAAGCTATAAATTTAGATTTTATGGATGTGTTTGGTTTAGTACAAGCATGCGACATCCGTGTTTTACTTCAGGCAGGTTAGATGAGATGTTTTACCTTTACCTGGATGTTTGGTTAGGTTAGGTTAGTTCGAACAGCATCCTTGACTGTGCTTCATCTCATAGGATTGGTTCAATTTAAAATTTTACCTTGAACTAAATAAGAGAATGAGATGATTAATGTTTGGAAACGAAACGAGATATTTATAATAGTATGGAGCACATCCTAGTTTTTTATTACTTCCTTGCTTCCACTGCTAAATTTAGCAGAATATTGTAATCTTATCTCAAGAGATGATCATTAAGTAAAAATTATTATTGATTTAATTATTGATTATTTATTTATACACTTTATAAGTATTATACTTATTAAG
Source organism: Malachius bipustulatus (assembly GCA_910589415.1). Taxonomy (NCBI): domain Eukaryota; kingdom Metazoa; phylum Arthropoda; class Insecta; order Coleoptera; family Melyridae; genus Malachius; species Malachius bipustulatus. The sequence goes on from OU342630.1 coordinate 38,637,581, forward strand.
TATACATACAGGGTTATGGCCTAGGTGAAGGCTGTAGGTATGCTATTATTAATTATTATTATAGATCCACCTAGGTACCTACCCGTACTTACCTTCCTAATAATTCACGTCTGTAATAATAATTATGATAATTGTTTACATCCGCGGCTCCTATAAGTTCCATCAATTTTTTCGGGACCGAGGAGCGAAATAGGGATCCTGGGTGGGTAAGAAGCTAAAAACAGCCATTGCAAACTAATATCAAGGTCACCACTAAGGCCTCTTTGGCACTGGCACTACGGTCGAATTTCTATTTTTTTCTTCACTTTCAGGGCAAGAAAAATCTTCGAGATTAACAGTAGCACGATTTTTATTTTCAAATTTGCATTTATTTTGCATTTATATTCAAAAAATCGTAACATCAAATCCTGTGTTCTGTTCACGATATGAGAAAGCGGATATATTGGGAGTCCGCGTCTGTATACGTTTGGAAGCGGTTCCCATTGTCATAAGTGGTTTCATCCGTAGTTAGATCCGAGACTAGTGGTATTTCTCGGCGCTTGTGTCAGGACCGTACTTTCGTTGCACTCCCAAAATCAATTTTTAAAGTCGTTTTGTGGCCTTCTCTTTTATTTGCAAAGCTAATGAATACCTTCCTGGTGTTACTATAGGTATGTTCTCCACCTCTATACAGGGTGCACTATGTATCCTTCTCTATATTGCTATATCTTAACGCTAACAGATACAGGGTCGGTTAAACAAGTCCAAAGAAGCGCAATTTTGTGGCCATCTCGAATCAGTCAAGACATACAAAATATCTGTGACCGTTCCTGAAATATCCTGAAAAAACTGAAAAGTCGAGATTTCTTATTTTTGTCATATCTTTCTTATTATTGGAGATTAATGAATAATTTTTTGTAGGCTTACATAAGTTGGCAAGAGCTACCGATTTGACATTTCAAAAATTTTCAAAGCCGACTAGATCCCAGGATTTTCATAGTCAACTTTCGTTTTTCTTATGGCCACCATATTGTTTTTTTATGTTGTTCGGTATAAAAAAAATCATAAAAACTAAAAATTGTTAAACTTCAAAAAATAAATTAAAAAATTTTTATCCTTCTTTTTTCTTTACAAAAAAGACAACTTTTAAGACCGAATTTCATAGATAAATTAAAAAACCATAAGACAAGCACTATTTCGGCGTATTTTACAAATGTTGACGTTTTTCGACGATTTTTTTTTTGTTTTCCTTTGAAAAAAGAATAAAAATTAAAAAAAATTTTTTTTTTGAAGTTTATTAATTTTTAGTTTCCATTATTTTTTTCATATCGAACGACATAAAAAAATAATATGGCGGCCATAAGAAAAACGAAATTTGACTGTGAAAACTCTTGGATCTGGTAGGCCTTGATATTTTTTTAATGACAAATGGATAGATCTTAACGGCTTATGTAAGCCTACAAAAAATTATTTATTAATTTTTAATAATAAGCAAGATATGGCGAAAATAAGAAATCTCGATTTTTCAGTGTTTTCAGGATATTTCAGGAGTAGTCACAAATATCTTGCATGTCTTGACGGATTCGACATGGCCACAATACTGCGCATCTTTTCTCTAATTTAACCTACCTTGTATCTCTTAGCGTTCAGGAGATAGCAATATAGAGAAGGATACATGATGCACCCTGTATTATAGGTGCCATAGTGAAATGTAGGAGCCGCGGATGTAAATAATGACCATAATTATTTTTAAAATGAGTAGTGATGCTGAAAATTGGGCCAAAATCAGACCAAAAAGTAAAAAAAATCTGTTCGATAAAATCGAGGATAAAATCCTCGATGAAATCCCATTTCAGATTTCAGATATTGGCATTATGATTAGAAGTAGGAGAAATGCATCTGTGTCTGTGATTATAAAAATTCCTCGAAAAAATCTGAATCGATTACGACTTCTATAGCTTTAAAACTGAAACCTCGACTGAAACTGATTCAAAATTACGATGATTTGGTGCAGCAGGCATAGCTAAGAATTGAGGTTTCGAAATTTTGTAGTGCACTGACATTATAAATTGCAAAGTAGAACGGAAAACACCGAGGTAAACACGGCCGAATTTTAAGAAATAAGGGAGGATAATTGAAAGTAAGTAGGTAATATGAAGTAAGAAATTAATGAGAAGAATGAATAAGTATCAATTTCCTTGCAATCAGTCCTAAACGAGGTCCTAAAGCTATATTCGAGGTCCCTAATTTAAGCATGACACATTTTTTGAAAATAAATATTTAAAAAAACTGATGACGAGGGATTTTTGAGCTATTTTCGAGCTCTTCAATAGTATTTTCGAGCTGTCTCTAGCTTTCAGCGTTTGCCGGAAAATCGCAATTTTTTTGTATTGCTTACATTACGAGTTACATTACATCTGACTTTTTTTAATTCACTCTGTGAATAAACCCAAACAGCACAGGAATTTCGAGCTATTTTCGAGCTACTCAATAAGATTTTCGAGCTGTTCCTAGCTGTCGTAAGTTTCCGGAAAAACGAAAAAAACCGCTTTTTCGTGCTATAGGATTTGACCGAGGATTTGACATCAATTTGGAAAGTAGGTACGTACTCCCGGAAAAAACAAAAAGCACAGGAATTTCGAGCTATTTTCGAGCTACTCAATGAAATTTTCGAGCTGTTTGTAGCTCTCGTCATTTTCCGGAAAAACGAAGAAAACCGCTTTTTCGTGATATAGGTCGAAATTCCTGTGCTTTTCGTTTTTTCCGGAAGTAAGTACCTACGTACTTTTCAAATTGAGGTCAAAAATCCTCGCAAAAATCCTAACACGAAAAATGTTTTTTCGTTTTTCCGGAAAATTACGAGAGCTAGGAACAGCTCGAAAATCTCATTGAATAGCTCGAAAATAGCTTGAAATTCCTATTCTGTTTGTTCATCCACAGATTGAATTAAAAAAAGTCAGGTAAGCATTACAAAAAAAAAAAATTGCGATTTTCCGGAAAACGCTAAAAGCTAAAGACAGCTCGAAAATACCATTGAAGAGCTCGAAAATAGCTCGAAAATCCCTCGTCATCAGTTTTTTTTTTTTAATTTGTATTTTTTTAAGAAGTGTCATGCTTAAATTAGGGAGATATTCGAGATATATTATTGAGGGTCTCTGGTACCCGCGAGCTGGTACCTGATCGGATCAAGAGTATATGAGGCCCTGCAAATATTTAATTAACCCCCCCCCCCCCCCCCAATAGCATCGCGTGGATTTTTACCACCTAGTTATAACTAAAAATTTTCAACATCCCCCTCCCACCCAACCTAAGGTAAGGCTGTAGCCAGAACCAAATTTTATATAAATAAAAAAATATAAATGACTATTATTTTATTATTTTATAAAGGCTCATTTCGAGGCTTATTTATTACGTCGACGGTTACACAGGGTCCATAATGCTGGTTATTGCTCGGAGTCATTTATTGGGACTTCTGGCGTTCCCCAGGGTAGCAATCTTGGTCCCCTTCTCTTTCTTCTGTTCGTCGATGATCTGCCATCGTTGGTTAAGTGTAAGGGTTGCTATATGCAGAAGATTTCAAGATATTTACTATTGTTGGATCTCAAGATGACTGTGAGTTTCTTCAATGGCAACTAGACATAGAGCTCATCGCTGGTGTCTGAATAATCTACTCGGTTTAAATATGTAGAGGTGTCACTTAGGTATACGAGGAAAAAGAATCCCAATATTTACCCATATGTCATTGATGGTCATACGTTGACTCGTGCTGACCAAATTAGAGACCTTGGCATTGTTTTTAATTCTGAGCTCTCTTTTAGGGATCATCTGGAAAGTATGGTTTCTTCTGCTTATCGGATGCTTGGCTTGATTGTAAGGAGCTCATATCTGTTTCGGAATGTGAACATATTGAAGGTGCTATATTTTGCATATGTGGGGTCCAGGTTAGAATAGGATCTATAATTTGGCATTCAATTTATGACGTCTACAAGAAGGCTATTAAGAGGGTTCAAAACAGATTCTTTAGGATTCTTGTCTTTAGGATCCATGGTCACTATCCGGATTGGGAGTATTTCACAGGTTTACTGCGTAGTGAATTTAAGCTTCCTACACTCGAAAAACGTAGTCCTATGTGCGGTCTCAGATTTCTACATGGCCTTGTCAATAATAATATACACTGCGACGTACTCAGGACTGAACTTGACATACGAACTTGAAAGATGTTATAGTACCTATGACTGCCAATTACTGCCTATTGTTTGTAGTTTATAGTTTGTAACTTTATAACTAATTGTTTTTGTTTGTCATGTTGAGTTTATTTTATTCTCGATTTTATTTTATCCTGTAAGTGGAAAATGTATTTTTCTGTTGGGTAAATGGATAATAATAATAATAATAATAAATGTTAGGAACGAACTTTTCGAGTTTGGTAGGTATAAAACTTCGTATAAAACGTAAAAATCGATTCAGTAACGTTTCCAAAACTTCTTTTAGCTAATGTTTACATTTATGATTTCTGTGATCTCTTGTATTTATTTATGTTGAAACCTTTGCCTTTCACTCGGATGACAAATAACATCCTTGACCACAAAACTGTCACTTACGGTACATGGTTCATAATAATAACTAAGTATATGTAGGTAGGTACGTAATAAAGAACAAACTGATGGGTAACCGAGTGGGTAACTAACTGTCGTGAATTTATTATCATTGATTTTGTGCCAAAAATTACTTATCCGTTTCACGTTGAAATGTGTTACCTATTAAAAAACAGCAATTTTCATCAATTCTAATTCTAAAGTATAGCAGCTTGAAAATGTGCCAGAGCGCCAGAGACCTATTTCTTTTTTTTTAATATTGTTTCCCAAGTGATTAACAGCAAGCCGAGCAGCAAGCTTAACTGCTTCTTTCAAGCTCTTATTATTAAATACCTACTACATCACACGGACATTAGCAATCCCATCACGAATCCCGTTTATCCCAGAAGTAGAGATTTTTCTGAGTGGGGTTGACATTAATAAACAAATTAGACACACCCTGAGCATGCGGCGTGGAAGTTTCCATTACCTAAGTTCCGTTCCTGCCAAAAATCAAGCCCTGACCTCCCAACTCACAAATTCATTATCCTGCCGAGTCACTCCTCAACTATACTGTCACGAGTACTGTCATTTGTTAATTTTATATAATTATGTATAAGTGAAATTTTCATCTCTGAAAGTTATATTCTATTCCATAAAAAACCCATTTACCGACGTATCCACCAGCCTAATCCATGGTAGGATAGAGGATACTCGTTAGGATACTCAAGATACTGCTGCGGTCGGGCTAATTAGAATAGGCTCTGGGCCAATTAAAATGATTCTTGGCCAATTAAAATTCGATCGTTGTCGAAAAACAAAGCCGACTTACCTTCGTTGGGCCGAAGTATTTATTGATGCACCAAAATCTCATTCAGATTTCATGCGACTGTAGTGGCATCAGCAGCATAAAGCGGTACGGTTTAATTACCTCTAAGATATAAGGTACTGGGATGCCAGATGACCTTTTAATTTTGAATAATAGATCTAAAGTAACCTGAACTATAAAGGCATCAAAATTCACTCAGGTTATGAGATGTTAATCATTTCTAACTACTGTATCTACCTACTGAATAATAAAATTGATCTTTAAATGAAAAGTATATTTATGAATTCTGTTTACAAAATAACTTATTGAAATTCTATGGTTATGAAATTACTAATTAATTGATCATGAAGTTAATTGCAAAATATCTCATTTAACAGTTTAACTGGTAGAGAAAATAGATATCTATCTTTCCTTCACATAATAAATGACAAACTCTTCCAAGTATTACTTGAATAATAATGGTAATGATTGTATATCAGGTATTTCAAAGTTATTATTAATATAAGTTTTAATTAATAAAACATCAATCTCTCGACAAGATAAGGCAATAGAACGACACAAAAATCCTAACAGATTTCTCTGATATCACTCTGAGCAATAAAAGGTTATGTCACACTTTGCTTACTGATACGACATTTTGCCATCCTTGGAATGTCGTGCCGAGACTGGAGAGCGGGGCCCTGGACGAAATCTCAGGATAGGAGACCGTGGTCTCCCTCTGGGGTGGCAGAAAGACTGTTGGACGGCGTCGTGTCCCGTGGGAACACGTGCCTAACTCTGGTAGCGTGGTCGTCCTTCGAGGTTAGATGAAACTCGAAAATATGGGGCTACGAATGATGAGATCCAGTATTCATGGGCAGGTAGTAGCAAAACCTTCAGATAATGTAAGGGATTCCTTCCATAAAAGCGGATATTCAGATGTACCAGAAACGGAAACCAATATGGCGTCCGGGAAGACAGGTGGGTTTCTACTCCGTAGATAGGTTTTCCGACGAGATAAGATAGTACCCCGATTGATAGGGTAGGTAGAAAGAACTATAACAATATATAAACTCTATTAGAGAAAGTTTCAGGTAGTTTGATCGCTTTACTTACCCGATTTACTAATAATCGGTCCTTAGATAAAGAGAAAAGGTAGGGGTGCGACTTGTCGCTTCGAGCACCAAGATTGGAAGACGAACAAACTTGTCCAGAAATTGCGGAGCACCTTTTCCGCGCAGCTCGAAGAAAGGGTTGTTGTATTTAAATTTGCGAAACTACATCACAGCGACATCTGTGTTTCTAATTTATCGAAAAGGAAGATTGTAAGAGAAGGAAGTTACAGATTGTACTCAAAAGGTAGGGATCTTGAACTTGCCTAGTTTAGTTAGTTTTACCACTCGGCAACAGGTGGCGATGTTAGTTCAAAATTCATATTTTCGGAACCTTAATAGCAAGGATTTAGAGAATGTGGTCCCATTTAATAATATTAAATGGAGCTAATTAAAGAATAAAACCTTTAACGACGTTACACACCTCTCTTTACCGGGGTAAGGAAAGGATTAAAGATAAACCAACTGGAAAAAGCACAGGCGTATTTCAAGTTGTTACTATACCCGAAGAAGGGTATGTTTGCGGGACAACTAGGTGACGATAAGCTTAGAGAATATGATTCAGAAATCACGTTCATAAATAACATGAACCTTTCGAAGAAATAAGATAACAATTTCTGAACGAACAAATTGTCAACGACATCATTGGTCTGTTTCATTGAATGAATAAAATTTCTCTTATATATGCTTACTAAGGTAACATGCAACTTTCAAAGGGAATAGCGTTAGGTTTACTAAAATTACATGCAACTTAAATATTAAGCACTAGGCAATAATTATTCATAAGGTATAAAACTAAAAATATTCATGCTTCTTTGCAAAGGCAACAAAATAAAAGATATGCTAGTAACGGTAGTAATAAGATAATTAAGATAACTTTCTTAAACGGTAATTGTTCTCACCGAACAATGTCGATAAACAAAGGAATAATTTCTAAATAACTAGATACTATGATACGATAAGGTATGGTTAGATAATATAAGATAAGATAGATAATATAAGATAAGATACATACTAAGATAAAATTAGATCTCCTGAGGTGGGCACGGTTTCCTCCTTTGCCTTTAGATGGTGTTTCCTTGACCAATGACAACCCTGCATTCTGATTTGGAGCATGCACCGCCACTGAAACAGTGGGGCGCGGAAAAATCTGGAATGAGACTGTCGAGGTCAAGTAGCAAGTCTAACAAAGGAAAAGTGAAACTCGATCCTCAAGGGGGTTGATGCTGTCCAAACTTGGGCATCAAAACATCTATGTACAGGGAAAGATAAATTTTTGGAGTCCACAAGGGTAATCCATGAGTAAGATTTTTCATCTTTGAACCAGTCAAAATTTGACTATGTCATCGTCTATGCGACTCCATAATAAATGGTTGAGAGAAAGGAAGTTCGCAGATAATCACTGCGTAGCTTATCAGATAGCGTAATCGCAATAATCATATCGATAAATCATCCAATAATCGCATAGATAAACATTCGATAATCGCACAGAAAAAACATCAATAATCTCCTGGATCATTAGATAAACATTAAGGTAACGGTAAGATAAATTACATCATCACTTGGTAAGATAAGAAAAATGGAACAACCATTTTCATCGCTAAGGTAGGGGACATTCGATATCCGTGTTCAAATTCTTTTATGTTAACACCGAATATCTAAAGTCACCTTTGTAAATTCGTAGCTCGAATTCACATAGATTTTTATTTTCCATTTTGGAAAATATTCGCAGAGAAGATAAGTATTAGCTACCATTCTATTATGGTACTAATAGCTGAATAATAATATAATTCATCTATACGGCATAATTGGTTCAATATTTACAATTTTCTAATGGTACTAATAGCTATAGATAAGGTAAGATAGGTAATTCCTTTTCTTTGAAAAGAAATTAAAGATAAGAAAGGCACGAGGCTTTGACTAAAGCTTACGCCTGTCATTTTTATCAAGAAGAAAATTTGCTAATTCAATTTTCGTTTTCTTGAAAGATAGGTAAGACAAGGTAGAGATATTCTGTTGTCTTCCGTTGAGACAACAGAGGGATTTTTCACTTTAGCCATGCAGGGCGGAAAATCTTAAAGCACCCAAACTTGGAAAGATGATAGATAAGATAGAAGAGATCTGCTGTCATCTGATTGGACTAGCAGAGCAGTTTTCACTTTAGCACGTAGCAGGGCGGAAACTGTCGGGAAAGCACCCGTACTTGGAGAGATGGTGGGTAAGATAAAGATAACCTGTTGTCTCTTGTTTGGACAAACAGGGCAGTTTTCACTTTAGCCTATAGCAGGGCGGAAACTGTCGGAAAGCACCCGTTTTTGAAAGAGATGGTAAGATAAGATAAAAGAGATCTGCTGTCGTCTGATTTGACAAGCAGAGCAGTTTTCACTTTAGCACATAGCAGGGCGGAAACTGTCGGGAAAGCACCCGTCTAAAACTAGACGGTAGATAAGATAAAGGTAAAAGATAAGATAAGGTAGATACAACGGCAAGATAGCATTTTCTTTAGTTCATTGAACATAAGAAAATTTAAAAGATAACATTAGACCTGTAAACGTTAGTCAGACGAGATAGGCGAATAGTTACTTTTCAAGGTAATGATTTCAGATAACCAGAAAGATATGGGTTCTCAAAATTTGAGCGATAAAATAGAATGAGAGCCTGAGGATAGCAGATACTGATCCCAAAATTAGCAACATTTTCACTTGTCCGGACACATTCACACAGCTAGTTTCGAGATCCTTGAGAAATGCTTTGAAAGATACGGTATTCATTCTGCATACATTCTTCATTCATTCTATGATACAACAAGAAACGGAGCTTTCTCAATTCTCGTATTGCTAGGCCTCATTTTCTAAACGGATTTTTGTCAATTACAAAAAGAGAGATAAAGATAGGTAGGAAAATAAAATTAGAGAGAAGATATTATAGAAAACTATTCATCGGTTTTTGTATACCGGGATCGAAAGGGTATGTTGACTCAGGAATAATTAATCCTGATGCATTTTCCTTGTCTAGGAGCATACTAGACTGAACATGCATTTTATTATGCATAAATAAGGAATTTATTTCCTTAGGAAGAACTCATGAGTGATCGTGTCATTAACTAGAGTCAAGACTGGATTCATGACTGAAGTCTACTAAAGTCGGTAAGGTAGGGATCGAAAAAGCTATGTGACGCTATGATGTATCTTTACACGTAAAGAATTCGTTTTCTACGTTTGACGTAAAGAATGCAAGGGATACGTCGCAACACTGCTCGTAGCTTTAGCGCTTGTCGGTACTACTACCAACAGCTGACTGGAGAGTTAAAGATTAATGGAAACCTAACCTAACTTAATGAGAACATGGTAAGAAAATTTTCAGGGAAAGATTTTTGGATACAGTTTTCAAAGACAGCTTAACTACAGAGCTCTCGTATCCGAGTATCCTCTCTGTACGGAATTAAGCTTCTCTAAAACATGCTCGAGACATCGCGACGGTATAATCAACCACTCCGTAAAGCTCCCTGACGGGTTACCCTTTAGCGGCAGTGTAGCGGTAAGAAAAAAGTAGGTATTTTCGCGGCACGGCACTTTGCACAAAGATAATTAGGTAGGTACACATATATTAGGGAACAATAATGCTTAAAACTAAATCATGCAAAAGCTTTCAACAAATAATACATGCAGTAAGCAACAAGAGAAATTTATATAAATATCAAGTGATATCGTAGACAAATCGTAAAGTTCAAATAATTATGAGATTTATTTTATGTAAATCCTAGATACATAAAAGCCAAGTAAGATAAAGATAAATTGGGTTTCTAATCCAAAGAAGTAATCGTTCCACACCGGGGAGTGCCAATTGCTGCGGTCGGGCTTATTAGAATAGGCTCTGGGCCAATTAAAATGATTCTTGGCCAATTAAAATTCGATCGTTGTCGAAAAACAAAGCCGACTTACCTTCGTTGGGCCGAAGTATTTATTGATGCACCAAAATCTCATTCAGATTTCATGCGACTGTAGTGGCATCAGCAGCATAAAGCGGTACGGTTTAATTACCTCTAAGATATAAGGTACTGGGATGCCAGATGACCTTTTAATTTTGAATAATAGATCTAAAGTAACCTGAACTATAAAGGCATCAAAATTCACTCAGGTTATGAGATGTTAATCATTTCTAACTACTGTATCTACCTACTGAATAATAAAATTGATCTTTAAATGAAAAGTATATTTATGAATTCTGTTTACAAAATAACTTATTGAAATTCTATGGTTATGAAATTACTAATTAATTGATCATGAAGTTAATTGCAAAATATCTCATTTAACAGTTTAACTGGTAGAGAAAATAGATATCTATCTTTCCTTCACATAATAAATGACAAACTCTTCCAAGTATTACTTGAATAATAATGGTAATGATTGTATATCAGGTATTTCAAAGTTATTATTAATATAAGTTTTAATTAATAAAACATCAATCTCTCGACAAGATAAGGCAATAGAACGACACAAAAATCCTAACAGATTTCTCTGATATCACTCTGAGCAATAAAAGGTTATGTCACACTTTGCTTACTGATACGACATTTTGCCATCCTTGGAATGTCGTGCCGAGACTGGAGAGCGGGGCCCTGGACGAAATCTCAGGATAGGAGACCGTGGTCTCCCTCTGGGGTGGCAGAAAGACTGTTGGACGGCGTCGTGTCCCGTGGGAACACGTGCTTAACTCTGGTAGCGTGGTCGTCCTTCGAGGTTAGATGAAACTCGAAAATATGGGGCTACGAATGATGAGATCCAGTATTCATGGGCAGGTAGTAGCAAAACCTTCAGATAATGTAAGGGATTCCTTCCATAAAAGCGGATATTCAGATGTACCAGAAACGGAAACCAATATGGCGTCCGGGAAGACAGGTGGGTTTCTACTCCGTAGATAGGTTTTCCGACGAGATAAGATAGTACCCCGATTGATAGGGTAGGTAGAAAGAACTATAACAATATATAAACTCTATTAGAGAAAGTTTCAGGTAGTTTGATCGCTTTACTTACCCGATTTACTAATAATCGGTCCTTAGATAAAGAGAAAAGGTAGGGGTGCGACTTGTCGCTTCGAGCACCAAGATTGGAAGACGAACAAACTTGTCCAGAAATTGCGGAGCACCTTTTCCGCGCAGCTCGAAGAAAGGGTTGTTGTATTTAAATTTGCGAAACTACATCACAGCGACATCTGTGTTTCTAATTTATCGAAAAGGAAGATTGTAAGAGAAGGAAGTTACAGATTGTACTCAAAAGGTAGGGATCTTGAACTTGCCTAGTTTAGTTAGTTTTACCACTCGGCAACAGGTGGCGATGTTAGTTCAAAATTCATATTTTCGGAACCTTAATAGCAAGGATTTAGAGAATGTGGTCCCATTTAATAATATTAAATGGAGCTAATTAAAGAATAAAACCTTTAACGACGTTACAATACATTCCACTGGCCCCGCTTCCCATTTGGGTAAAAATGAGGATAAGGATAAAGGAGGCGATGGCGGCCTATTATGTAAGAATACGAGATTCAGGAACATGGAAAGGTGAAGGATACAAGTGAAGGGAGGGTCGTAAAGATAGAGATCTGTCTCAAATCTTCAGGTGACCTCAGTTATAAGGAAAAAAAAACGAAAAGAGGATACATTCCCTCCCAATTCCTGACAGGAAAAAATGGAAAACGACCCAAGTAGATTCTGTTATACAGTCTGCTATACAGACGGCTCCAGGAATGACAATGGTTACAATTGGAGGAAGACTAAAACCTCGACTAAAACTGGGTTGATCGTTTCCATTTCCTTTGAAGTCAGCTGCGACGGTCTTTCAAGTAGAAATATTCGCCATTATATAAGCAGCTAGAATGATATAGAGACCACGAAGCAGACAATATACCATGTAATATAAAATGTGGACCCTCCTATGGACCGATTGTCATTAGTCAGTCAGTCACGAAAGTGCTAGGCTCATATACGATTAGCTCCACCTAACTTCAGCTTTAAGACAAAAAACTGCTGGCTGACTAAAAAAAAACGTGCAGATAGTGTGTGTTCCTGATGGACATTTATGAATAGCGGGTAACGACTTGCTGGCAGAATACTATTCAAAGCTAGGGGTCTTCTCATCGAGGCTCTCAAACTCGAAGAATGGACCCAAAAAGGTTTAGATAAGTATATTGGGAGGCAACACCAGGCTGCCGAAGTTGAAATGCTGACCGGTCACAACAGTCTGAACTAGCTACTTAGAGGAGTAAGGAGATAACAAGTCTGTCCCGAATATAAAACAGACCGAGGACTATCTTCGCTTCGTAGGCGTATTCGAGGTATATGGTAGCCTGGTACTCATCTTTTGGTCAAAGACACTAGACAATAGAGGCAGAATTTGACCTAAACTCCCTTTCCACCCGTATCGGTACCATTATCCATAGATACCCTCTATTACATTACCTTACCAGGGACGGGAGGAACCGAAGGAGACTCGAGTAAAATTAATGGATAGAGAAATACTTACCTTACCGGTTGTTAATGTTGGCATGATGTTTATAAATATTGAAGGTGCTATGATAACACTTCATGTAGGTACTTACTACTCGAGATGTTACTATCAATATTTATGAAATTAAATAGAGTTCACATATTAATCCACCTTAATTTGATTCTCCGGGAAGATTCGTCCGTTATGGATACTCAATCCAGAGTTCAGAATTCTTTCCAGACCATAATTTAGCTAATTGGAAGGTTTTAATGATTATGCAAATGGCAACCGCAGATGTACTTTGTATAGACTGTATAGAGTACCCTACCATTGGGGATGTAGTGACACCCACCCCACATGTGTTCCCCGCCCACAAACATACAGCAGTCTTCGGTTTCATATTAGTAAACTTCAAATCAACTGAATCAACTATAAATAATTAACAATAATTCACAAACCAAGAAAAAAGTCATTTGAGGAAAGCTGAGATGGAGTACTGAGATGTCAAATAAATCATTAAATCAATCCTCTGAAACTAAGCCTTTACCCAGGGTAGACCATTACAGCTTATTAATAATCAACCATTGCAGTGTGTTCTGTTGAATTTTTTGTTCCGTGTAGGTATATGTATTTTATTTTGCCATTTTTTAGGGCCAAAAATGATTCCTACCCTCTTTCCTATCTACATAATGGAATACATTGGTAAATACGATGCAATTTAGTGCTATTTACTCTTGCGTCGAGTCTCGGATTTACTTCGCTTACTTCCGAAGAATAATGGGGATAATTCCATTGTTTGAGGAAAGCTTGTTTAATTAAATATTAATAAGTAAATCACACAATGCTTAATCCAAATACAAGTTTATTTAATGCCTTACGTAGGTAGGTATATGTTCTTCCGTATGAAGTCGTAATTTTGCTAAACAGTGTTAATTGACTGAATGGCCTGAAAGGATTTACTGATTTCCTAGGTTATTTGTTTTTATGTAAATTAAAAATTAGTATACATAATTCCATCCTTGCAATTAGTACATACATAATTATTGGTTATTGGATATGGCTTTATTTGTTATGTAAATATGTCGACAATAATAATTAATAACATTATTTATTAGCATGAGAGTAAAATGTTACTTATAATTAATAATAATGCACGTATATGAAATCTAAATAAGGCCACTAATAATTATTGTTAGTAGGTAATTTTAATTTTAAATTTAAAGTGCATGGCTTGCATAAATAATCTCAGTTACAAGTATGAAAGTGGACCTTTTCCTATCCTATGTCCTATGTCAAGTATGAAAAATTTTACAGCTATATGTACTTCTATATTATGTACACTATAAGTGGCGCCTAACGAAACACAATTTTTGTTTTTTTGTTGCTTCGGGAAAGTTTCAACCCATGACAGATGCCCTCTGACGAAAGGCACAGCGCTATGTGACTTGTTTAAAAAAAAAAAACATTGGTTACATAAAAATTCATAGAAATGTATAATCTTATTTTGAAATACACATTACTGCACACTTAAATTTGTGTGTTGTAAATAATTAATAATTGTTGATTCCATTTTCATAGAAAAAGTTGAACAATCTTATTATAAAATACCTATTTTTTTGCAGAAGCTATTATAAATAAACGAGCAGATGTATTTATTATTTTTATTATTTCTTTTCCTCAATAATGCTGTGCATATTCTTCTAGGTATTGTATCGGTAAAATGGTATTAGTATTTTAATACAATATGTTATTAAATACAGAATTTTACTCGCTGGCGCCTATCTCTTTCCCGGTTTCCATTAGCGTCCATAATGGAACATAAATCATTGTCGTTTTCTATCGCATGTAACAATAATTTTTATTCGAGGCAGGACAGGTATCAGTGTCAAGCGTGGTAATAATAAACATGACAATGAAAATAAATTGTTTTTGATTTTAAACTCGGATTAATTAGGATGCGGTATGTTTTCTAAACTTATATTTTAGACTTAAAGACTTAGCACAGAGCATACCTATTTTTTTAATGTTTGTTATCATGTTCCTTACACTTTTTCTGAAACAAAAAATAAAAAAATCAACGTAGGCTGATGATCATAAAATTCGACATGCATGCTTAATTTTTAATTCTGAGCGACTTTTTTTTTATAAAAATTTTTCATATTTTGTGCAAAAGAGGTACTTTACCTGGATAGAAAACAAAAAGAATGTTTCTGTCAAAGGCATGATCGATTTATTAAAA
Source organism: Malachius bipustulatus (assembly GCA_910589415.1). Lineage (NCBI taxonomy): Eukaryota > Metazoa > Arthropoda > Insecta > Coleoptera > Melyridae > Malachius > Malachius bipustulatus. The sequence goes on from OU342630.1 coordinate 38,652,775, forward strand.
ATGAAAATATGGTAAAATTTCTTACTTATCCAATCAAGCAAGCCTGGACCCCAATTTTTCAAATTTCAACTCGAAATTTTTTTGTCATTTATCCCATAAATTTGCGTATCCTGGAACACGCTCTATAGTTAGATATGGTTAAATAGTGAATTCGGAAATAGAAAAAAAGCAGACTCCTAGCAATGAAAAAATCCTGGGAAATATATTATTCACCTGAGAATTATAATAACTAGCCCAAAACTCCGACCTTTCGAAAGTTATCTTGACATTTATGAGGTTAATAAATTACAGAAAACTTAGGAAGGTAATATAAGAAACCAGATTTGATTCTCTAATAAAATAATACATCCTACGGAAATTCTTTTGATGTATCTGTGTAACCTATCTACTTTCTGTAACCTAACTTCCATAAAAAATATTTACACCTCTGGAGAGAACGCTTTTACTCTCGAGATTCCTCAAGGGATTCCGTATCTCACTACAAATTATTCCTAAGGAAAGATTTTGTATATCTCTTTCTCCAAGTTTAAATAACTGTTTCGCTACTTAACTTACCCTTACCTACACCGAGACGGCGAAAAGTTTTTGTCGTTTTTTATTTTATTTGTCTTTTTTCAAGATATTCGCGGCTCTATAATACCTCGCCCTGTATCTCACTTCGATGCTTTAGTTTTAATATCACATTAATTCTTCTTTCAGTACCCGAACTGTTGATTCTAAAAGCAAAATTGATTTTGATTGATGATAAATAAAACAATAATGTTTTAAAAAATTAAAAATTATAAATAAATAATTATAAGATGCTACAAAGTAGTGAAACACGCGTGTAACGGTAATATCCAGCAATACATTATTACATTAGTAGAATTTTTTAAAACAATGATTTTTTTATTTATCATCAATCAGAATGCAGAAGATTCTATAAAGTAAGGGTTGAAAACATAAATTTTACAAAATTGATTTGTTTTATTGTTATTTAGTTTTTATTTTTTTAAATTAATCTCTCATTTTTTTATTAGATTTTAGGTTCGTTATTAATGAAGAAAGGTCAAAAGTTATTTCATTGGTGGGTTGAGCTCATTTCCCAAAGCTCCAAATTTAGTAAGCAGATAGAATCATAATTCGATCCGAATACGTTTTCTTTAACTTGTAGTGATCATCAGCTATTATAGGTCTTGATTAGTGCCTATAGTGACTTGGCGACCGTAACGACATCTAACATATTTTTGCATTTTCTCATTACCTAAGTACACCATGCAATCATTGTCTAAAATACGAACCTAAAATCCTCAAAAAAATCGAGATAATAATTATTAACTCTCATAAATAATGGTTCAATCAAAATAGGTATATTTGTTTATAATCATATAATTGAAGTAGGGTAAGTATTGAGAATCGTTATACAGGGTGTTGATTTTCAAAGCGGGCCATAGGGGATTAGCATTGCGAAAGTGGTTTTTGAGGATTCCTGCTCGCCGTTTAAACTGACAGGAATGGTTTTGGTATCAAAATGAAGCTAAAATTATTGCGCATAACGCTTGACATCAGAAATTAATTTAATTTCACGTTGTTTTCTAAAATTCTTCAGTAAAAATTCAAGTAATTGTTAATGTTTAATCACAAAATAGCATGCCTTGCGTACCTAAACAATAATGACGTTTCTACGTTTTGACAATCCAATAATAAAACTTCAATAATAAAACTTTATAAGTCAGTAGGTAATAATAAAGTCTGGTTCTATTTAACCCTCCTGTAACTGCATGGCTACACTGTAGTAGGTTTTCACCATAAAGACTCTTTCTTGGTTTGTATAACCCAATTTTAAATGGAACCAGACTTTATTATTACCTACTGACTTATAAAGTTTTATTATTGGATTGTCAAAACGTAGAAACGTCATTATATTGTTTAGGCAAAGCATGCTATTTTGTGATTAAACATTAACAATTACTTGAATTTTCACTGAAGAATTTTAGAAAACAACGTGAAATTAAATCAATTTCTGATGTCAAGCGTTATGCGCAATAATTTTAGCTTCATTTTGATACCAAAACCATTTCTGTCAGTTTAAACGGCGAGCAGGAATCCTCAAAAACCACTTTCGCAATGCTAATCCCCTATGGCCCGCTTTGAAAATCAACACCCTGTATATTATTTTATGTCTTCATATTTGTGAAGTACCTACGTAAGTACATAAACTTCCTAAAATCCGCAATTCGCAATTGTTTAACACAATCTAAAGTCTAAGTTTTATTCGCTCCTCATGTCATTAACATATATCTATACTCGTATGTATATGTGATATGTGTAGTTTTCAAATCTCGGCAACGTCGCTTACTTTTATTTAATCCACTCGGGGGTTCGGTTTGGAATCTCTAGACACAGGAGCCAGTTCAACAACCCCAATGATGAGAACTGAGAAGAGAATGAAGGAAATCAGGCTTCAAGTTACTAAAAACAGACCAAGAATTTATTTACCCATTTTGGTTTTTGATTATAAACAGTATATCTTCTTTCTTGACTTTTATAACATTTCTCAGTTTACTGGGAAAAATTAAGTAGCTAACACGCAAACTTTATGGTTTTGGGATTATTAATAGTTTTCAGATATCTCATGTTTGTTATATTATCATGTTGGCACAAATTTTTCGTCTATAACGTCAACCGAGACGTCAACATTACAATAATTGGTTTTGATAGGTACCACTCAAGTATTTTTAGTTTTTACTAATTATTTGTTTATCTAAACGTTTATCATTGTATAATTATCAAGTTAACTAATATAGGTACCTAATTATACTTTTTAGAAGTGGTTCATTTCACAAGTCGTGACCTCAATTATTATCCACCTTTTTAAAATATTTAAAATTTTTTATATTATTCAAACAACAGTGTAGGTACCTATATTTATTATAAATTATATATTATATAATATAAAGAATTATTTATTTGTTATCTCTTATTTCCCATTTATGTTAAATAAAAAATCACAGTAGATTATCTTCCGTAATTTCACAAATTTCAGCTTTATGACCTGTATACGTATACCTAAAGCATAAACCTCCGAGATTGCCACTCCTGTCCTGTTGGTCGTAATGTGAATCTGATTGTTGGAAGTAGGATGATATAAACAAGTTCGGTAGGAAAATACGATATGCCATTCTTAATGGATAAACGTCAACATAGTATCAATTAATAAAAATGTTAATTAGGAAGCTTGAGATCTAACACTTGCATAACATTATTACTGCACAACGGGGTATAGCTATATTTGTCCTCGTCGGTCCTCGTATTCGCCATTCTCTTGACATTAAAAGGTAGAAGGGTGGAGTGAAGTGGAGAGAAGCAAGTGGAGTGGAGAGTTCTTTCATAACAAATGCTTTTTACCGCTGAGCTTTCTGTTTTGTTTTATACAATTAGTTTTTGTAATTATTATTACAGGTGCTATTTTATGGAGACAGTTTGAAAAACTTGTGTGAATGTATAAAAAAACTATAATGTATGATTTTTTTCTACTTGTTGCCAATAAAAAAATATTACGACTGCTTTTTAAATAAAATAACAATTATATCTTTAAAATAATGCCGAATCAATTTGCTAGCCGCATTTTCTGAATCAACTTTTCCACAATGTTTCGTTTTTGACCAGTTCATATTTAGGTACATATGGATTTATGAACTTTTTTTAATAAAAAATTTGAATTATTAAAACTTTTCCAGATATCTGTCAAGAATGCGGACTCTTCAATTTGGTTAACACCCTCGTTGGCTTTTCCATAAAACAATTCATGATTTAAGAAAACCTCGTATCTTTTTTTAAAAATTTACATTAAATTTTGACGCAGAAAGACAGCGAATAGCCGGTAACGACAAGTTAAACAAAGATGAAACGAATCGATACTGCTGCAGTGCAGACAGAGATGGATAATCTTCCTTCTTCCGCTGGTTTTTTTGAGTGGTAACGTTGCCCCTGAATAATTGCCAAAACGTAGTAAAAGTTCAATTTATTTGACGTTTGTATTTTCTAATTCCGAATCCAATCCTTTATGAATTAATGTGAGCCGTCTGTTGTTTAGATATCCCCGATAACGCAATTAGAAGTAATTAGTAATTTCAAAAAACCAAACTATAACTGCTTTGTTTTATACCCGATCATATTAGTTATTTTAAGAGACGGTGATGATGACAATTGACACTTTTGACATTCGCAGCAATATTGCTTTCTCATCATTTATAATTTCAGTTTTTTCGCTATTCAAAGTTTTCTAAAACCTAGTCCCGTACTAAAACTTCATGATTTTTAACGGCAAAAAAGTCACGAGAAATAAAATAATAATTGCTGATCTGTTGTCTGTTAGGAAATTATTTATTCCTCTAATCACGAAATATATTTATAATACAACTACTTTACAACTTTCTTATGTACATATATGCCGTTCACTTATTATAAAAGAATTGGGTTATGGTGTAGGGTGATAGAAATCACTGGGTATAACCGCTGTCAATCACTTGCTGGAGTTGGGTTATGTCTCTTTTTTATGAGGTTGAAGTTTTATGACAACGAACAGGACATAGTTGCAAAATGGATTCTTGATATTTTTGCTATTCTTCTATTATCTTTACGTCTTTATGGACTTTTTATTTTGGAACCTTTAGTCACGTTATTTTATGATATTGCAATCTTTATCTAGAAAGCAAACTCGTCAAGTCTAATAAGCTTGCCATAAATTATAACATGAGAAAAAAGTTTTATTGTATTTTGATATCTTAAAGGAACTAATTGTAGCGTTGGCCGGAGTAACGTCGTTGTAACTTACATAATTTTTTGGAGTAATTTTTTCGATTCAGCACGTTTAAATGGGCAGAATGCTTCCACAAAGCTTTAATTGTTGCCTAATTTACCTTAAATAATATTTAAACAATATTTCAAGAATCGCTAAATGAAAAAAACATTCCATTTAATAATGTTGCAAGGTACATTTTTTGAGTCTCATGTAAAAATGTAAGTTACAACATTACTCCGACCAATGCTCCAATTAAAGGAACTCTTAATTATAAAATAGATCAAAAATTAGTAATTACTTATTTATTATTAAAAAATAGAACATAGGTAGGTACTGAATCGGCCAATCGGCTACGGTCATGGTGATTGGCGATCTTATTATTGGTGATGGCTGTTTGGATCCATTCTGGTAGATCCATGTTTCGTCCAGGTACACGAACGTTACATTTTCACTCGAATTTTGATATTGTAAGTATTTTCTTAGAAAGGTAATTTTTTGGATGCAACAACATGCTTTTGTTCACAAAGAATTTTGCGTCCGTTCACATATTCATATTTATAGCTGAGATATTTAAGAATTTTGAATAAACTAGTTCTCCCCTTTTCAAAATCCAAATGTTTACGTTCGTCTTCCAAAAGTTTTCCTAGAGTAAAATGTTCGTTTTTCAAGTTATATTGCCAAATCAGTCGTTGCGAATCTTTCCGAAACGTAAAATTTTCATGATTATTGTCTGGTTTAGGTCGTCTGCCCAAAGGCTTAACTTCAAATTTATCCTGTTTAATTATTGTTTCAATCGCACTTACTGAATACTATAAAAGAGGAAAATTACGTAACATCATTTTATTAGGTGTACACTTAATAATACTTACACCCCAAATGTGTTTTACTTTCAATATGACTTGTCGTTCACTTAGGTTGTCATTTTCAGATTTAAATAACTTGAATGCCTTTTTTATACGAATTTTTTCTTCAATCGATATTAATTTCGGCATTATGAAATTTATAATGTCAAAAAATTAATATTTATTTGACAGTTCGAGAAAAATTGGTCCGAATAAAAATTATCCTAGATAATCTACTAAAACTTCAATTAGACAACAAGGCTGTTAATCAGCTGAGGCAATTTGAGCGATTTGACAAGTGTCGGTGTTTACTTAACCTTCAATACCTCGATCAGCTGATATTGTCAATCAAGATCTAGGGAGTTTTCATTTTTGTAAACCTAAAAACAAAAGTTCATGGCCTACCAATGCTTTTTTAATATGTGAACGGCATATATGTATATGAAACATGAAATAAAAAAAATATGAAATTATAATTAAGTACCTCAAAATGTCACTAAAATAGTTTTAAGCCGAATTTAAATTCTTTCAATGGTTTTGTTTCCTTAAAATTTTTCTTATGGTTGCCATGTTTGTTCATGCATGTTATAAATTCATCAGATCTTACATATTGTTGACTGTTTCATAAATTTTTGTAGAAATCAAGTTCTCACTTCCTAATATCTTTTCTATTTATTTTGATCAAGCCTATTCTATACGTATAAAACCCATTACCGTTTTAAACATCCGGCATTCCTATACCTATGTATAGTATTTATTCTTGAACCACTTAAGTAGATTATGTAATATATTTTAGAATTCTTGGGGTTTAGGTTCTAATTCAACTTGTCACTATAGGGTTCTTCTACAGAACGATTTAGAAAACTTTCGCACAGCATGTGAGGCAAAACTGAAGACATAGGACGGTACCGTTTCGTCCTTATTGTGGACTCATCAGCATGTCACATCAGTCGGACTCACGCTGCACATACTGCATGAAAGTAGGAACTGATATTTGTCTTATCTGGTGTTCGGTAGTTGTATGTATAGTGACTTGTAATTTTTTATAGTTAGTAGGCAACCAGAGAAACTAGTGTGCTCTGAGATTTCTTTACATCTAATAGAGGACTTCACGAGTACGTGACTTTGTCTTAACAATATAAAGGTGTAAGGAGCAGCGCTTTGATCCCTATACCTATAAGTATACCTACATACATTCACTGTTTTTTTTTTTAGTAATTTATCGAAATTTTGCAGTGTTTTTTTTTGTAGAAATATAAGAATTAAGATGTTATGGCTCATTTTTTCACCCTGGCCTTTAGATTTATACTCGTGTTTATATTATTTATTCTTGAACCACTTAGATCGTATAAATATATGAGATTTTCTTGGGATTTAGGTTCTAATTCAATTGCTATTATAGGTTCCTTTTACAGAACGAATCAGAAAACTGTCGCACGGCATTCGCATATCAATAATAAAAAAATAAAATGATTATAAAAAAAAATCATAAGTATGCCATGTCGCGATATTTTGAAAAAATCACTAGCACTATTATTGACGAATGAAGTACTTATGGTTTTTCCTCGGGTTTTTCTCTCTATATAGAAAAAAAGATATAACAGTATAATCATCCACGAGACTTTTATGCATGCATGCACTTTACACTGTTCGTTAATTGATTAGTTGCATGAGAATTAATTAACACAACACGTTGCAGGCAATAATAGCTCACAACAGACTGATGGCAGGTTCTTTTTTTTTCCCTAATTGCGCTGTGAACTGGGCTGTGAATAATTGAAGATACATATGTGGTTTTTTTTTGTTTATAATAATATTACTCTAAAATTCACACGATAAAAAATCATCATAAACTGAAAAAAAATCGACATTGTTGAAACACCACAGCCAGCTACGCTTTCGGCCAGGTATAAATATTACATTAAAGTAGTTTTTAAATCTTTCCATTTTTTTCCGTATTTCCGTGGCCGAAAGCAGATTAACAAAAACAAACCACATACCTACCTTGTTTTCATTTTAAAACAGGTCTTTAAAACACGAAATAGAGCAAGTAGTGTTTTTAAGACCCGTTATCCACGAATACTTTACGATAGTTTTTACGAGTTTTTTAAAATTATTGCGGTACATTTTGAAATTATAAATTGTTGAATATTTGAATTATGATTTTCAAAAATCTGTCAGTAATTATTTTATTTGGTACTTCCGGTTAGATCAATAATTATTATTAAAAAGTTAACATAAGGCGTTGTTGACTGACACATTTCTCCGGTTACGTTTAAATTGCCCTTATAGAGGATTCCAATAATAGAAAATTCATTATAGGAATACCCTAATCCCCATGATTCGGGGTGTTTCGGGAGGACTCCCCCCTCACAGTCCTTGTTTCAAGGATGTTTTTAATATTTATATTCATTTTATATTTGCGACGCGGTAATTTAAATACAAGTGAGAGTGGGCACCACTGCTATAACGCAATAATATAATGTCTTGAAAATTAAAAGCGGATGACAACATTTTAAAAAGTTTTTGCTCCTTTTACCATGCAGAATAGAATACACTCTTGGAGTTTGAGGCATCCCCCTAAAACATGTATGTAAACTGGATCGATCGGAGCCTGGATTAACTGGAGCGCACTGTAATTGGCAGTTTGTAGCAGTTGTTCCACTACAACAGGTATCCAATCAAATATTCAACACATGAAATGAGAACCGGGCCCAAGAGAACATGAGTGATCTGGTCATACACCGACCGGTGCTGAATGCCGAGTACCAGACACAGCCCACTTGGTGCATGCACAACAGACCTGAAACCTGAAATCGCTGAAATGCAGCACTTTCTATGCTTCGCAGGTATCCAGTAGCCATCGACGCAACCTGAATATGGTCACCGATGGAGGATATTTTATTTTACTCTATTTCTCCATTGCGTAAGGCTTTCCAGTTGTTTATAGCCCTGTTATTAATTTTATGTCCCTCAACTTGTGAGTGTAATATTTAAATTTTTAGACCTTATTGGGAATAGATGCAGCCAATTTTTTTTTGTGTTTGTTTTGAATATATCATTTCTTCCTCGATTTCTTCATACCATTTTTAGAATATCACTTAAGCTTTCTTTAAGCTTTTTTTTTCTATTTTTTTTTTTTTTGATATATCCAACGGATAACCAGTTATAAAAAAATACTTTTTTTTCTCCAGGAGGGGGGAGACGCGCAACACCCCTAGAACTGATTTTTGTGGATTTATGTTCTATAATCCCTTCACTAACAATTATTGAAGGAAAATCTTGGATAATATTTGTTATGAACTTTTGGTACCTACATTTTTTACTTTACCGACTGGATTAAAAGCCCTGATAATGAGAAATTAAATGCTCTTATAGTGTTCGGAAACATGACTGATCTGATATAGTTACCTACCTAAAAACGCGGCCACAGTATAACGAAAAAGTGAGGAGCACTCTGTCAATATTGTGAGAATAAAACCGAGAATAAAACATAATTTGAAAAATGCAACGTCAATATTGAAAGTTTTTTTTTTAATTTTAAAGTAGGTAAGTTTTTGATTTATTTACTACAGGTAAGCGATTTTTAATTTTTTAATTTTGGAAAAATTGTTTAAAAAAGTTTCGCGAATCTCAAAGTTTCGGGATCTTGATGATGGTAACATGTATTGATTGTTTTGTAATAAGTATGTGACAGCGGCTTATTGGAGACCTCAAAAAATTAAAAAGTCTCGGAAAAACTGGTTGTAAGCATTTGTCCAAAAATTATTTGTTTTCGAAATCCTTTTTTTATATTTTTTTTGAATAAAAAAAATATTTGAATCGTTTTTCATATTTTTCATAAAATTTAAGTTGATATAGTGAACTAAATTTTGTATAGGTACCATATTCCCCCCAATATTTCCTTATTAAGACATCAGTTGCCACATTTGAAGTTATCAGGCTTGAAATTGTCAGAACTCAAAAGAAACTAATTGTGATAGCGGTGGCGGTTATATTTCTGACGCCGATAATGGTGGCTCGTGAGGTTATCATTTTGTATACGCTGCTTTGCTAATTATTTTATTGACGTTGAAGAAGGGCTCGGTCTTAGCCACCCGAAGACGCGCCGAAGATGAACATTTTTCCTGTGTTTTTGGTCAAGCAATTACCAAGTGGAGGAAAGTCTACTCGCAGATGTAAAAATAAAAAATTGAGGATGTCATAAGTACTTTTTCAAATTTTTGCCGCTCGTGTGTGTATAGTTTGCCGTCCTAGGCTTTTTTCTACCAACTTTTTTTTAAACTCCAACCCCCTCCCTCCCCAGATCCGCCCTTGAGTGGCAGAGTTATTCAGAAAGTGTTAAAAAGAAAATACTCTTCTTATTATGTTGTATCTCTTGACTTTTTTTCATATTTGTCAGGGTTTGGAAAAAACAACTATACATAGCTTCAATGATATTATTTAAGAACCTCAAAGGAAAATGATAACAAAATAGGTACCTACATCAATTAAATAAAATGCTTAAAATATTAACGTAGATACGCCACTGTTAGTGGATTGGTGTCGTGGCGTATTTTCTATCTTTCTAGAATCTAAAAAAGGGCCAAGAAGATACTCTTGTCGTAGCTATTAGTTCTGATCTGTCATCTGCAAAATTCAGTTAACAGAGATAACAGGTTGAGATTGATTTTCGTCAGTCGTCTAACCGCACATTTAATTACTAATTATTGCAATAATGAGCGACGAGGTTACAGCGTCGAGTACCTAGTTTTAATTGACGCTTTATTGCGGTGGTTTTGATTCTCGTAATTGTCTCCTTTTTGCGGAACGAGATTGCACTGGATGCTGGTGGCTGCGAGCAGCGGTTTGCAAAAAAGGCAAATAAATGAGTGATGCCGTTACTCTCGGCACATTAAGTGCCATGTGAGATGAGTGATGTAACGGAAAACTTGAATAAAGGGATAAATACCGATCATAAAGTTAATTTATTTCGTGATATTACTAGCTGTATAAGTGTATACTCGTACTTTATCCCGTCTACTCTTTACCTACATTTGCACACCATCTTCATTGGCATTACAGCGGCAAACAATTCAAAGTAATTTTGTTAAAATTTTACTTTTGACATTCCAAAGGGTAAATAAAACCTTAGCTCAATCCATCATCATTCAGTTTTACGTTTTGCATCACGCAACAAACTTGATGTCATTCAACTTGGTTTTTGTTGCCTAGTTTTCTCAACAGATAGATGGGACAAACATAAGGTCTTCACACTAAATCTACTGTCAGTAAAAAAATTTCACTAAATCGCACTTAAAAAAATTATAAGAAAATAAACGACATGGCAGTGATTTGATCATCTCATCAGCATGTATGAATTTATTGATTCAGGTTCGCAGTTGAACTTCACGAGGTATAGATTACATTTCAGCTCTCCGGAAGGAAGCAATTACGGATTTGAGTAAAATAATTACCTTTGTGTTGGTCACACTGTGAACATTCAATTAGATGCAGTTATGCATTTGAGGAAGTCGAAGTAAAAGTCAACTACATGAGGCACCATAACGGAAAATAGTGTATCAGTTCGGGAAACAGTCGGCTCAGAATTTCCCGAAACACTTTTTATCATTTGTTGCTGCAAGGAAATTTGGAAGGAAATTCAGGAAATTAGAAAGCACACCCCATCGAAACTATGACGATTTAATAATGAAAACAATATTCGAATTCGCATGTAAGATATAATTATTTTCAATCAACGATAACCCGTAAGATATGGAAACATACAGGCTGTTTTAAAACATTATGTCGGAAATATTGAAAGTGTGATTCCTATAGGTCATTTTAAGAACAAACGTTCCTGTTTTTAACACGGATCCGCAAAAGTACCGATTTTCGCGACATGGTGCTAGAAAAAAATTCCTTTTTTTCAAGGATAACTTCAGAAACGTTTTGATACACAACTGACTGAGCTTCGATTGGCCGCACATCTTATCATTAACATTATGTATCTGCTTTTTGAAGGGTAATTTAATTTTTTCACCTGGCAGTAAAAAAAATCAAAAACAAAAAATGATGTTTTTGTCCATAAAAAACAACATAACGATGTTGATACTTTTATGTTATTCATCATAAAACGTCATTTCTCCAAAACTGTTCACGTTACCTACAGTTTGAAACTAGGAACTTTATGACGAAAACACTTATTCATAAAAAAAAACCACCCGGAAAACCCAAATCGCCGTCACTGTCATATGAAAAAAATAATAATTTGCGTTCAAAAGCAGCTAAGATCAATGACGAATATTAAAGACGTACACAAAAGCTGAGTTCTGTATTTCGAACTGTTCCTTAGATATCGTCAAAAAACTGAAAAATAACCTTTTTTTGGCACGCTGTGTCCCTGTATGACAAAGTTCGCTGACCATGTTTGCGGACTTACGTTAGTAGACAGCTTTTTTTTACAGAACGCGCAAAGGAATCACACCTTTCATTTTCCGAGACATGGTTTTGAAACACCCTGTATTCTCCTGTATGTAATTTTATGAATATTGCATGTTGTAGGTATTACTTTGATAATCTAGCATGCCTGCAATTTCAGTCAATTTCAATTAGTGACTGAAGCCTATACGTTGCCGCTGCCCTAATTGCTAAGTACTAATGACAGCATGTATTCTGCATTTTATCTGAACGGCCTAATGAGTGAGTGTTTAGGTAGGCTCCTATATGCAGATTGGGGAATTTCTGGTCAGTTTGATTTATCTGTCCTCTCCCCTCGTCAGTAAACTTGTCAGTTGTTTCACAATATTACAGTGAAACATTAAATTATTTTCCCTACGACTATTGAATAAAACTTTTCCTGCTTATTTCAGTTAAATTATTTTCAGTTTGATAATGACGTACAACATTCCTTATGCGTTAAAGATATTAGACGCACATTTACGCATAGAAGTCGATCACAGCTCAACCAGTGAAGTAATAAAAGAAAAATCACCAGCTAGAGCCAATCACAACTTTGCAGATATAAGAAATCACCGCATCGAACGCCTTCAATGAAACCTTCTAACAGCAAACGAAACAACACGATCGCACTGCATTGTTCATTGCACCTATCCTTGTTTTAACTTTTTAATAAGCACTCTCCTGCACTGAAACCAGGAAGCTGGCAGCGGGTCCAACAGACAGAGCCCAGAGCAACAACACTGGCAAAACACGTTTGGATATTCATGAATGCCTATAACGTGGTGCCTTATTAAATTATATAATATTTTGTTTAAAAGCTGTAGAGGTATGATGATTTTTCCAGCAAATCGTAGAGATAATAGCGTGTTAGTCTCACGGAAAATGGCCATTATTCACTTAATAGTTTCATCCTCGTGAATAATAATACTTGATGGTGATCAGTAATTTTCCCGTTCGAAGCAAGCTGTGTTAAAATTCACTTTTCAAAACTAAACAGTAAATTTTCCGAGAAATTTTCTTAGCGCAGTGCTATAGACGTAAGTTCTTTGTTCAAAGATATGACCATTTTTGTAAATACAAAATTGGTAGCCTTGCCCCCTGCATCAAACAGATGAATACGTTCTGGTTAGATATAGGTATAGGTATCATTTTCATTTCCATGGCCATGAAGGCATTTTAGTATAATGTACCTATTTTATTTTAAGTTGAATTCGGCGGTTGCCAAGTTCAAATTTCTTTCAGATTTCCAGTAAAGATGAGGTTGTGTGAAAAAAAATTGACGAATCATATATGGTATTCCCGTTCCAGAGAGTTGGTATAGTAGACTGAGTTATTATACAGTTATACACTCATTTTTATCGTGGTTATTAAAATTATTAGCTTCAAACTTGGATGAGGGAAACTCTGTAACTCCAAAACTTATCTTCGGATTCAATTTTTTTTGTAGATTATCCTTAATTTTAATGGGCTTTATAACGCTCTGTATTCGGAGTGCACGAGTATGATGCACTTTGTAGAATTCTCGGCCCTTTGAAAAATATACTACTTAATTTGAATAGGTATATGATTTTATTAAATTATGATTTCATACCTTTTTAAGGGTAAATTTTTTAAGGTTTAAGGGCCCCTTCCTTGTATTAAGTTTTTAACGCACTTTTATTTAAAGAATTCATATAGGAAAATTATATTTATAAACACTGCTGGAATGTTGCGTAAGTAATATAAATTTGATAATAATATAATATTTGGTATTATAATGGCACTTTAGTTGACTAAAAATTTCACGGAACAATACAACAATGGGACATGTTAATGTACGTACATGTTCTTATTTTCATTCTTTGAATATTGACAACATTGTGAACAATAAAAGTAAATACTTGTAAATGGAGTTCGTGATTCGAGTTATGTAAAGGAAACAGAAACTATAGAGACATGTAAAGTTGAACATTCTATTGTGATTTTCAAGTTGCATTGATATCGGAGCATGTCGTGCTGTTGCAGTTTCATATTTCGACATGAAACGTGATTTCTTGCTTTTAATTCAGACTGAATTACTACTTCTAGTAGATTACAGTTGCGTTTGATTAGCAAACTTCGTTACAAAATGATATAACTGCGGAGCATAAATCTCTATATTATTGAAGTTCTTAACAACTTTGTCGCATAGGATTGCAACACATGTATCAAATAGCTGTCACTGCAATAAGCAGAAATTTCAGAAATTATACAAAAAAAAATCTGAAACATAAAATGTAGGTACATCTAGGCACATTTCATTAAAATTTCTAGTGATATTAAAATAATAATTATTTTAATTAAAATCCGATCAACACCAACTTGAAAACTTGAAATTCCTTTCATCTCTTGAAAGTTAAGAACTGTAACTTTAAAAGCTTTTACGCAGTTGATAAAATTAATTCAAGCTATTTGGATCAGGGGCAAGTCTCACCAATCCAGATTCAGAGTAATAGATTATCGAGGTTTTTAATTTCATAGAAGAAACTAAACGCTGTCAAAATAAATGAAAGTATATGTTTCTCATCATGATAAAACGATCAGAGTCGTATAAACTATGCATGCATGGAATTTTTGGACGGAAGCCAAGTTCAGAGATTTATCTGCGTTCGAATTTTTGGAATTCTAGTTCGCAGTCTTCGTCTAACAAGAATTACGTATGAACTTGAATCACAATCACAAATCTGTGGAGTCTTACTTATTTATAAATTCATTATTGAACTCTACACGAATTTATCCATATAAAGGCATACTTGGCACGAATTTCCTTCACTATTATAATTATTGGTGTTAAATAAAGCTTTAAATAATTAGAAAAATCGTTCTGATACTGATACATCGAAAAAAGCTTCACTATCTGGGAATATCCAAATAGAAAAATAGGCTAGTTCTTAAGGTTTCGAAGTCAAAGAAAGTTACTAGAGTGGCATAATGACCACATTTCATTTAGAAGATGCTAAGTGGCCCACATAGTCCTGGAGCAGCAGCCCTAAAAATGTTTATCGATCGCAGCTATTATGCAATTATGCTTCCTCTGCTTGCTCTTCCTACAATCTGCTTTCTTCATCCGAATGTTTGCGAGTAAGGTATCTCGTATGTATTTGATAATTTTTTACAATCGTTTACAACAATTAATTTTAGTATCTATTTACTACTATTTACATTAGGTATAATCTCCTAATAAAATTACCACTTCTTAATCTTTCTTCTCTTCAGTTTCTTCGACCTGTTTGAAACACTCTCAGATTAATATACACAACTCTTCTCATGTACACTTTCACATACTAATGTAGAGGCGCTTGTATATCTTTCCCCTCGTCTTTCCCACTGAACTGCCTCTTATTACATTCCAAAGTCGTATTCTGATTTTCCTCTGATGTCTTGCAGTCTTCAAAATAACAGCTTAACCAACAGAGAGTTTTCTTATCTGCAGACAAAAATTATTCAACATTCTGGCTTTTAGATTCGCTTTTCGATTTTGATCGGCTGAAGATGAAGGACAAGATGACAACGTCCGTCCCCATGTCTCTGTGGCTTTTGAAGTACTACAGGGTGTATTGTAACGTCCGCATAATATTAGCACCACGTGATTCTACATCAAAAACAGAACATAAAGTTTTAATACCGTTTAGCTCTTAGACCTCAAATAACGAAGTTATCGACCATTGTAGTTTAAATTTGAAGTTTTTTAATACTCAAAAATATTGCTTAATATTATTAAAAAATTCTTAAGTAAGAAGTAAAATAGCCAAATTATCCAAAATTTTAGATTTTTTTTTGGTAAAAATGGTTTTAATTACCATTTCAAAACTAGGAATTATTTGATTTCCTGAGTTCCAATACTTCCAATCAATATTGCAACTGCGCGTTTTAATTGTTGAATAAAAAATTGAAAAAATAAAAAATCTTAAAAAAAATTGCAACATTGACACGTCGCAGCATGACATTTGTCTTGGTGCGCCTTTTTTCGATTACATAGCAACGGCACACTATACCAGTGAGGTGACTTCACGTCTAATAAGTTATCTTAATTTTTATACCAGCGCCAGTGTTGCAAAATTTAAGAACGTTAAATTGTCCATATCTTAAAATCTGTGTACATCAAGAAAAAACTGTTGAGGACTTTTTTGTTATGTTTTTGATGTAGAATCGCGTGGTGCTAATATTATGCGGACGTTACAATACACCCTGTATATTACATTGAACGAAAACCCCATTTACTGCATTATAATGATATAAAAAATGATGACATCATAAAAATTTAGAAACTTTCAAAGGAAGCCTTATAACGTGAATCGAGACACCCCTTGCAAACGTTTCGGTAAACTCTTACCTTGTCCAGTTGGGTAGATAATTTATTCAAAATAAAAATTCACCCCGCATATTCTATTTATTGTATTTTCATCCAGTCATGCTCTTAGTGGTGAACATTATTACGTTTAGCTTTTGTATGCGGACGCGGATGCAAATTTCACCATTAGATTTCTTTGTACCCGCGCGAAACGCGTAACATCCGATTAGTAGATGTCAAACGCCCTCGAGTTTTCTCCAACTTTCTCATCCATACAGTAAATAGAACAGAGAAAAAACATTTCGCAACATGCGAAACTCTCAGTTTCGAGCTTTAGGCCCAATTTTATGAAACATTTCTTATGTTAATAAAACTTATTATTTTTTTTTTCGATCTTGAAGATTCCCAAAGTAAAATTAGGTACGCTTTTACCTCGGCTTTTACCGTGGATTTTACATACTTTGGTACCTAGTGTCATTAGCAATGATAAACCCAGGTCTCAAGACCGCTTGGAACTTTAAATAAAAAGAAAATTAAGTTTCTTCCCTGTGAAGTAGGAGTAAAAGTGGACAGCATAGAAGTTCTTGTCCCTGCGGATTTGAATCTTGTAGATAAATGCATTAAGTGTAAATTTATAATAAAGACCGGCAAATGACTTCACTTTCATTAATTAATTTACATCTAAGAACGATGAACTTAAGACGAGTGTTTTCTCTGCGGAGCCGTGCATACAATGACGTTCTGCTCGTGCAAATACAGCAGTAAAATAAAGACGTGTAAATTGTTCAGATTACATTATTTTACGAGTACATTTATACTAAACGGCGAGTTGATGGAAGCCTTGAAAAGGACTTGAGTTTTAGCTTAGCTTAACATAAAAAGTAATACAAACTGACCAGTTCCAGAACTAGACTAGAAGATTAATAATGGGTACAGGTACCTTGTAATACATACATATGTATATACAGGATGTCGCTAAAAGGTACCAGCAACGCTCTATTACAGATTACTGAGTAAAAAATATGCCGATTTAACCGAAATTATTTATGTCCAAAAAGACACCTTTTTCAAGACAGCCCTTAAAAAGGGGTAAAACAAAAACACGTTTTTCAGGATAAGTCAAAAATGGGTTAACTGAGAAACTGCAAAATGCTACTATTGTGAAAATCAATAAATAATATTGAGTCAATTTCAAAACATTGGATTTTCTGTAGCTCTGAATATTTAATGTTGTTTTAGATAAAACAAAAATCAATTCGGCAGAATGGAAGGGGAAGCATTTTGATAGTGGAAGTAGTTGAAGCAGGGTAGCTACCCTAACTCCAAAACTACAGATCTATACCTCGATACCTCAATAATTTAATTGTTTCATTTTCGACCATATAACCTAAAAAAAAGTTTTATCACAAATATTTTTCTTTCACGCAGTGTACAAAGACCTTTAAATTAAGCTCAACCACGTTGAAATTTGAAATTTTGGAGTTGCGGTAGCTACCTCGCTTAGAAGACAATTTAGAAAACTGTTGCTACTACCAAACTGTTTCCCCCTCCTTTTTGTTAAAAGGGTTTTTGTTTTAGGAAAATTCGACATTCAGAGATAATGAGTAGGTAATCAATCCAAAAGGTTTGAAATTTACAAACATCCAATACCTAATTTGACTATATTTTTTATAAAATATTAATTTACTGATGTAAGTTAAATTTCTTCTTTTGACTATGTCCTAACGAATTGATTTTACCTTTTTTTTGTCTTTGTTCATCATGACTGGGCATTTATGTTTGACTACCTGACGACATAATGTATCCGGATTTTGTTTATGTTTATTTTAACAAAAACTATAAGTATTGTCTTCAGTCTTCAGTCTATTATTGCGAACATGCCGACCAACTTCGACTGTCGCCGGATCGCGTTGGATTAAATTTCCATCTGACGTTTCTCGAACAATCCAGAAAGTCTTATCTGAAGTTTTCTACACTTCTGGATGACCTACGACCTGAAAACTTTAGTCCTTTGGAACCTTTCAGGGAAGCTTTTTACTTCTATTTATAACTGCCAAAAACATTAACCGTTGCATAATGTTCATCCATCTTATCTGTGTTAATACGGAAGTGCCCCAAATGTTCATTACCGCTCGCATCTTCCTTGTCTGCATTATTATGTATTTGCAGTCCATACTCCATACGCAACTTTTCCCAGTAATCGAAGTTCTCGAAGCCTCCACCTTTTAAACATCGATGGATCTCCTCCTAATAGAGACGACCTCGCTGAAACGTGCTATTGCCGCTACTGCTAAAATTCCGGGAGACTTAAGACAAATAAATTAGCATCATTTTTTTAAGTTAAAAATAAGCATTATTCTATTTTAGTCGACAATTTCATGAATCTGTAAAACTCAACCACTGAAATAGGACAGGTCAAGCAAGAGGATCGATTGATCGATCACGATCAACTAAACAGGATCGAGGGAATGTTTTGCGCATCTTGCCTAGTAGACTTACAATAATGTCTATTAGACGAAGAGGTCAATATATAAAATATTTTTTCGTGTAAGTGCTAACAACTGATTTTTTTATTGACTGAAGTACCTACTTACCTCATTATTGTAACAAAATAAATGTTCTGTGTGCTCAAAAGTGCGGTATTTTCAATTTAATTTGAACTGGGAGAGATTCAAGATTCAATAAACTCTAACCGCAGGCAGTTGGTATTATTATTTATTGTTGTTGAAAAATGTACCGATTTGGATGACAATGGACCAGAATGGCTATCTTGGTTTAATCTTTATTCTAAATCAAGAAGATCTAATCTTAAAATACTTTCGTAAGATTATCTAATGACGAAGACTCCTGCTTAAATTAATGAATGAATGTTTTATACGAGAAAAAATATTAATAGTATAGTGTTATTACTACTTATACTGTCATTAAGTAAGTAGTTAATCTTAGTTATTTCACAAGTTTGACATTATGGATCTCGTAATCCGTATTAAAATTTTTATCATTCCGTTTAGATTTCTTACGTCAGATATCACAAGAAAGATTGCTATTATTTCATACCAAGTTACATGATTTTTCTTACAGTAAAATTGGTTGTAAAAGCAAAACTTTACTTATAAATTTTAGAATAATAACATTTGAACACGTGAACTAATCGTTAGTTTTTTAGTTTATAGCTTATACTTTTATAAATGGTGTAAATGCTGCCCAGCTGATCGATATCTCCCACACAATATAGTTGTTCTAGTTCTTGTTACATTTTACGGACCGAAAGTGAAAGTATTCCGACTCTTATTATTAATGAAAGTATAATCAACAAAATGTTAATGAAAAGCAAGCATGATAGATGAAACTTTGTATTTATTTCTTTGTGTATTATATTCAGTTTTCACGTAACATATGCCTGGCTTTCAAGATATTAAGCGAGATATAAAGTTATTAATTGGTAATAGTATTGTTATGTTTTCTGAATATACAGTGATGTGTAACTCACTTATGGAATAAAAATCACTATTCAGAGAAAAACGTTTTTGAAAAAAGCTCACACACCTCAACTTCAAATTTTTCTTTAGCATTTTTATTAAGCCTCAATTTGAATTTTTACCCTCACCGCTCTCACCCCCACCATTGTGGTCATATATATTTTAAATACAACATCCTGTATATTTTTGTATTTTCATATTTCCTGAGAAAATCCAAGAATAATGGTTTTTACAGTTTCGGTTTAAATTAATTAGTTTTTTGTTATAAACAAATGAAAATCGAAATTTTTTATTTTGAAAGCAGTTTTTTTACAACTTTTTTTGTAGTATCCTATGATGTAGATGAAATTTTATACAGGGTGATTAAAAATCTGATATTTGTATATCACCTGTATTAAAATTTAAAGCACATAGTAGGATTATATTATATCATCTGAAAAGTTAAGATAGGGACATATAAGCCGTTTTCGGATATTTTTAGCCGTTTCCGCAGTAGGTACACTGCTTTAAAAATAAAAATTGATATTTTCACTTGTTTATTACTCGTAAACTACTCAATAAACTGCAACTGTAAAAACCATTCTTACTGGATTTTCTCAGGAAATATGAAAGTACAAAAATATACAGACTGTCCTATATACTTAAAAAAAAATATGGCCACAATGTTCGGGTTGAGAGCGGTGGGGGTAAAAATTGAAACTTAGAAGATGCCAAATAAAAATTTGAAGTTGACGTTTGTGAGTTTTTTTTTCAAAAATGTGTCTTCTCTGAATAGTGAATTTTATTCCATAAGCGCGTTATACACTGTATATGTATATGTGCAAAACAGGGAAATTTTCAAATTATGAATGAAAAGTTTTTGAAAAAAAAATTATTACTTTCTTTAATCCTGAACTTTTTTGTTAAACGGCTTAAGCAATATGTGTATACACATATACACATGTAGGTCTATGCAAAAGCTATTTAAATGCAATGTTTATTTATAAATAGCGAGATAAATAGTCTACATCACAGATGCTGGAATATTTGTTCAGGAATAATAACCAAGATGCTACTAAAATCATTTGACATTCGACATCATTAATTATTTATGTTAGTTAAATTGTGTCAATGCCTATTCTCTACTAACTCAACTAATTACCTACTCATATTAGCTAACAAGCTAACAAGCTAACTGTAACGTATTCTCAACTGTCACTCAATGCTCTGCACTACTCTGGTTTAAAATCACTGAATCGTATTAATAAAAAAGTATTTGAGTTTCTTTTGAAACGACAACTACTTTCATATGTTAATTATGAAGATAATTTGACGTGAAATGGAGTAACAAATTCTGTCAGGATAGTACATGGAGTTCGCTTGTCGCCTTGTCGCTAAGCTTCGTCAGCTGCATTCGTTGCGTGTTTTGTTACGTTATTAGATTCAGATAGATTGAAAAATAATTAGGTATTCATTCAAGGCGAGATTCAAGGTGTCTTCTTCACTGGGAAATTATTTTATAATCAACATTTGATGGGAAATTTGAAATGTTTTCCGGGATTAATTGCAGGATTTCCTCGAGGATTTCGTTATCTACTCTCAGAGATTTTTTATGAAATTATGTACCCTTTTATTCTTCATTCTGAAAAAAATACTTCGCTCCGGAAGTAGCTCATTTAGAACTAAATTTACTCATACTTTTTTTTTTGACACAAAACTTCAAGGTTTAACTCTAGGTTCCACCTATGTCTTTTTGAAAAATATTAAGGAAATTGAAGTTTTTCCAGAAACTTGAAATCCATTTACAAACTGGATACTTACCTTAGTTTTTTTCCCCAATGGCAGGTAATACATAGATAAGTATAAAAAAATAAACTTAATATCAAAGAACATACTTGGACTCCTTTGTACCCCAGAAATATAGCCACCAGTAAAAAAAAAATAACTCCCCATAAAATAAAAACTGAAAATAACCCACATAACATGGAACATACTGAAAATATACAGCCTTCCAATCTGAATAGTGACACAGAATAATTAGTCTATTCTGTGATAGTGACGTGTTCTTAATTAACAATCTCCACAAGTCTATTCACCCGTGTATTATACGATGACAGGGTAATAACTTGAGGGTATTCCTCGGAGTTTTCATAGGATACATTTTTTGGAATGAATCTTCTTGGGTGGTAGATGTCGAAATAAATGACACTTAAAGCGGTGACTTCAAAGTCTAATCTATTGCTATTATATATAATAGGGCTGTTGCTTCAGCTCACTAAATCTTCTAAGTCTTCTTTCCACCGAGTTTTCCATTGTCTAAGTTTCTAGATGACATATTCGATAAGATAGATAGGTACATCTGGATTATTCCAGAAACAGAATTTCTTGCTGCTTGGAATAGATAAAGTTTATGCCTGCATCGAATAAAGCACTTTTATTTAGTTATTGTCCTGGCGCTATGAATCCAAAAACTTGAAAATAAACTCGATTCTTATCCAGCGAAGCTTCTGGTGATTTGCATAATTATTTATTATCAAGAAATATTGACATTTAACAGCATAATTAAGGGTTTTGATGTTCTTATATCTAAAGTAACGATACTTGATCATAAAAAAATAATTAAAAGTGTTTATATGAATTGGTTTGGTAGGTGCACAAGGGGTCAAATACTTATGTTATGACGTCATGTGTATATGTCGAACACAGGTGTTATTTGATAAGACGCATTTCATGAAAAAATATTTTACCGTTTCTGAAGGATAGCGTTAATGTGATAATTTGATATCTTATCATTTTGACAGCGACAACATAATATACTTTTAATTTTTCTATACGATATACCTAAGTGCTGGAGCGCTGTAATATTTCGTGTAGTAACAATAATAACTAATTACTCTTATTATAACTGTATACAAAAGTTCTATCAAATGATCAATCATTAGAACTCCTGAAGAGAATCTTTTTTAATTTTATGACCACGAATTATTCACGATAGGCCAAGAATACAATAAGCCTATACAACTAAAAGATTGTTGCAAATAAGTAGTGCAAAAATTTATCTTATACAGGCTTTAGGCCCTCTAAAGACGGCTTTTCACGGCGTGGTACTTCGACGAGCCATGCAGGCTTGTGACTCGCCAAGTCACGCTCCATGGGAATGAGAAGGCTCGGCTGGAAATGTATTATTGCGTAGCAAGCTTCATCAATAAGCTCGACGAGGCTGGCCACGGTTGTTCGACTTGTGACTTCGAGAGCTGGCTCGAGAGCTGGCTTGCAAATCCGATGGCTTACACAGCTTCCGAGTCCAGCGGCGTGGGAAGCTGGGCTTGGATTATTATTACTACCTATAGTTTTTAAATTAATGTAAAAAAGTGCTTGTTAATCAGGTCTACACATTTGCATTTCTGTTTCTTGTTATAAATGTTCTATCAAGCTAATTTATTACCTATGGCAATTCATGAATTTTGATTTTAATGAAACTGATGCAACATATTAATCAGAAGGATCTGGGGTAATTACTAATTAGCATTAATAATGATTAAATAGGTCGCTTTAACCTTGAAAAAAGTTGCTTTGCTTCAGGAATTTTACTATCATTATAGGTAGGTATGACAGGTAGGTACTTACATAAAATATGTACCTACATACTGTTGGGTTTATATATTTTTTTTTACTTTTTAAATCCTCTCTTGTAAAGGTATATAAATAGGATTCCCAGTAATTGCGCCGTTTATCTTAACAAAGGGCAATTACTCTACTTTCGTATTTTTTCTTACATTTTTTGTTTCTCAAAGTCGTTCTGTAGTTTTCAGGAAACTCCGTCAAAAGCTAATTTTTTATGTCAGTTGCTGATAACTAAACAAATAGCTAAAATTCTGAGATCGCAGCTCTACCAGAATTTTAATTACATAATTACAAAATAAATAATGATTCCAATGTGCACTTGAATTATTGACTTTCATTGCAGAATTTATGTAACTTGTTTGCTTGTGGTAATTGAAGTGCTAAGCCTGGTTGAATAGCAAAGTTCTCTTTAGAGGAGTGTGTAAATATCTGCCCGAACTGAGGAAAATTATTTGTTATTAGTTACTTAGAAGCAGCAAAAGTAGTATTACCTACTTACTTATTTTTAATGATGAAAAAAAGTTTTGGAGATGTAGTAGGCGTATTTAAGAAGATTTTTATCAAGAAAAATTGCGTACTTTCGAACAACAACAACAAGAAAATATCGAGGAAAATATACAATCATGTTGGGGTGTGAACCCGCGAACGGAATCCGATTGCGTGTCGTGCGTCAAACAATAATTCACTTATTAGATATTATTGGTTAGGTCTCGGGTTAGGTCTGCGAGTGCGAGTATTCCCGCAGGTAGTGTAATGGTTTATCTACTGGTTGTTGTTTGAATCGGGAATTGTTATCAATACCGATATCTCCATTATTTTAAAATATATGACAATACTTCTTCAATCAAAGTTGAAAAGTTTATTGTGGCCAATTTTTGGGTAAGATGATCAATTAGTGCGCTTTTCACCACCCTTTGCCAACATAAATGACATAAATTTCAGTTTTTTAAGTGGAGTAGCCTGTACCTATATTGTATTATTGTTGAGCGAGTTGTTGAGCTATTGAGCAAAAATCTTTATGCCAAATGCAGTGGTTAGTGAGAAAGTAAATAAAGTAGTTCATGGAAAAAATAGAAAATTTCGAGGAATTTGTTTATTTATTTTATCCAATTTGTTGCCTACTAGCTATAGTCAATCGGTAACATTCAACCGAGCATTCAACATAAAGTTTGATGGTATTTCGCGACAAGTCTTTTCGCTGCCTCAAAATCGAGGGGTAGGAGTCTGACGATCTTGCAGGACCCCTATTAGATCCATTAATCACTCAACATTAATTTTAGTATTGCGTGAGTCGTAACCCTTATCTGCTGAAAAAATTCGTCATTCGCACAGCAAGAAGCAAGTTGTCAACAGAATTAATAATTTTTATTGTCAACAGTCAGTTAGTTGCCTTTAATAATATCGTAATATGTTGATTTAGCGTCCCGTTTATGAAAAGAAGCCAATCCGACGTTTTTACACTAATATAAAAAAAAATTACACCAAACTCCCGCTATTTCTTTCTTCAACAACAATTCTGGTATTTCTCTGGCTCCGATAGCGATGAATATTTCGATTGTAAAAGCCATTATACTAAAAGTCCACTCCGACAAGAAAGTTTTTGTAAAAAAGCGGATTCCGACTCTATGGCTTCCACTTTTGTGTCACATACTCACATATGGTTTAACATTGTTTTGTTTCAGAAGTAGGTACATTTAATTTTGCACATCTCTTCGAAATTGGCGTTGTTGTATTTTGTTTTTGTCTCTCATCGGAAACCGTTCTGTGTAAGAACGTAGTGCTTTCCCACTACGTTTATTATATTAAAAAAATACTCTATTCCTGTCTGCTAACATATTGTCATCCACAATTATTACCAAATATAATAAAAACTCGAAGAGAATAATATATAAAATGACAAGAGCTACTAAAACGAGACTGACAAACTCCGAGTAATATACTTTGAATAAGTAAAACCAAAAAAATCATCTTATTAAGGTAATAAATACTTAACTAATTTAAGTCACTATAACTTCCGATATCATCCGATCTGACAATATAATCCCACTCGAAGACACCTGCAACCTGCAAACTATGGTTAATTTACAGATAGACATCTCGCGATTTACATACAAACCTGCTACGTGGGAAACTGTACTTGTAAATAAGCTCTATACCGTGATAATGTCTATTTTTATCCAGATTTTTCTGCTTCAGACGAAGCGGGCTCCGCAAAAGAATGTTAAAATTACAGAGAACCGTGGTGTAATCAATTCTTGAGTCTGGTTAACTTTGCGAATGGATAAATATGAGCTTGCTGCTATCGCACTTCCTATAATAACCTTTTCATGTTCGTGCCCGCTTCTCCTCTCAGATCTTGGTGCGTTTAATTGCCTATATGTATACACATGAGTTTTCAAAATAGGCACGATTTTGTCAGAGAGCTTTTCGATATCTTTTCTGACTATGCAACCTGAAAGTCACTACACTAGAGAGTCGAAGTTGCATTTTTTTATTTTTTTATTTGTCCTTACATAGTAATTATTGATTGATTTTAGATTCATGCGTGAACGATTACTTAGGGAATTATTGCTGGTGTTTCAGTTCAAGCTACAGTAATACTGTTCATAGAAATCAATTATTGTAATATTCAATGATGATGGGTTTGACCTACGATAAATTATCGGTGACCCCCGAAAATCATACCATCACAACACGAAACAGTTAATATTTATTGACTCCAATTTAAGTTGTTATTGTTCAGACGTTATGTGTTCTAATTCTTTTTCTTTCAGACCATTACTTTAATTTATTATTTTAATCAAGGAGTACCCAAAGTAAAGATACCTACCTAATTAATTAGAAATCATTTTAATACCTGCGATCTTTTTATAATAGAGTAGATAATTATTAAAGATTAAAGGCATATTACTGAAGTGCCCTTATTAGTCGATAATTCCCAAGTTTTAGAGTTTTTTGAAGTTGCAAGTTAATTTTCCTTTTGATGTCTTCTACGTTTTGTTGGGGGATTAAAACATTCCTTCTTTCGATATTGTAATTTGATTGATAGGATCAAAGGTGTTCCGTTATATATAAAGCGGATTAACTTGTATACGTTAACGCTTTTCAGGACCGCAGTCGTTGGTCCTACACTCATATATTTATTTATTTGAGGAAACATTTCATGGTTAACCAACCGATCAATCACCTTAATTGAGCAGTAGATTTTAGAACTCTTTACAAGAAATAAATTAAAAGTGTTTTTTATTACCTAATGGCGCCAGTTAATTTGTTCAGTAACAGTTTTGATTAGTTCTAATCCAGATAGGAGAATGAATTAGTTAACAAAAATTTACCTAACCTAAGGCTTGAAATCTCATTTTCCAGCAATTTTTAAATTATGATACCTCTGCAAATACCTACCTTTCAGCATTCTACTTAAAAAAATTACTATGGAAGCTTTTAGAAGTGGAACCAAATGTAGTTTTTGTACTTATTCATTGTTAAATTCTCTTGTCACAATGATGTGGTGAAAATTGTTGGGACTAAACTTGATCCTGAATTATTCCACCTATCTGCGGTCTGATATCGATGAATAATTTATTAATAGTTCAATATAAAAGAAACCATTGAATCACAAATCCACTGTTAATCAAAATTATACGTTCCCGAATATTATCTCTAATTTAAATCTCACGGTTGTTATTGTCTGTTTGGCAACTCTTCTGTAATATGATAATTTTACATTCCAGTTGAATGAATGGATAGTATGGATATAGTAAGGATACATCATCTAGTTATATTTCTTACTCCTTCTATATTGCATTGCATAGTCAATCGAGTTAAATTGGGACGTATATTGTCAGAAAAACGTTTAAATCGTAAGAAGTTCTGATGAGCGAGAGTGAGACGGAAGTACGAGTCGCGTCTTGATACACTTAGTTCAGAAATTATGTGATACAATAAAATTGTCGTCCAGCTGATCGGATAATAAGTGACAGTGACAGTGATGCGCTAAGTAAACTAATTAAGTTTTGTGATTCGAAACGTTTTAAATACGAAATCAGCAGAATTACCTGTGATATTTTTACGATGTGATAAACTACGAGTAACTTATTAATTGCGTGAATGCCTAAAAATGTATTGCCTTGTTTAAAGCACCCCTTGGAGTTTGGCCCCGTACTTAACTAACACCCTGTATATTTTTGTTATCAAAAAGTTTCAATACTCTACTTTGTCAATAACTCGTCGAAATAATATACCTATTTGTAGGAGGATATTCATTGTTCCTCAACACACGCCACTGACGGGAAGTGCGATACCACATCTGGTTCGACTTAGAAATAAAGTCGAATAAGTGTACGAATCAAATCGAATTAAATGAAATTGTTCAGTCAGGATCAGTGTGACATCACATCGGACAACAATCACTGGACAAACCGTACCTAACAGGGCTCATAACTAATAACGAATTCACAACTAAAACAAAATTTTGACAATTTTTTACATGATAACAAATTCACCGTAGTAAGGGACCTTCGAAGGGACCACAAGAATTGCAATGGTTGTATAACATCAAAGAGCCAAATTACAAAACTAGCGCATCAAATATACATTTCAGATATAGGTATTCTGAAAATTTCATAAATGTTCGGTTTACCACAGGAACCCTCTGTAGCACATCATGTTGCTCTTTTCTTTAATTCTCTATTTATGTCAACGGCTTTGATTAAGCTACTGTTTGATTTACTGGATAAGTTTATCTAAATATATTGCTTCATTTTTTTCAGATGGGTTATTCGGTAAAAAAATGTTCTGTAAAAAGAGTACGAGTCTTAATGGTTTGTCCAATTTTCTCACATGGCACTTTCAATAAAAATTGTTGACCTGAAATAATATTCCTTACTAATTCGTTCAGCTTGACAGAGATACAGGAAAACCCACTTCAAATCATCTATCCTATAACTTCCTATTTATGACCTTCCCTGCCTGATGATGTCTTCCGAAACTCCCACGTTTTATATTTTAGAATAAGTTTTATAGATTTTCTTACCAGTTACCTATTTACTTACTCTTTCTTGAATTCTATTTGTGTCATAATAACCACAAGTTCTTACTCAGATTTAATCGAGGATTTAATTTAGACCAATTATTGGTATTATTTTTTCTCTCGAAGTGGAAATGGATTAAGTGGCAGTCCTTGGTGTATAGTTCTACTTTTACAAGATAAGTTTAAGAGTAATTACAGGTGAGGAAAAAATGAGTCTTTTTTGCACTAACACCTTGAAAGTATAATACACGTAATTCATAAGTTGCAAGCGCAATCAGTAGTAAAATTTATTTCCTGAAGGTTGTGCATAATAATATGTCATTTCACGGCGTGATTAAAATAGAATTAAAATTGATATTTAATAATATAAATATTATTTATTTTGCATTTATTATTTAAATACAATCAGCAAGTTTGAAGTTAAAAGTCGATAACATCCGGAACGTTCATAGGAGACAAATTTTCTGATTTTGCTACCCGTTCTTATAAGAATATTGACGCAGTGTTAAACTGATGGCAATTCACACATCTGACATTTCACCATGTATTTTTCACATATTATGATGTCTCTTCTGTTTTTTTCAGTGTTAAATTTAATGACGAAGGTCCCTATACCCAAACGATTTTTTTAACTTGATAATAAAACATACTTTTCCGTGCTATTAAAATGGAGAGGTGGTTAATAATTATAACATCTAGCTCAGTTAATGCGTTCATATAAATATGATTGTGGTGAATTAATCAATAAAGTCTGTTGTTACTTTCACTTGCTGGAACTTGTAAGATTAATCCACTTAATAAATAACGAATATCACCTTATAAAATGCCGCCCCCACGTTGGGCGCCATTTCAATGTAAAATTATTAACGAGTCAAAAGTCAAAAAAGTTTTGGGAATACTGGTTGTTCTTTCGCCCAATATTTATTTTGTTAATAATTATCTCTTGCATTTTTTTTTTTAACGTAAAAAAGGCGATCATCCAAGGTGTCCTTATAGCTTCAAATGCCTAGACTAGAATCCAATAATAATATTTTATGATAATACATACCATTATAATAGGTATACCATTGAAAAAGTCGCGTGAGACCCCCCCCCCCAAACCCTTATCGCCGCCACTGATTCTCGATATGTATAATAATAGTGTTCTAAGTACCTGCCACCGCTGGCTAATGAGGGGCAACTGGATCATAGCGGCGCGCTTTTCTTTTTACATTTTAAAAACATGATGCATATATGTACGAGGTAGACTAGGTACTCAGATTTCAATTACATACTGCATGCGTTTTTCTATTTTTTCTCTCTGGAGGCCTCTTTCACCGTGGAGACCTCTGTTTCAGCGATATTTCAAAACTGATGTTTTAGCCTTTTCCGTTCATAATACGGTTAATGGTATTTTTCGAGCTCTCAAAATACATTAAGTACTAACTAAACATTTTTAGATATTTTTGCTGCCTACATGAGTTGGCGTCATAATTTTGTTGAACTCTTATATTTTAGGGCTTATAATAGAATTTATTAACGTCTCCCAAACTTCTGGGTCAGGACTATCCTGGTATACGTGGCCGCCTATAAATCAACGCTATAATATCCCAGATAAGTCTAATTACCGAAACATTCAGAAGTTTGAATCCATAAATTTGTTTTTTTTTCACTAATACCATTTTTTCATGCAACAATGCTAGACCTCGTAAATAAACTTGTCGGTGTATAAAATACCTTATACGTAATAAAGAAAAGAAAACACGAATGAGATGTTTCTTTCGGAACATTTCCTTTTTGCTGAGAGCATTTCTCGAAACCCATGCACGCACCCTTTTGAAATTTAGAGGATCATTATAGCGTACCTAATACACATATTATAACATTAACTATTATCTTATAATCTGGAACTTGCTACAATTGTTCTGATAATTTACTTTTTATTTATCCTTCAGAGATCCTTGTTATACGTTAATAAAAAATGTACCCATTGTATTGTAATTTTCATTAAATCTTCACATCAGCGTTGGCAATTTAAGAGGTCGCGTAACGAAAGGTGTAGTTCAATACGTAATAAAGAAAAGAAAACACGAATGAGATGTTTCTTTCGGAACATTTCCTTTTTGCTGAGAGCATTTCTCGAAACCCATGCACGCACCCTTTTGAAATTTAGAGGATCATTATAGCGTACCTAATACACATATTATAACATTAACTATTATCTTATAATCTGGAACTTGCTACAATTGTTCTGATAATTTACTTTTTATTTATCCTTCAGAGATCCTTGTTATACGTTAATAAAAAATGTACCCATTGTATTGTAATTTTCATTAAATCTTCACATCAGCGTTGGCAATTTAAGAGGTCGCGTAACGAAAGGTGTAGTTCAAGGTTATGAAACGTGGACACACTTTTGCTTTACACTTTCAGAGGCACGTTTGCTTCGAATTATTATTTAAATAAAGTCATGATTTGAATTCTAATTAATCGGTCAACTTTCATTTAAATCGTAACGCCGCATGCAGAAGTTGTCATTCCGGTGATTCACGTTCAGTAATGCTATGCCTACCTACCTACCTAGTTTAGATTCTGCTCATATATTTGTAAAAAAATTCCCTCATGGGCTGAATGAGTCAGAGAGGATTATGTACAGAACAAAACAATACCATTTGTATTTTGTATATGTACTCTACCTCTATAAGGTATAATCTTTTCTGTAAGATATAATCATATACATATAGAGACCGATCGATTTGAGTTTAATCCACGTCTTTTGCGTAGGTATATGAACTCTTTACAAATTAATTTAATTGGTATGATTCAGCACCTAGCAACCCTTTCACTATACGCAAGTAGCTACTGTACTTTGACCCAGCTTTTTTTTTTCATTAGGCAAATGAGAGATATGCCAGAGGGATGAATATGTAATACATAAAAAACATGACGTTTCCTTAGAATATCGAAAATAAAGTAATTATTAAGGTGTGTTATATTAGAAACATAATAGAAATGATACAATCGGTAACTTTCTCAACTGCGAAAACGACGTCGTCACCATTGTTTGTATGTGGTTTGTTATATCATCTTTATACCTACATAATGTTATACAGGGTGTTGATTTTCAAAGCGGGCCATAGGGGATTAGCATTGCGAAAGTGGTTTTTGAGGATTCCTGCTCGCCGTTTAAACTGACAGAAATGGTTTTGGTATCAAAATGAAGCTAACATTATTGCGCATAACTCTTGACATCAGAAATTAATTTAATTTCACGTTGTTTTCTAAAATTCTTCCGTAAAAATGCAAGTAATTGTTAATGTTTAATCACAAAATAGCATGCCTTGCCTAAACAATAATGACGTTTCTACGTTTTGACAATCCAATAATAGAACTAGACTTTATTATTACCTACTGACTTATAAAGTTTTATTATTGGATTGTCAAAACGTAGAAACGTCATTATTGTTTAGGCAAGGCATGCTATTTTGTGATTAAACATTATAACAATTACTTGAATTTTTACTGAAGAATTTTAGAAAACAACGTGAAATTAAATTAATTTCTTATGTCAAGCGCTATGCGCAATAATTTTAGCTTCATTTTGATACCAAAACCATTTCTGTCAGTTTAAACGGCGAGCAGGAATCCTCAAAAACCACTTTCGCAATGCTAATCCCCTATGGCCCGCTTTGAAAATCAACACCCTGTATATAAAATCTTATCGTTGTGATTACGCTCCATGCTACAGGCGATTTCCACTCCATTAAATGAGCAAAAGCTATTTCAGATTATTTTTGTTACACAGTAGTTATCTAGTTGTATTTTATGAATGGTGTTGTAAACAATAATGGGTTTTGATAGCAAGCAGTATCGTTGATGAATGTAATAGATATGACTGCGTGCGTATCTGACATTGACCTTCTAATAAATTATTAAATTCAGGTAATAATAGTTATCCCACTCTGTCATTGGCGGCGTAGGGAGATGCTATTAATATATCGCAAGGACACTTTGGGTACCTATTCGTATGGGCTCCATATTGCAACATGAATATTTAAATAAGCCCGATAAGTCGTAAAAACATATTTTTTTATAAAAAAGTTGTGATTTATTTTGATCTATACATATAGCCAAGGAAATTTTGGATGGAAAATTTGGAAGGGTTTACGACTGGAAACGTTTAGTATTTTTCGATAATCTGTCGGATCTGTGTATAATAACTCCATTGATTTACGCAGGTATGCGAATGATCATGTTTTAGTATTTATGTTATAATAAAACTCACTACACCGACGAATTAGGAGTACAAATTGAGTCAACACCTGAAACCGCGTGGTTTGAATTTGATAATCGAATCCCATGGGATCAGTTCTTCACCTAGCGGGCTATAATTTATTTGCCGATTCAACGCATCAATTGTGGAAAGGATTTCCGCGTTGCCGCTCAGCTCTCGCACACCACGATGAAACAGTCAAGAATGTTGTGCTTGCACCTCCACCTCCAGCTTTTTGATGTCGAATGGGGTCGCGCTTATCTTCCTTCATTCCACCAATCTCTGCGAAGGATTTTTAAATAAAAACCTGATTTTGTGGCTTTATATCGGTCATATTTCTGTATGGCTTTGAAGGCGTCTATCTGGTCACGTTGAAATGTTGTGTGTGTGTGCTCTTCCAGGAGTATTTCAGAAACACCACGTTTTGCGGCAGCAACTTCAGAGTTATTGGAAAATGTAGGTGGTAAATAATGTAGAAACTACTGAACCAGTGTTCAAATCAAAGTGGGAGCCTTACTGACTATAAAATATTCCAGAACTTTCAGGTCTGCATGCACGGTAACGCACAAATATGTGATCTTATACTTTGCATAATCCATGTCTTCCGATACCTGTATAGTAAATATTTCAAAAGTGGTACTCGAGGGAGTGTTCACTCGATTAAAAAGTGTACAATAATTTTTCATACTAAATATTATTTCTATTCAATTTCATGTCCACTACATATTTCCCTGCGTATATACCTAACCATTTAAAACAAAAATTTTGGTGTTATTTTGTTAATTAATCTGTTTTTGGTCGAAATACAGGTAAACACTTCATGAAAAAACACGACTTCTAAAAAAATGGTAACATACCATGCGAATATTGATTTTTCTCTGTAGCATAGGGAAATTATTAGGTTCAATTTCAAAAGGAACCATATATAACGTATACCTATTATACTTAGTTGTTGGTATTGTATCCGATTAAATCAATTTACTATAGCATTATTTTTATTAATATGCTTTTTCAGATTATAATTTTTAATTTTAATATAAATTTAAAATTTTTTATTTTTTTTTCAAAAAAAAAATGTATCCAAAATTATACTCCTATATATACAGATTATTTGATTTAAGCACCATTTATAAATATGTACAAAATTTGCTGCTTTATTTTTAACTTCTTAGGAAAACTCAAGGGAAAACCTCGGGAAAAACCAAACATACAAATATTATTTTTTAAGTCAAAATTCACAAAACTATAATTAATTATAATACAAGACAGCGAGAGATCATTATCATTGATAAAAAATATAAGATCTAATTTTGGCAAAAAATCGAGGACAAATTTCACAGACCTTTTCAAATCCCATGGAAAATTCACATTGGAGGGGGACAACTTCACAAACTTTTCCAAATCCTATTCTAAAAATTTTATCCCAACTGAAAGTCGGTTGATGGATTTATCTCCGTTAAGAGAAAAGGAGTCACACCACGGGCTATGCGATTATGCCATACGACTTCAAACGTTAGCGCACGCGTCTTCAGTAAGTACCTCGGAATGGACCAAGCCATATCCATTTTACACATTATTTCCACATTATTTGCACTATTTCCACATTAATTTCAATATTCCACTTATATTCAGTTACATATTTACATAGTATTTTTCAATTATTTCCACCATAAATCAATTTCCACAATTTCCAACAATTTCAATGAGTGAACACCCCCTCGATGGTACTCCATCCTGCTGAAACGAGAAAGGATACTCTGTCGCTCTGTAGGTCTTGAATCTGGGTTCATTTCCAATGAATAATTTAATAAATTACATGCCTGCTAAAAATAGAGACAGTCTGATTCATTTAACTTAAAGCACGGTAAATTATTACTGCAAAAAGTAACTTGAATTAAAATTTATTTTATTGAAAAACTTCTTAATCTTAAGTAATTGTTACCTATTAATTGTTACTAAAACAGCGCTTTTGAATCCTAATATTACCTTGGTATATTTTAGTTAAGATGTAGCGGAACTCTTCCAAATATGCTATAGCTTCGATTTTAATGGACAGTTTTTGTTTTTCTCGTTAATTTCACCATTTTCGCTTCCATTACTATTATGTTTTATCCTTACGAACAAACACTTCCGTTAACGCACGCTTCGATGAAAATAGCGAGCCAACAACTAGTATGGCAGATTAAAGTTTAATATGATTATTCACCTCGTAGGTTCCAGGTAATTAACATCTGCTTGTTATAATTTTCCATGCTTGTGTCGACGTTGCACTCCCTAACAGATGTCTTCAGAGCCCGCAGCCGGTGCAAAAAAAGAGCATTAAAACTTGCGCAATCTGGAGGATACCTCTAGCTATAATAGTGGTTTGTAATAACACTTTTTCGTTCTTCACCTATAGCCAATTAAAAATTTTCGTATTTATCCATATTTTTTAAATACCACTAAGTAACAGTGAAAGCTGGAATTCCTAATACCTACTAGGATTTGAAGCATGACATTTTTAATCGCTTGCTTAGAAAATTGACTGTTATGCATAAACGTTTAAAGGGGTATTCGATTGAAACCGCACCTTATGTAAATTTTCGATGCAAATTTATACTAATGTAAATCGTTTATTTATTATTGTGTGTTATCGTCAACCATATACATAATAGGGAAAATTGGTCTCGGAAGGAATTATGTATAGCTACATTATTATTGTTTATGTTGTCATTACTGATAAAAATCAAGACAATGTTACAAGCAGTAAGCATGCAATAAAGCTGTAAATATTAATGCAAGTGTAAATAAGTAAATATACATAAGTACAGTACACTGGGTGCATGAGTTAAATTGAAAAAATACTAACTACATAATTCATGGTTACTTTTCCAACCATTGCTAACGCGTTCTTATTTTATATTTATGTCTATGATCTAACATCTTAATACTTTGATTTTTATTTCAACTCATGCCTAGAGTTGATATAAATAAAATAGTTCTGTTCTCTTTTTTTTTTAATCTTCAGTTAACACAAACTTTGTAATACAGGGAGACGTAATTTTAATTTTGTAAACCCCTAACCCAAACAAACAAGTATGTTGAGCAAGAAATATAAGAAAGCCGAAAACTTATTGAACAACTGCGCATTTTATTATGACTTCAACAATAGAGCAATAATTATAAAAGTAGTGAAAAGTGAATCTCAAGAAAAATGGGTATTTCCAGACAGGGGTGGATTTGGAATATTTTTGATAAAATATTAGTCTTCTTCCTTAAACACCGATAAAGTTGTTGAAAATTGAAACAGTATAAAAATAAAGAGGTTTATTTACACAACAAGCTATTTGAAAACTCCAATGCTAGCTCCAATGTCATATAAATCTAACCTAAAAGGTAACGTTTATTATGAGTAAGTATAGCATCCCTAGTACTATCCCTGATGTTTAGTTAAGCGAGACTGCCTTCGATCTGCATTTATACGTGGATTTATTTCTAAATAGTCTGCCAAGGTCATATTTGTTTACGCTACGTTGTAACATCGCACATTATGACACTAAAAATGACAAGTAGAATTTGAAGGTTATTAAATTAATTCTTAATTCTTTATTTAAAAAGAAAACATTGTTAATGTAATAATTAAATTATGTCTATTCTGTGATTCCTCATCCTCGTTGCATCTACAAAATTTGAAATCTGACATCAATGCTGAAATTTAATATGACCTTTGGCAGACTATATTTGGAATACTTAGCATGACAATAACTATATAAAATCATCATAATCCAGAAGTCCAGAAATTTCGTTATATTTATTGTTCGACAATAAAATTGTAAAAAAAAAATATACCGTACCTACTCATGTCCCTATAGATCTACTGGGTGTCGACTGACAGATATCTAGCAAGCTCATTTGTACAGTGAATTATAATAGAAAGAAGTCCAAAAATGGTCCCTGTCGTTCTCTCATTCTCATTTTATTTCAATTACACATTCATATTATGACCGCGCATCATTTATTTTTTCGGCCTGGATTTAATTGACAAAAATATTATTGAATCAGTCGTACTCCTTCCTCTAAATCCATAAAAACTCAGTTTCTTAAAAAATATTATGTCGTGGGAAAAGCAATGAAAAGCCTTACTTAGGTCCAAGACTGATATTACGCTTTCACAATTATTATTATTGGTCAGTTCAATCAAAATACCGCTATAAATAAACCTTTTCGAAAACCAAATTGATCAGAAATCAGTAATTTATAATTTTGTGAAAATACATAATATGTAGGTAATCACAAATCTTATTTCAAACAAAAAAATCACATGTTTTAGGTGAAATTGGCAGCATTAATGTAGGTCTAAAATTATTCACACGTCGTTTTTCGTATATGAAAATGTATGATAAAGCCTCATCTAAGGAAGATGGAAATATATCTTTACATATGCGGGGCGGGCTATTGATTTGATAGCTCGGGTCAAGGGAACAATAATAATAACCTGCTTCTTCATCAGACTCAAACTCATACCAAAACCACTTTTATTTTTAATATTCTAGATTACCTGCCGAGTTACCTGCCCCATGCACCACAAGAAACCTCTGAAAATTTAACCCGGTCACATTTTATAGGATCAAGCTCACAGGAAGAAAGATCCAGTAGTAGGTAGGTTGTAGGCAATAATAAACTCGTCAGGCCTTATACGGCAGTATTTCCATGATGAGTATTATTGTTTCTTTTGGAGTTTACTGTATTGGATGACAGCAATACCACCTCTCTCAGAACAAAGAGTGCCTTTTCATAATATCTACGAGAACCAGCGAACAGAACGCTACCCTGCATGATATCATCACATTCCAGCTAGGAAGGCATTGTTAAAAATAGATAAATTGATAAAAAATTGCAAAAACAAAAACAATCATCATCGACATTCAGTAACATGTCAGAATTTCGTTCAATTTTATCAGTACGAAAAAATTCAAAACGTCTGCCGCCATTGTCTTATCGCTTTTGACTCATAACTTATACAGAAGTCAGCATTAAAATTTAAATTAAATTCCGATCAGAACAATGAACTTTCAAATTTAGACACATTACGCACTATTTAATTTGATTGTTATTATTAACGAAAAGAAAATTATCCAACAACTTTATTTTCTAGGAGAAATGGTGACTAACTCACGCAAACCATAAAAAAAATATTAACAAAAAGAATCCATTTTGAATGCAAATTAACATTAAAATCTTCACGCACCACTATCAAAGAAGTCCTTTTTAATTTTAATTTTTCTAGTTATGTTACTACATACACCACTGTTTAAAACTGCATGTAGGCAGGTATACAGGTATCCCAGCTCATTCGAGTCAGTCTCTGTAGGCTAAACGATGGATTTTTTCAAAATCCTTTTTGCAAATTCAAGTTCAGAATCACAATGGCCATAATTTTAAATTATTTTGGACTGTACAGAGTCTCCGGTATGCCAGTGGTATATCAAAGTATTGTTTTTATTAAAGTATTAAAGTATTGTAAAAAAATGTTTGTTTAATGGTTATTAAAACTTAATGTTATTGCATTTTTAGATTATCTGAGATGAGAAAAAAATGATTGGTTTTTATGGGTTGTGAGTTATAAGCAAGTGAAAATTTTTCTTCTATTAAAGAAAAATCTTCATTCCATTAAAGAAAAATCATAACTTTGATATGCCCCTCTCATTTTGTTCCGTCCCCGTGAATCCTTTGCCCATAATTTCCCTCCTTTTTCGAATTATGCACTACGGGAGGGGAAAGGGACAACAGTGCGTGCGCCCATGTCAAGGGCACTGCAACAGAGTACCTACTCTAAAGAGTTCGAGTGCACCTGTACGAGAACCGATCGAACCCTCGTCGCATCTTGCAACGCGACCGTATGGCCCTTGTCGCCGAATAAAGCTCTAAAATGATGTCTATACATGAGATGAGATGCATGTACATATACATGTATTAAGGTAGGTGCATAATTCTTATCCTATAAGTTATACCCCTTAATTGCTCCACAAATTAGTTCCGCTGGTCCTTTGAATCTTCTAAATTAATTAACTTTAAAAACGCGTGACTTATGGCGCAAATAGAATAATTTGCGTATATGTAACACTTGTGGACACTCTGTATAGTCCAAAATAATTTTGAAAACATCCATCGTTTGGCCCACAGAGATCGACTCGGATGAGCTGGGACACCTGTATATAGTTTCTACTGTTTTGGGAACGGTTAAAGAAAACACTGGGTTTTTGGTAGACCATACAATAATGCTGGTTTGAATTTGTATGATTACATTTATGAATTATGTACTCATGAATGCATTTTTGTTGCATGTCACGGCTCAACCACAAAATGATTTCATTATTAATAATGGCTGGTCAATATTAATATAGACCACACTTTTCTGCACATATAGTCCGGTCAAACTAGACATTCAAAGATACATAAATTTACAACAAACTGAAAATGAGTAAGATTGTTCAAAACATAATTAAAAATAAAAATTAAATGTTCCCCATCGTTCCCGTACGTGGAAAAAGCTTACTAAAACTTAAAGGTCAAAAAAATGCGCTTTTCGCGATTTTCAGCAAAACGGAAAGTTTTATCATAAAATTACCTCAGACAAAAATTGTAGATCATACACTTATCTAGGTATAAAAAATGTATTACTATTTTTTTTCCTAAGACGTTTCTGAGATATAGCGGTTCAAAAAGTTGTAGAAGCTGTAATCGTCATCATAATTATGCACACGTTTCCACGCCACCTATGAGGTGACTTGGCGCGTTTTTTTTAACGTGGTGTGCCAAGCTATATCTCAGAAACGGTGGCTCTTAGGAAAAAAATTATTATTTTTTTATTTTTTATAGATAATCTTATGTATGACCTACAATTTTTGTCTGAGGTAATTTTATGATAAAACTTACCGTTTTGCTGAAAATAATAAAAAAAAAACATTTTTTTGACCTTTGACTTTTAGTAAATTTTTTTATACTTTTTATAACTTTTATTTTTATTTTTAATCATGTTTTGAACAATTTTACTCATTCTCAGTTTGTTGTAAATTTATGTACCTTCACTCTTATTTTTTGATCTAATTTGACCGGTATACCTATAATATTCGAAATGATCAATATTTCGGATAACTCAGGATAATGTCCACTTTGATCGGGTCAGATCATGATAATTTATACACAAAATGAACTTGAAATACTAATTAATTATTTTGGACTTTCATACCTTTCAGAAATTAATTATAAGCGAAAAATTTAACTTGTTAAGTTTTGAAAAAAAGAATTCAAATGTTTTTTTTCACCTTTTTTTCTTCTTTTTCATTGACACCCAAAGTATTTTTAGCTGAGCTACTTCATTACTTAGAGGTAAAAATTAATGATATCAATAATTATTACAATTATTGGTTTAGTAATACATATTACATACCTACCTATAGTTTTCTTTATGGAAAAATAGTAAAAGATGATAAGAAAGTGTTTGGTGTAATAAAATATCTGTTTGAAGTTACAAAACCGCAAGATGAGTTCTTTCCGAGTAAATATTGGTTTTGTAAATATTGTAACTATTATTGTTGTAATAAACATATCATCAAAACACGAGTAATTCTAAGTAAAATGAAACGAGGAGAGCAAATAATAAATTACTGATATCCTATTTAAATATATTTACATATAGCACATAAACCTGAAAGCTCGCTTGAAAGGTATCAATTCTTTTCTTACATTGATGAAATT
Source organism: Malachius bipustulatus (assembly GCA_910589415.1). Lineage (NCBI taxonomy): Eukaryota > Metazoa > Arthropoda > Insecta > Coleoptera > Melyridae > Malachius > Malachius bipustulatus. The sequence goes on from OU342630.1 coordinate 38,693,250, forward strand.
TGATTTTTTTATTTATTTGTACATTGTTATGTTGTGTTTTGTACCAAGCAACCTACTTATTCGGTTAGAAGGATTCTTATTGAGTAGGTATATAAATACATACCTTGAATTTGAATGAAGATATTTGATGGATGAGAATACGATAACATGAGCAAACATTTTGAAAAATAGCTTGTTTCATATAAATAAAGACTTCATTTAAAATTTGTTGATCATAACTATATGTAATAATTACCTACCAGCTGTTGTAAATTGTTTTTAATAAGAGAGTTCTATCATTAGATTTTTTTACAAATCGACTAACCTATATGATTTATAATTTTTGCAAAAAAGTTGAAGGGACTTTACTGATATTTCTGTGTACTTGCTTCTTTCTTTGGCTTCAATTTAACCTGATATCGATATCGAACCACCTAGCGGAATCGAAAAGTCAATAGCCAAAGCTGTTTAATTTTCATCCTCCAACGTAAGAATGGTAAGAAGATAAAATGGTCAAAGATCCTGCCAAATACATACATTCTTAACCAGCTAGTCCAAACACCCCAGTGTTATCCTATAATATAGGGCAGACTATATTATTGTCTTCTCCGCATTAATTTTGCAAATTTTATTAAAGAGCATCATGTTGAAGATGATATTAATGTTCTTTTGTTACTTAGCGTTATTCTAGCGGAACGTAAACTTATACTGCATGACATTCCGTTATATGAACAAAAGATGATCACCCTGTGAACTTGCCGCACTACATCGTAAAAGTATTTGGCAACTTTTAGCTCAAAAAGTGTATAGGTACATATACGATGGAGCCAAATTTTAATTAAGATTCGGGAGATTTAGATGTTGAGCAGAACCTTATTACTTATAACAGATGTCCGAAGAAAATTTCACTTCATGGAACTGCATGTGCTGCAACATTGTATGTAATAATTCTATTTATATATCATTTTTTGCGAAGAAATCATATACGCTATTCAAGATAACTTTTTTCCATTATATAAAATAACTAATTTTATTAACAAAAAATAATTATATAGTCCAATCCGAGGTCACTGCGACGCATCTTTTGATTGTACTTGACCTTAATTGAATCTTCTCGATTAACCGACTCCTGGGAGTTTCCTTTTCCGACGTTTTTCATTGCGTATAATAATAACGATCGTGTCGAGATAGTAGGACGAATTTGTCCTTGCCATGTTCACTCGGTAAGGATAATTTCACGGCTGTTCTTTCACACGTATGTGATCATCATCTCCATCATGTATAAATCGCATTTACATAGAACACCAATAATTCAGTCAGATGTAACGTAGAAAATGAGCGTGGGCTCGCTTTGTATGCTTAATAAGTTAATTCAGACAATCACGGTTGTTAAATTATTTCAGTGTTGCTGGGTTGTTACAAATATCTGTGACCCCCTAGGTGACCCCCTGATGCTAGAGTAATATATGAGATATTTATACTTATGGGGAGACATGGAGATATGTTTTTCATTTAAATTTTTTGTCATTATTTGTTTGCGCCCTTTGTCGTTGAAACATTTCTATAATAATTATTGTTATAAGTAATACCTTGACTAAAAAGAGAATGAAATTTTAATAATTTTATGATTTCATATATGAAGTAAAAATTCAATTAAGTCATAATACAATTCAGAAGCTGGATATTTATATTCCGAAACGATAATGAATTCTTGAAAGCTTATGCAGGGTGAATTCGTCATCGTTCTGTTAATCGGGAGCAGTCCAGGGAAGGTATCTGAGTGTTTTACGATGAAGGCTTTTTGGTTTTGTTGTTTTAGGACTTTTAGGCCATTGCAAAAACAGAATTTAATTTTACCTAGTTACACTTTATGATATGTTGGCGTGGATTATTTTATTTGAATAAAGTTTCTCTGCACAATACAGGAGATTTACAGCTTTGTATCTCTATGAGCTGGTGATGAGGTTTTATTCAGAGAAGAAGGAATGTGCTGAATAAATTAGCCAAAATATTCAAAAAGTTATCCCCTTTCAGAAGTTACCACTTGAGATTCCTTTTCTTCACGATGATCTTGCTTTTTCAACCTCCTTTGGATTCAAGGTCCCTCATATGTAGCTTTTTTAGGTCGGTTTTCTTTTCTTATTTTCTCTACATGAAAGGAAATCAAGTGATATAAATGTCTTAAGCTAAGTTCAATTTTTAACTAATTACCCCTTTACTTATGATATTTCTTGTAAATTTGAAATGTGAAATTATTCATTTGATGGATTTCAGTGAATTTCAGTGGATTTCAAGGAGTTTTCAATAAAAATAGCTTAGACATAAATTTACCTATTTGTTTTCTTTAAAAATGCATCAAATACTACCAAATATATTTTTAATCACTTTTGTGGCGACTACAATCTCTTCTTCCGTGATTTTTTTTTTGTTATTGGATATTATCGATTTTATAAATGTAACCAATTTTTGATAGTTAGCGGTTCTTGAGGTCTTAAAATGGGGATTATTTCTCATTATCTTAATTAATTTTACGGGATGTTTTATAGTTTTTGTGGTCTACACAGATAATCATAGAGATGTTTTTTTAGTAAGCACTTTTTAGTATGTAGTTAGTTACCTAAAGAGAATAAAAGTTTATCTGCTACTGCTATAGTGATATGCCCCAGAAGTAACATTTAAATATTTTTATAATTCGTAAATTCTCAACTCTTCAACTTTTCAGTCGTGCCCTAATTGGCTATCTCATTCAGGTTATAAGTGATATCGAAACGCGTTTTCTCCTTTTGTGAATAACCATGCAGCTGCTTTAAAACTTAATGCTTCAGGTTTCTTTCATTCTTTCATTCCTTCTTTTTTAAGGCAAATATATTATTCTCTGTACATTCAATTATTTTTGCTATAATTTATTGTCGCTTTATGTGATCGGTAAGTGTTTATTTCTCGTTTCAACATGAGGATTTTTTTACTTTTCCTATGAGTTTTAAAGAATTTTTTTTAACATAAGGACCTAAAATATTATTATGTTAGAAAGTTGTCTGTTTAATATCAATTATTATTATAAGTATTAACCGAGGTATTAACTTTGCATGCTATACTCGATGCTATATAAAAATGTACTCATATACAGAGTGAGTTTTTTGACCTGAAACTTTCAAATATTCTATTCGACTAATATTTATAGCATTCTACGCCAAAATTAGTGTTAAGTTAGTCTCCTCCCTCTTTCATCGTCGGTGGCGCGAGCGGTAACTTTGGAATCTTAAATGGGACCCCGTATTTTTTTACGCAGATTTTGTGGCTCCAGCTACACATAGAATACTACGTTGGATTGGTCTGAAGTTGTGTCTGTTTCTATCGAGGTTTCTATTCATCATTGTGTAATTTTTTTACTGCAAGGGTATGAAGAATCTTATGGAGGTTCTCGGTAGGAGAAATCGGACAAAAAGTAATTTCATCAATTACAGCGACATTTATCTTGAATCAAAAAAAAAATGTTTCAGACAAGTTTTACGTATTTTTAGCTGTCAAATCCGAATCTGCAATAAAAAATAAGTGATCCTATTATTCCTCTATCGAAGACTTGAAATTTACCTCTCGCCATATCTACAAGGAGAAGGAAGGAGGAAAATTTCTTACGTATTTTTAGGCGTCAAATCCGAATCTGAAACAAAAATTATGGTTTCTATATTTAAGAAGTTAAAGTTACCCTCCTCCCGCTCCACCTACAAGGAGGGATGGGGACTAATTGTGCACTAATATATTTTTTGCAAGTGTGCAACTAAATCGTATTTAGGTGCTCCCTTAAATTAAAAATTAGCAAATTTTTTGAAAAAATTGCAACGCTGTCTTTATAAAACAACTATTGCAGTAGGTATATCTAGAATTTTATTTGTTTATCCCATTTTCTGACGTATACAAGATAATTATACATTATCGTTGTAGAGTTGTCATCAGGGAGAATCTGCTCTGCTAAATTTAAATTTTTTCGCGAAAAAAGAAAGAAAAAATATAACTTTTATACGAAGGTCTTGCTATACACTGTTTCGAGGGTCTTCGTAAGAAAAACATTTCCTCAAAGTTTCATATCTATAGATAAGTTTCACACTCGGTTTCACATTTTTTAATTTACAAATATTTTTAAATTTAATTCTGCAACAATAATTGAAAGTTTTACATGTGGTAACTCTTTTTAATGTACGAATTTGTGAAACTTTGAGACAATAATCCTCTGAGATGACCTTCTTTAATAAAAATGCTTTTCTTTTTTTATTTGCGAAAATAAATTTTAAATTTCGAAGTCGATCTTTGCTCCAATATATCACCGGTAGGGTGCTCCGATATATCACCAGTAGGGGGTTGCCATGTAAAAAAAAATTATGATGTCCTTGGCAAAAAACTAATGACGTAATAAGTAAATATTACTTAATAATTATGTTACCCGTCAGAAGATGCCAGTTTAAAAAACAAAATCAAAGCGGTTTCCATAGAAACATCACACAATGTAGAATAATGATTCATTATTAATTTTGTTTCAAACTTTATACACACAATGTATTTTGACGTTTAATTAACATGTTAATATTTCAATATCATGTAGGTATTATAAAATGTAAATAATGATCTGTTGTATAAGAATCCACCGAACTTCTACACTTCTCAGTACCTTTTTTGATTAAAAACAGTCCTCCATCATTTTGTAACACCAACACCTCTGTATTTTCCGCAGATGTTTTCTGATTGTCAGTTCTAATTTAATAAGTCATCTACGGTTGAAGAGTGTTACTTCTGTTGTTTGTATAAAATTAATTTTGTTTTCAAAAACCAATTAATCACCTTCAAGATAAAAGAATGAAGGAAGACAAAATTAAGAGTCCCATAAAGATTATCCAATCTCAAATTTGAAAAATTATTTTTATACTTCAGTCTTTCGGTTCATCGATTATTTATAATGAAAAATGTTTGTAAATAGTGAATATAAATACTTGATAAGGGTATCTAATTATACCTATCTTCAATTAAATAAATATAAATAGAAATTATTAAATAAATGTGATACTCTAATTAAAATCGTTACATCACAATTTTTTGCTCTTGTGGTGCATCAGTTAAAGCCTGAATAACTATTTTTACCGGCACCACAGACACTTTCGTATTTCTCTCTGGTTTGAAGACTTGAAAAAAAAAATTTGATGAGCAAAAGACATTAATGACATTTCGCTTGTACACTATAAAAGCAAATAGCACCGAAAAACAGAAATCTAATCGAGTTAAAACTTTTTATTAGGATTTAATAGTAACGCGCTCGCTTTGATAGCTATCACATCTGGAATCTGCGAACAAGTTTTCTAGGAAATATCCGCTACCAGACTACATACTGCAGTGTAGTAATGTTATTATGTAATAAAACCCCACTGCAACTGCTTTCATTCAACACAAACATGGCAACTGAATTTGAATTATCAAATGAATTGCTGCGTAACTGTTTATCCGGTACTGGTACTTGGGTCTCGTACTGAGTGGTCTGGAAAGTTGTGAAAGGTCCTTTTTGAAGTTTTCAAGTGCGTGCTTCAAACAGTTTCAAATTAATTAAAACTCTTTACTCTTTTATATGCTAGTGGCTGCTTTATATGAGTTCTGAACAAGTTATTGCTTTTATAAGAGCTACTATTGCTGGTAGGCTATTTTAATAACGATGAGGAAATAAAATCTGTTTAGAAAATGCGTTTCGTGTTAATAACACGAATACCTAGTCCTAGTCATAGTTTTACTAGCCCTAATAACATGATAGGTATTATTTGATACATGCAGAATATATTGAATTGGTGTTGGATCTATAGAATTTAATAATATTACCTACGTATTATTATATTCAATTATTGCAATTTCTATGAAAGGCAACACTGATGAGTGGATATCCTGATTAAAATGTCATAATATTCAATTAGCAAGTCAAATGGCTATCGTTGATAATAGTGGTATTGAAGGGAATTGTCAGACTCGCCATTCTCCCCTTCTGTTCCTTCCTAGGAAAGTTCCGGAGTTTCAGGATGAAGACAAAGGTTGTTACTGCCACCCTATCGAAGCTGAATGATTATCTGATGGAAAGACATGAGGCAGACAGTAATTTAATTAAGAATTGGTCGAGACGGAACATTTAACAGAATAGTCAAGTCAATCCTCTTTTATAGCTTAGTTCTGTCTGAAAAATTGTACCTACTTAATCAAGATGGTTTGAATGTGGTACAGGGTGTATGTATTTGGTTGAAGTACCTATGTAGTGAGTTTCACTTTATGTTGATTCGATAATATGGAATTGGATTCGGAAACTTTAACTGTGTTTGAAGAAACGATCGATATTTCTGAATGGAAAAGTCTTCCAGAAAACTTTTTGAGGTATCGAGTTTTTACTGAAGGAAAGTTTTTTGTTTCCGACAACTTTCTTTATATATATGTGTCTTCTTAACTTAAAAATTAGGTAAAAGCTTCAGGCTTTGTTTGCCAATTCAATAGTAATGGTACCTCATTGAAATTGAAATAATGTTCATGATATAATGTTATTTAATTTTTTTTTTAATTGAGTATGGATCCAATAGAAAATTTACAATAAGATCCTATGCCTAAGTGATAAATCGTCAGGTTCTTTCAGAAGTTAATAAATGAGGAAATGAAAGAAATAATAGGTAATTTATCAAAATGATACTATCTTCAATTAAGATTAAGAAGAATGGGATAACAAGAGGAACTCGCAACTAGAAATTGTATTGTACGCAGGAATGTTATAAGAGGAATAAAGATGATTAGAAACTTAGGAACTAATAATCTTTTGCCTTTGTAATTGATAATATATCCCATAAAGCTTTGAAGTTACCCATTGATTTGCGATATACGAGTATTATTACACAGCCGGGAGGGAAATTTGACTTAACTTACTATCTCCGGCTTCGCTTTGTGAATTTTAGGCTAACTCGGTCTTGTCTTAAAGGCGTGCATACGCGTTAAGTTTAAGTAATCTTCAAAATTTAATACTCCTTAACATTAAAATTTTTAATATTCACAATTCATAATAATGGTTGGGCTGCATTGGTTAAATCCGCGATTCGATAATCAGTGACTCTGCTCAACAGAGTGATGTCAATACCGAAAACTTGCCTCATATCGTCACTATGCGGCGGAGAAAAAGAGAGCGCACCCATGTATTGTTACCACTCTATTGTTTAGAGTCCCTGTGCAGTCTAATATTGAAGCGGAAAACGACTCGCGCATTTTAGGCTTCAACCATAAAGTCACATCTCTGTTATCTACCTACAGAGTCTATGCTCTATCTACCGATACCGAAAGATTTGTCGCGCATCCGAGGTTTGATAATCAGTGACCTCTCCTCAATAAAGTGAGGACAATAGAAACACGTATCTTATACCTCTCCTACCCTATAGAGAGAGCACCTACAGAGTTATCCTAAATACCTCATTCTGATGAAAAATGTTCCTATTAACGTGGGTCCGCAAATGCACCGTTTTTGAGATACAGGGTGAAATAGAAAGACTTTTTTCAGTTTAGAAAAAAAATTGTATGCTAATGGCGAAGATTTTAGGATTGCGTGAGGCTTTTTTGCCCCTCTATTATCTACGACACTGAGAAAATTGACATTTTAAAAGCGCATTTCAAACGGCCAATATTTTCTGAACAAAATAGGTAAACTTGGTTATAATAATTGCTTACGTAAACCGTTTTCGAGAAAAAAACAGCCCTTTTATGATGAAAAACTCTATTTGGATGTCTCAAAACATGTGTCGGAAACAGAGGGACAAAGAAACTTCTCTCAATTCTAAAATCTCCGCCAATGTCACAAGAAAAAAAAAAAGAATTAATATTAAAATGGCAGCTAGTATCAATGATATTGACATGTACACATACTGAGTTCTGTATCTCAAACGGTTCCCGAGATATATTTGAAAAAAAACTGAATTTTTATTTTTGACATCTCAAAAAACCGTATCTCAAAAAAGCCATATCTCAAAAACAGTGCGATTTGCGAACCCACGTCAATAAGAACTTTTTCCCTGTAGCCAAGTAATTACCCCCTAAAATTTTTAGGGTCAATAAAGGGTAACCCTGTATTGTCATCACTGTCTGCCAAAAAAATTTATGGAAATTATCGGCACTACACCTCAGAGAGACATCCATCTATTGTCAGTTCTGTTGTCGCAACTGTATTGTTTAGTCACTGTAACATCCGAGCGTCAAACGACGCACGCATTTCTGGCTTCAACCTTGAAGTCACATCTCCGTTTTATAGAAAGAAAAGATGTAAAAGATGTAAAAAAAAAAAAATTTGAAGTGCAATACAAGCCAAATAAACGTTTCTATCGTTCTTGAGATATAATTATTATTACCCTAAGGACTGTGATTTCTTGAGAGAACGGTGTAGGTATGATAATTATTATAAAATGATATTTTGGAAATATTGTGGCTACGAAAACCATGTAGGTTTATTATTAACAAAATGAATTTCCAGTGAATGTGTGTATACAATGCCTAATTTGAAACAACTCAGATTATTGGGTGTCGCATAAATACCTAAATAAAATTCTCTCTTTTTCTTTTATTGTATAGAAAAGTAATTCTTATCCGGAACTTTTGGCTGATGGGAAAGCTTCTTCAAATTATTATTGCCTAAGAACGTTTTTATTTCTGGACGTTCAGTTCTAGATCACTTTTGTACATTAATTCTTTTGTAGTGGTTGTTCAGTTCCCTATTTTTATGCCCGGAAAAGTAAGTTCTGCATTAGTTGATATAAAGCTGATTTCTTTCAGAACTTTTCTTTCTATTTCATTAGTTTCTGGGATTTCCTTCAACAACAACAGGAGGGATGTAATCAGGCAGGGCTCTTCTGTACCGAACTTTTATAGACATAAAAAGCTTCTGCTTTCATCAAGACTTTCGTATACATACATACATTCATACCTTATATAAAAATAAACGCAGCCAACCTAACGACCAGTATTGCAGCTTGCAGACTGCGGGCACGGTGAATTGATCTGAAATTGAATATCACACGTTCACGTTCACAGACGGTCAAGTTTTTATGTTGAAATCATTCAAGGAGCATTAATGATGGTAGGATAGTAATTTAACTTGTTGTAGGTACATACTTATGAAATAAGGAGGTAACTATTTACGGATTTTATTTTATCACTCTCTCGGAGTTCTGGTTGCGTTTTCTCAGAAACACTCTAGAGACGCCATTTTTAGTTTTGAGAGGTTGATATGTATGTGCAAACGGCGCATGATTCCACGAAGCCTCCTGAAAATGAGTTAGGGAAAAGAAAACATATTATTTTTTCTGGATTTTTTGATATCATAATACTAGTTTCAACAACTCTGTTACAAAATTTTATTCAGTTAGTAAGTAAGCTCACTGACAAAAGTGGCATCGTACACCTCAGACGTCGTCGCTTGGTGAAGATGTTATGTTGTAGAGACATGTGGGGCTACAATTCCACCCCAGTGGCAGGTCAGTCATGTGACGAGAATGAAGCCGAAACAAGAGATCGCTTACAGTTAGTCTGTTGAAGTTCAGACATGTGCCTTCTTGGACAACCGCAACATTTAGCTTTTTATGTATCTTATAGTATTTTTTATAAATTCCTTCTTTCACCTGGAAAAAAAGTAAAAAAAAAACAACTCATATTATATAGGCCTTTATTTATTAGCTTAGGGTGAAAGAAGCCTTTTAGAGAGAAACTCCAAGAGTCAGAAGCCGCTTATCTTTTTCCAAAGCGCACGCCTGCCCAATTTTTGAATAAAAACTAAATGAAACCCAATTCTAATAAAAGCTTGGTCAATAATATCTCCACATTTATAAAACACTCAGGCGTAGGTACTGTTTACACAAAAATAAACAACTTTTGTCTCATAGGCCCATGAGACAATCACAAAGAATTTCTGTCCAGTTATATCTCGAAAATAATTAAATAAATACGATGGAGATATGCAGTTTTTATGCGTTAGAGTGAGATGGGTATAATTCATTACGTAATTATTTAGGAAATTATCGTTTGTGAATACGGGCGATAGACTTTTTCTTCAAACTGCTTCCTATCTCTTGTTGTAAATCATAGACCTTCATTGATACGTTCACATAGATACGTTTTACAGAAAAACTCATCGAGACAAAAGAGTGATTATTTTTAGTCAGAGAACATGTCTGATTTTTTTCAGAATTTTCGAATGAAATATTGTATACCTAGGCGGTAAAGTGGTACTTTTCAGGCCTGAAGAAGATAGATACCCAGGTCAGGCGAGGCCTAGCCGAGCCTGGCCACTTTTTTGGTACATACCTGGAAAGAAATTTTATCGCCGTGGTTTACACATAATTTTTTATCCTGCACAATAATATGTTTTTTTTTTTAAATTTATTTAATAATATGAAATTTGGCTGTTTATTTCGAGGCGCAAGTGCTAAATGCATCTCTCTAATCGAACGAACTGATCTAACCGTACGAACTAACCGAAAACCATAAATAAAAATAAAAAGAACATTCTATAACATTACCTCAATAAAATAATAAAGAAAGAAAATAAATGAAGATAATCTTCTAACCAGCTGATGTGCGAATCCTAAATAAAATAGATTGTTTTGATCTTATTTTGACATGTGTTACGTGTGTGAGAAAACTACAAAAGTGGCAAGTCAATTAAATTAGCAAGATTTGTTTCAATTGCAATTGGGTCGCCTCTAGCGTCAAAACGTGAAACTTATTTTACCACCTAGCGGTGGAGAGTGGCACTTTCTTTGTCTCTGTGAAGTCGACAAAGTTCAATTTTCTTCCAATGTGGGATGAAAATAAATATCTTCGAACTTAAATTTCTCCGAAATTATTCAATTAAGTGAAAACACCCCGATTGAGAAAATCAAAACAGGACAACTGGTCACTCAAGCTAAAGCCAGAATACTAGGTTTTTCAGTTCTGTTCCGTCATCGTAATTGATTTGGTCGTTAGAAATTATTGATATCTAATCCCGATAAACGATATGCTAATTTCATTCATCGATAATTCGTTCGTCAACGTAGGTCGTCAGTAATCCTCCAAAAATCGTGTTAATACATTTGTAATCATTAAATCGTATCGTCAACCTAAATTAACAGCGCCATACAACTGCGGTTTAATCGTTAAAATTAAGTGGTCTACAATCAAACATCAGGAGACAGAAAGCAGACCGAAGGTCAGTAACTACTTATTCGAATTACTTACTGTGCATACCTATCCTACTCCTGTTTCCTTCGTGGTTAAAACCCTGGTCCTTCAGCCTATAATTAAACCATTAATTGCCCCAAATTTTAGGAATTCGCCCGCATCAAACATTTTGGCCCTTCGACCCACATTCAAACAAGTTGATTCTAAAGAACATTATCTAAAGCTAATTATTTGCCTTTGGTCTTAGTGTAGGAAGCTTGAATTTAAGAGGATTTATATTATCAACCAAAATAACCCAAAAACATCCCTTGAAATCTCATCAAAGCTGCCAATTGCTTTGCGGTGCTATTGAAAGTTAACTTTCTTCTTTTAGAAGTCTGTTAGAAAGAGACAAAAAATGCCCTTAGAAATGATTCAGATACGTCTGAAGATGCTACATTAAAAGTAGTGAAACACGTGTAACATGTCCATCAATATACAGTAGATTTTTTTTAAACATTAGTCTTTTATCATCAATCAGTATGCAGAGATTCTACAAAGTAGGGGTTGAAAACATAAATTTTAATTATTATTGTAAATAAATTACTCACTTGGTCGAATTTAACGAAGTTGCCTCTGTTGCCAAACCGAACTAAGAGTTACAGTCGTGGCCAATACAATGTTTGTCATGTTAAGTAATAATAACGCAGAAAAAAAGTAGGTACAATAATTATTTTTTATTTCAATGATTTTTATGTTCTAGTCAATGAAATGTCTGTATTTTTAAGATTAGATCCGCTGCTTTATTAGAACATCCTTGCTCCCCGGATCACCGTCTGTCGGTATTCAGTATACCGGATCGTAAACGATGGGCATTGTGAATTGTGATGATCGATCCGGGCATGACGGTGTCCGGATTTCATGCCGTGTTGCTGTAATTACATGCATTCCGCCGCACAATATGAGACGAATTCGATGCAGATGTTCAACTTCAACATTGCGTCAAAATAATACTGCCGAAATGTCGAGCATTGCTATAAAGAGGACCTCCAATTTCTCCGTTTTACAGAAGTTTAAATTTGATGTCATTCGCACCCCACCACCCATCTTTAATAAAGCTGAGCAAAAAAAAATGTGTTATCAAAATAAAGACATTATTATAGGTACATACTATGACTTTGCAGTACCGTTGATCAACTGACTATAGATCAACCTTAAAGTGTTTTAATGTGGTCGAGATTGGCAACCATGCCATTAACCTAAAACATGTTAAGCAACTATTTCCACTTTCTGATTAATCGTTATTGTTATTTGGTAACCAATTTTTAACATTAAGTCAAATTCAGTAAAGCCCTTCGTCCACCGAGAAACCTTTAAAATGCAACCAATTGCTCACGATTGATGAATGAAATTTATCGAAGTATGATTTAGTTGCGCCGATACGTATATCTACTACTGATGGCCTGTGATTTGTCCGAAACGTGGATGGATCAAAATTGTTTATGTTTAGGTTTTCTTGGTGGACGAAGGTATACTTCCTTTTTTATTATTGTAAGGAATAAAAATGTAATATTTAAGTTTTTTCTGAGTATTAGTTGCCGCTTGGTCATAATAACAGCATAGAAGAAAAATATTTCAAATATCTAAAACCAAGATGGGGTTTCTAACTTTCTAATAAGCTATCTCCGGTTAATAAACCAATTGAATTAGTCGTTCATTATATCCAAGCTCGTGTACGTGTTAGTAAATCTTGTTTGACAATACAGGTAATTCATAAGTCAATACTTGTCGGTTACATCACAAGGCATAAAGCACCCATATAATATGATATATCTTCTGTCAATGGTTCAATAACCCAGGAGATGAGCGGTTTGCGAAGGAAATCCAGAGGCTCGTCATGTGCAAGAGTGACCCCTCAACACCATCATACCTCCATACAGTCGTTGTACTCCTCGAAAAACAACTCCTCGTATCTGTAATTATTTCTCAAAACCAGTTTTTTGTTGCATAAAACACTATTTTAATAAATTTCGTTTTTTTCTAGATTTTTTACTTTTATTTGACAGCTTCCGTATTGAAAGACTCGTTATCTTACTAAAGATCGTCAAAACCAGTTGCAAATAAAACTAATTATCTCAATAATCATTAATCTCTCATTAACTTTGAAGTCGGAAGGATGTAGGTAAATAGTTTATACAGGCTGTCTCAAAATTGGCGCCCCGTGCTGTTAAGACTAGATTCTTTGAGCTAAAAAAAAATGAAAATCGAAAGTTTTTCTGTTTGTCCTTCGTTTAAGAGTTATTGTTGGAAAGGGTAAAAAATTTACATTTCAACAAAACTTTATTAGAACTAATGATATTAAAAAAATTGTCCAGATTTCTTGTCACAGAATGTGTTCAAATAGGTCGCATTCTACTTCGAGGCAAAGATTCTCGCACCAACAATCATGGAAGCACGAACTCAGCAGCGTGAATACGAGCTACTACAGCTTCTTCATTCAAAATTGGATCGCGGGAAACTTGTTCTTTCAAGTAGTCCCAGAAAAAGCAATCCAGAGGATTCAGAAGAAATTTAAGATATTTCTCACCTGTAGGTATTCCATAATGAGCCGGTGTATCATCATGCATGCTGGAACCAACAGTTTTATCCGAGTACCAACAGTAAAATCATAAAAGTATTGTAGCGCATTAATTAGTTTTCTGTTTGGATTAAAAAGTCGCTTTCGCGGTTAATGAGCAGTGTGAATAAAATATTGAATTATTATCTTTCACTATGGAGGTGCCGAGGTGCTTATTATACTTATTATACTGTTCACTGTAAGCTTGGCCAAACTTCAGGGGGTGGATTATTTAAGCGATTATGAAACTAAAAGTTCATTTAAACATAATAGGTTCGGAAATGCATATTTTTCTTCAAGATACAGTAGGGTGTTACACTTTTATTGAAAAATCTTCTTTTTCGAATAAATCATAAATGCGCTTTACCAAATATTGTTGAAATTTGGCAGTTATTTTGCTGTACTAAGGAACTAATTTATCCCCAACTGAAATGAAATTATTAAGTCCAGTGGCGTCCTGGGACCTGGGGAGCACATTAACGAATATTATTTTGAAAAAAAAAACATAAAAGAAGTAAGTGCTTTTTATTGAATTCTTATTTTTTGTCAGATTAAGCAATTTTAAATTAATTTTTATCGTATCTTGATTAGTATTTGAAATAAAAAATAGAATAACCAAGAAACATGGGGATAAATAAAAAAATAAAATTCGTTAGTTTAAATATATTAAATGTTTTCAAACCCTCGCCCCATACAAATCACTCTGCATTTATCGAATTTCCTAGGTAAATTTTGTTGTAGGCATACATATTTCATATTTCATAAACTGTTCGTTTCCTTCAGAGTTGGATCTTATATCGTTCAAAGCCGGGCAGGGTAAACGGTAGTTGGAGGGTCTCCGGGGATTTTGGGGTTTAATTGGGGTCTCCAAACCTCAACTTCCAACCGCTTATATCACCGCAGAATACCATGAATCTCTAAATCCATCTCTGAGATGTCGCCGTCTAGGTGCAGTTCACATTGAAACTGTGTTGAATTGAGAGAATATGTATATGTATGAATATGAACGTTATGCAGCTCATGCATTATGGAGTCCCTTTTGTCTTGTAAATTATTGTAAAGACGTAGATTTAATGAAAAATCTTTGGAATTCAAACATGAACTTTCAAATCGTATGGATTTTCTCTACAGTGAAAGGGTTGATGATGAATAATAAAATCTTTTGATAAGAAATAATGACAACCTGGCCTAGAAATTAGCTGCATACAATCCAAGCATATCGCCAGATTTCGTGATGAACTTGCATTTAACATAAGTTGTTCAGAATTTTTTGTTTAAAGCTCTTTGTTTCATTAAAAATATTACTCTTTCAATTCGGTGTATTAATTTACCTACGTCCACATTCAATACCTACACATTCAAAAAATTTCTGAGAATGGATTGAAGTTGATTGGGAAACTGTCGGTTTTTGTTTAACACTAACGATAAAAACAACTCATTATTCGTTAATTATAATTATTGTTGTGTTCATTTCAAAGATTAACATTAGACAAAACATACTCGTATACATAATCGTAGATCCTTATAAAAAGAAAGGAGAATTAAAAAAAATCAGAAAGACAGTAAGGCACTTTATCTTACGGTAATAGAGAATATAGGGCTAGACTTTTCTTATAGCAGCAGTAGTAATACAAGCGTATAACACTGAAACATCAGTGTAATCATATAAAAGATTGGCCCCGTCTGTATCGCATGATAAAAAAACACTCTGTATGAGTCTATTCTCATATTTCATCGTTAAAGTGCAGTTTCGTCAAATTCCTTTTGCTTTGCTATGAATGTGGGCTTGGTATCGATGACTCACATATTGGGGTTCCTGTGCAATCAAGGGGAGGATCCTTCTTAGGGTGGACGACGCGAGGGTTGCAGGATTGATGCCCGGAGCCTGAAAAATTGACGACTTACGACACTATACCCCATTGCAGTTTAGTATTACGAGATGTGAAATGAAGAAAACCATCAAGAGGATGATAGCTTGCAAGTTTTATGTCCTATTGCCACGTTTTCTTCCTTATGACGCTAATATGAATAAGTTTATTACTCTCACTCGGTTGACGAGGTTTAACGAGTTTTTGGTTTCGAGACGGAGATCGTTTTAATTTTATTAGGTAGTTATAAAGATTTTCATAAAAACGTGTAGTATTATTTCCCATTTAAAATGAGGACAATAGCCTCCTTTATAGCTTCTCTTTTTTAAAGGAATCAAAGCTATACTCTTCATTTATTGTGGATTTACGATTCGAATTTTGTGTTAATTTAATATCCATTACTAATTAACCTAACTTGATCTTAAAAATTCTTCAAAAATTTTCTCCCAAGTCCCAAGTCTCCCAAAATTTTCGACTTCGTTCAAGTTTGGAAAAAAAAAACATAAAAACAACATCAAAAATGAAATGTTACTCGACGCCTGTGTTATTTAAATTTTTTGTAGGGGTGGCTCTAGGCGCTACAGGGATGCAAACATAATTTTGAAACTACAATAAAATTTTGTCCTCCTGTTTTGAATTGAACTGTTGCATTTTTTTCCAATATTGTTTTAAATTTTAACCAGATTTAAATTTTAGCTGGAACATACTGTAAGTATAGGTATACAGGGTGTTATGTCATTGAATGTCAATATTTAAGGGGGTGATTTTTGAGTCCATTTTAAGAAGAAAACTTCATAAGAACGTATGTCCTAAAAGTCTTAACTTTTGAGATACAGGGTGATAAAGTTTTTAAAAATAATTAATTTTTTCATAATATCTGTACCTAATACCTCTCTGGATATTTTAATGAAATTTAATAGACAGGTATTACTCATCAAGAGGCATTTTTTCATGTACCACATTTCGTTTTATCTCCACTAGTGACATCTTGCAGAAGTTTACCTGCATGTTTTTATATTTTTTTATTGTCATTTAACGACAATCTTGTGACCATGTAGAGAAACAGATTTTATTTTTTTAGGCGAAAACCGTCCATCGGACTGAAAAAAAACCAAGTCATCAAATTTGCTTGGAAATGAAAGGGGATTCCAAAAATGATTTCTCTATTTGGACAGAAATCAGTGGTGTACCATCAATGTCTGCCAAAATATGCCGGTAAAATTCTGCACGATCGTGCACCATCGTAACTAGTGGAAATAAAATGAACCGTGGTACCTACAGGAAAAAATGCCGCTTGATGCGTAATACCTGTATACGAAATTTCATTAAAATATCCAGAGCGGTATACGAATACGAGATATTACGAAAAAATGATTTATTTTAATAAAACTTTATCACCCTCTGTATCTCAAAAGTTAAGACTTTTAGGACATACGTTCATATGAAGTTTTCTTCTTAAAATGGACCCAAAAATCACCCCCTTAAATATTGACATTCAATTACATAACACCCTGTATAGGTACTTTTCCAAAAAAAAGAGATAATTAACAGTTTTGAACTGGAAATTTACACATGCATTTACAATTTTTGCACTTCAATTTACACTTTACACTTTGAAATTAAATTTACAGTTTGAACTGAAAATAATGAAAAAAAAAATTGACGGTAAACGCTCATCAGCGCTTCCGTAAATTTACCCTCATCTTCTTTACTTTGATCCACAAAATTAATTGAGTTTCCTTATTTGTTTATGTAGCCAAAGCAAAACTTTCAAGTTGAATGTCTGTGGTTCATTGATGACTCTACAATGACATTGAAAGCAAACGAATAATTAACGTCCAGAGGTGGTACTTTGGGAGGAGTACATTCTTTTCATTCCAAAGCGTGTCATCGATGTTTCAACCGTACACAAACTGAATTAACTTGATCAACTCCATTATACCGTGGCCGAATTCATGCAAGGTTTGCTTGACAGTATCATTTTTTTTTTAACTTTTTGCTCTATGAAAAATTGTCCGCAGATGTATTTTGTAAAAAAATAGTCGATTCTCAAGAAAAGCCGTTAGTTAATATTTCCATTTTCAACAATAATTAATACCTTCTTTCAGCTCCAGGCTCCAGAGTTGCTATACAGGGTGTCCATTGAATAATGTTTTTATTTCATATACCGGGGGAGCGATTTTATTGAAAATAGACTGGAAGAGGTAAAAAATGCTGTGAATGGGATATATGGTATGCAGCGTGTACAGACACTGTATACCTCGCTGTATACTATGTATTACATTTTCAGATTGAGAAAATTTAGTACGCATGGTTTTTAAAGCTGACGTTTGTAACTGTTACTTATAAACAACTGAAAAAGGCGATTTCCCATTTTCAAAGCAGCTTACATTTAAAACTCTCAGTGGATTAGATGTCCTTAGCTTAATAACGTTTCATGTGGTATCGCCTATCAGGTTAGCTGAAATTTTTATACAGGGTGATAAAAATTAATTACATTTTACATCACTATTATCGGTAGGCCCTCTACAGATTTTTTTCCGGGGTAGGTAATTTTAAAAAAATCGGTCACCTCGTATGTGAGATAAAATAATTATTCCATACATAGGGTACCCTGTGTATGAGGAGAAAAATCTATAATAATATAAACATCATTAGTTATTTTCCTGAAGGGAAATTTAAATATTTACGACTGAAAAGCAACATTAAAACTAGTTTTTCTTCACCCCTCATAACCAGATATTATTCTTTCTAAACGATTGCAATTTTTTATTTATTTACAATATGAAATAAGACCCTTCAAACTGTGTCTCTACAATGGAACTAATTGACAGGGATCCGAACCAGAATATAATCGCGTCGTGAACAGATGCAAATAAAACAATCCATCCCGTTTGTGTTGGAAACGGTGGCTTCAATTATTCAGTCGTCTGTCTTATATAATGATGATTATGGGTATTATACAGGGGGTTCCAGTCAGATAGACAGGCAGATGGTAATTCAACAGCGCCCTTATTGAACAATACCTCCTGCTCTCTCGTACAGGAAATGAATGTCAAGTAATGTCACTCAGCGATTCAATAAAAGCTGGAATATGCAAAATGGGGTAGATAGGAGAAGTAAAAGCGATTTGTTGAGTGAAGGAGGCAATTAGGGACAAAAATGTTGTAATAAACAAGGAGAGACATTTTGCTCAGTCAGCAAATACAACAATGAACAAGGCATTTACTTAAAACGCGTTTAGGAGGACTTTTTTGTATAAGAATAATCAAAGAGAAAAGAGGTGTCATAAAAGTATTAAAAAATTTTTCAACCTATTTGAGTATGATGTACATATTTAATTTAAGCTCTGAAACACAAAAAAAAATCTCTTTAATAAAGCGAGTATGCAAAAAAGGCAATAATATGAAATTCTTATTTTAAAGAAAATTCATTTAATATTACTGACTGAAAGTCTTGGAACTTTAGTTTTCTCTATTCGCATTACTTTCTGTTTAATTTAATATTTTCATATTTATACAATAAGTAATAATAATAGCACATGCTTTTCATCAGTTACACTTTTATTGTTTTAGTTTCAACGGTTTGATATTATAACGTATTACATAAAAGAATTCATGGGAAGAATTATTAGAAATATACACATGTTGTTTTGCTAAAATTAGAGCAGAAGGTTATGGACGCCTGAAAATTACTCCTGTTGAAGTGTGAAAGGACTCTATTTTTATAAACGAGGTTACGGATAGTGGAAATTGACGAGTTTGCATAAACCATTTGTGTTTTTATACACACTTTGCGGGATATATGATGTTCTGCAGAAGCTTTTGTAACGGGATATCAGGGAGAGTAGCTTTTGCTCTTATTTCGTTTTAGCGATTTAGCAAAGCGGAAAAATAATAATGAAAGAATCGGAACCTAGTAGAGCACAAAAGGATTTAGTCAGCTGAAACCGTGTTGTCTGAATAGCTTTCCTAATTTGAAGGATTCTATTCGCTTCAAACATTTACTTGGTCTGAAATGTTCACTCGGAGGAGATTAAACTCTTGTTGAATAACAGTTGAAAGCTGAAAGAAAAAACGTTTTTATTTTTATTTTCATTTTAAAAGGCTGGAAGTTTTCATATCTCGCTTACAATGAAAGTTACAATACCTAGTGCAAATCCGTCACCGCTAAGATTGCTATCTTCAAGGCTTGACCAAAATACTACTTGTTTCTCGTTACCCAAAAGAAAAAATTGAAAGTTGACTGAAATGAAAACTTTTGAAATTTTAAAATTATTGTCTATTAAACCTCTAATGTTTGAAATTATAATTATTAGCATAGGTGTAATAATTTGAATCTAGAGAAAATGCAGTAATCTGTAATTTTTTCTTTTTTCGTCTTTGAAAATTTATATGGGACAAAAAGTAAAACTAAAATATGTAACTTGATGAGATGATATATCCCACTTCTGATTAACCAAACGTGTAAGTATAAATCATAAATAGCTATAGATAACCAAAGTCATGAATAATTTTTTTTTTTTAATACTTTGGGTTTTTGATTTTTTCATTTTATTACTTCAATTAAAAGTAAAAGTTATGTAAGAACTATATAAAGTTAAGTTTTCTAGGAATTGTAATTTTTACAGAATTTGTTTCTACAGGGTGTCCCGTATCGTTATGTTCAAATTTTGTGAGCATATAGTAGGCTTATATCTTAGTCTAAAAAACCCAAAAGTGGCAGGTCTATCTGCATTCGTTACGAAGTTGGAGGCCTAAGAATATAATGTCTAGTAAATACCAGATTTAACTTGGAAAACCACATAAAGCTTATTTAATTGACCAAATCTTTAGTTTATCATGTGTTTAAAAATGTCATATTCCTTGCTGAATACAAACTTGTGCTCGGAGGCCTATTGCAGAAGTAACAGTCCTAATTTTTCGTATTTTTTTGCGACCGATCTCTTGACCAGCATGCTGAATACGATCCAATAATAATTGCTTTTTGGAATTTAGTTACAAACGCCAATTCCGAAATATGCTGGTGCCCCATATAATATTTGAATCCAAATGCCATTTCGTATGAGCAGGAGAACCTCTTCTAATGTTTATTTCGGTGACATTTACTCATGTCGTTACCACAACAATAAATTATTAGCCTAAACCACAACACATGTGGTTCTGTGGTTTTCAAAGTTGAATCTTGTTATTTACTAGTCATAATTTTCTTAGGCCTGTAACTTCGTAACGAGTAAAGATAGACCTGCCACTTTTGGGTTTTTTGGGTTCAAAATTAAGCCTACTATATGCTCAAAAAATTTGAACATAACGATACGGGACACCCTGTATAACTGTGATCGAAGAAAAACAAAAAAAATTCGCTTAAATACGTCAATATGAAGTCATACTGCTTGCCGCATGGTTTTTTAATTTCTCTATGATATTCTATCTAAAAAGTTGTATTTTTTTAAGGAAAAAGAAGAATAAAAATGTTTGAAATTTATTTTTTGAAGTTTATTAGTTTTTGGTTTCCATTATTTTTTTCATACCGAATTGCATAAAAAACCAATATGGCGGCTATAAGAAAACAAAAGTTGGCTATGAAAACTTTGGGATCTAGTTGGCTTTGAAAATTTTTGTAATGTCAAACGGATAGCTTTTGACGACTTATGTAAGCCTACAAAAAATAATTAATTAATTTCCAATAATAAAAAACATATGGGTAAAATAAGAAATTTTGATTTTTCAGTTTTTTCAGGATATTTCAGCAACGATTGAAAATATTCAACAAAAAAAAAAATCTAATTCTTATTAAGCATCAAATTGTGCAACTTTTCTCTAATTTAACCGATCCTGTATCTCTTGCCGTTTCCGAAATTCCCATGTAGTTACTATTATCTGGGACACCTGGTATATCACGGTTTTTGTTACATACTATTTTGAAATTTTTAATAAACGCCATTATCTTATACAGGGTGAATTATAAAAAACGCCCCAAGCGATAACTCCGTTAATTTTGAAGATATGACAAAACTTTTCGGAACAAAGTGGCGTAGTTTATCATCATCTATATGTTGAGATAAACGTTCGATCAACACAACTTCCTGTTTAACCAGAAGTAACATCAACTTCGGGTTTTTAAATAGAACACCCTGTAAAACTTTATATTTTTTAAATGTCTGAAGAAATCTAATACAGGTGGTTTTCACCATTGGAATTTAGATTGAGCGGTTTATGAGTTATAAACAAGTGAAGATCGAAAATTTTCAACTTCAAAGCAGTGTAGAACTAGAACGGCTCAAGATATCTAAAAACAGTTTACATGTCCCTATCCTAACTTTTCATGTTTTATCCCACTATGTGGAGTAAATTTTAATACAGGGTGATGAAAATTATCCGATTTTTCATCACCCTGTATTAAAATTTAAACCACATAGTAGGATACTATGTCAAAAGTTAAGATAAGGACATGTAAACAGTTTTTAGATATCTTGAGCCGTTCTAGTTCTACACTGCTTTGAAGTTGAAAATTTTCGATCTTCACTTGTTTATAACTCATAAACCGCTCAATCTAAATTCCAATAGTGAAAACCACCTGTATTAGATTTCTTCAGACATTTAAAAAATATAAAGTTTTACAGGGTTTCTATTTAAAAACCCGAAGTTGATGTTACTTCCGGTTAAACACAAGTTGTGTTGATCGAACGTTTATCTCAACATATAGATGATGATAAACTACGCCACTTTGTTCCAAAAAGTTTTGTCATATCTTCAAAATTAACGGAGTTATCGCTTGGGGCGTTTTTTATAATTCACCCTGTATAAAGTCACACCATAGATCTAGTAAGCTCAAATTTAAGCTTTAAAAAAGCACAAACTTATGACAAAAAAAAATTAAAAAATGATTGAAAACAAAAAAAATCTCGTACATGGTGCGAAATTTTTGGCGGACACTGTATTAATAGTGTCCAAAAAAGCTAACCGTGATCTTTATGATTATGTATTAAATTAATGTTTTAACGATTTTTTTTACTTATTCTTAAAATTACTCTCCTATAATAACACAGAGACGATTCCAATATTTACCTATTTAATACTTCCACTGCGTTCCAATTTTACTCACTGATTTATCAGAATGGTCTTATGGTTTCATTCAAACCAGAGTAACACAAATAATTGCAGTTAAATTTTAGTTTGGATCAATTAACAATAGTTTGTAATTTGTAATAGTGTTACCTAACATTCCTATCATTACTTATACTATGTACTAATTATTAACTGTTAGGATTTATAGTTTCTTCGATAGTTTCATGCAAAGTTTCGATAAGTCATAGGTATAGGGATGTGATGTAATTTCCTAGAGAAAAATGTATTAACTGTACAGTGTACAGGAGCATGTACATACAATAATATTTTGATCTAATGCAACTAAATCAACATCAACTAAGTTCCATTGAAGCGTTTCAAGTTTCAACACTGAAAGTTACCTATGTTATGAGTAATTTGCATTGGATAACATGTCATGTGTATGTGATTTTACTATTATCCCTTCAATATCTAATTTACATCAGCAAATAATGATCAATAATTATTATGAAGGCACATAAAATGATGGGTATTGGGCTATTGGGCACAGTGTTTGTGTGTACATAATTTGCATGCAAGCATAACCCCTGCATGTTTATTATATTTAGATACTTTTTCATTAGCACTTCAAACTTTCTCGTGATTTATCTGCAGATTTTATTTACTTAAAATACTAATAAATATTACCCAGAAAATACTGAGGTTATATTTGATTAACGGTCATTGTCCATGTATTATATTTTAGCACTGTATAATATCCTGTTAATAATGTAGTTTGCAAATGATAAATCTGATAATACGAGTATGTTATTGGCATACAAGTCTTGACAATTCACTTAATATAAGTATCATGCAAATTCGGCCATTGATCTTTTAACTTTAAGCACGAATTTGTGTTTCGTCTCGGTAAGCTGTATACTGTTGTACAGTCTGAGTCATAAAGTATATAATCCATCATCGAAGGGTGTATTTAAAGGATATTAGATACATTTTATTTAAACGCTAAATTCGAATTAGCATTAGCTTGAATACGTGATATAACTGAAAAGTCAATAATTATTTGCAAATAATGTGTAAATCAACTAGATGATAGAATGCTGTACTGTTTATCAGTTTAAAATTAAACCTCGATCGTGTCTATGTTTATGTTTGTAAGTAATTGAAAGTGCTTCTAGAAAAGTTTTACAATATTCCTAGCTTTCTTATAAAGTGGGTTCTGTAATCGATTGTGGAAACTAATGGAAAAATCTCTAGTCTCATATAAAAGGTGAACTAGGAAGACGAAGAACGCAATACAATTATACAAAATTTATGGTAACTCTGAGCTCAAAGTATTATTCATAGATATGTAATTATTGTCTATTCTTGTAAATGGTAGGTATAATGGTAAAAAGTAACAATAAGTCAATCATTATTATTGTTGCTAGATGGTTGGGGAGTATAAAGGGGTGTGGAAATTTCATGGGGCCGGTATTGGGATATCAGAAAAGATTAGAGCATTTTCACACGGTCCGATATTTCGTATACCTAGTTGTTTATAGTAACGAGTGACAGTGAGAAGTCTGCGAGAAAGGATAAATAGGAGACCTGCCATAATGGTGGTCGTTGTTGCTAGATTATTCTCAGAAATTATATTCTTATAATAATATGTATGTAGGATTAATTAATATCGTATCCTCCTTAATTTTCTGTAAAAAATATTGAAAATTGATCGTCTTCTATTGACAAAATAGTTGCTTGCGTCATTTTATTTTTATTCTTCATTAAAAACTGCATTTTTGTTTAATGTGAATAAACATCTTCCAATAATCATTGTTCATAGCATTTGAACTTGGCTGCACAATGTCAATGAACCAGACAACCCTTCAGTTAGTTAACAAGAGTATAATTATTGTAATACGATCCTCTTATCTGTCTTCGAAAGAAGTTTACGATTTATGTGCAGCATTTGACTGGATTGATCGTGTGTATATTTTCACTCACAATTCAGTTTGAGTAATATTGCCTCGGCTTACTTCGGAATTACCGCGTCCGACATGTCAGACTCGCTTAAATTGGGAAAAAGTTGCGCTTTTTAGGAGACCTTCCATGTATCTTTCAGATTTAAAGATTTTTTCATGATAGGTCACTAGATATTTGAAAAAAAATTAAATTTTAATTTTTTTTCTTTCGATAATAACTCACTCTGTATAACAGCTAGGGTTCTAAAAATTTGAATTCAACCCATTGCGCATAGTTGATATACAGGGTGCACCATATATCCTTCTCTATATTGCTATCTCCTGAACGCTAAGAGATACAGGGTCGGTTAAATTAGAGAAAAGATGCGCAATTTTGTGGCCATCTCGAATCCGTCAAGACATGCAAGATATCTGTGACTGCTCCTGAAATATCCTGAAAAAACTGAAAAATCGAGATTTATTATTTTTGCCATATCTTTTTTATTATTGGAGATTAATAAATAATTTTTTGTGGGCTTACATAAGTCGGCAAGAGCTACCCATCTGACATTTCAAAAATTTTCAAAGCCGACTAGATCCCAGGATTTTCATAGTCAACTTTCGTTTTTCTTATGGCCACCATATTGTTTTTTTTTATGTTGTTCGGTATAAAAAAAATCATAAAAACTAAAAATTGTTAAACGTTAAAAAATAAATTAAAAATTTTTTTGTTCTTTTTTCTTTAAAAAAGGAACTTTTTAGACCGAATTTCATAGATAAATTATAAAACCATAAGCAAGCACTATTTCGGCGTATTTTACAAATTTTGACGTTTTTCGACGGTTTTTTTTTGTTTTTTCCTTGAAAAAGGAAGAATAAAAATAAAATAAAATTTTCTTTGAAGTTTATTAATTTTTGGTTTCCATTATTTTTTTCATATCGAACGACATAAAAAAAAATATGGCGGCCATAAGAAAAACGAAAGTTGACTGTGAAAACTCTTAGATCTAGCGGCCTTGAAAATTTTTGAAATGTCAGATGGACAGCTCTTAACGGCTTATGTAAGCCTACAAGAAATTATTTATTAATTTCCAATAATAAGAAAGATATGGCAAAAATAAGAAATCTCGATTTTTCAGTTTTTTCAGGATATTTCAGGAGCGGTCACAGATATCTTGCATGGCTTGACGGATTCGACATAGCCACAAAACTGCGCATCTTTTGTCTAATTTAACCGACCCTGTATCTCTTGCCGTTTCCGAAATCCCCATGTAGTTATGTACTATTATCTGGGACACCTGGTAGGTATATCACGTTTTTTGTTACATATTTACATATTTGTTACACGTTTAGATGGCAAATAAACACATATAACCGACTTTCCTTCAAAACGACTGCAGATTTAGATGGAGCTTGCCCTCCTATGGGAAAGTGTACATTCCCATACGAAAAATGTATCAAAGTTTCTTGTTAATGTAACATGATCGTGCTCTCTAAAATAATAATTTGACACAGATTTGACGAATTCTTTACTACAATTATTATTATTCCCAGTTTCTCACAGAACGACTGAATATGAGTTTTGGGGAACTCGAGTTGTCCCCTCCCAATCCTCCCATCTTCATGCATCTTCATGTGACTTGTGACCTTGTGCGTTTATTACAAGGGACTTGTTCAAATAAATCACAAAACATGCAAGACACAAATTCCCTTCAGTAAATAGATATATTTGAAAAATTACAAAACTATTATTATCATGACCTAAATCAGAAATGAAATTGAAATATTCCAGGGATTGTAAATTTGAGTAATAAATTGAATTCGCTTTACCTAACAGTAATTGATTACATAAATGTAAAATGTTCACAAGTCTTTCTGTGATAAACTTGCAGAAATTCTTTATTACATTACTCTCACGGCTCATAGTTGTAAAAAACTAAACAAACTTTTGGTTTATTTCCCTCTCCAGTCAAATTAGTGTACACGTCGCTCTCGTTTATTTACGGCAAAACAAACAAAACGTAAATTGTGGTGGACCGTCCCGGGAGACTTGATTCAATAAACTATTCAAGGTGCGAGAGAGAGATAAGAGAATGAGAGAAATAGTATAAAGCACAGTCTGGCTCTTTTGTGTACTGAATAAATGTGAAGAGGGTGAGAACCTGATTAAATTAAATCGTTTGGGAAAATATGAAAACGTCTCTTTTGAAATTTCCCTTCACCTCATTTAATCAGGCTTTATGAGCCTGTTTAATATCCGCCAAGAAAACCTAGTTTTCATCTCGACAATTTATATTATTTAAAGTGTCTTCATAATTTCTGCCATAATCATAAATTCGGCAAATTCTTTTGATATGTGTATTTTTGATATATTATTGCCCGTATTCACAAACGATAATTTCCTAAATAATTACGTAATTATTTAAATGAGTGAGATGGAGATATGCAGTTTTTTTGCAATAGAATGAGATGGGGATAATTGATTACGTAATTATTTTGGAAATTATCGTTTGTGAATACGGGCATATGTATCCATTTTGATAACATGTAAATAAATATGAAAACAAGTAAACCTCGATTAAAAAAGTCTATTGATTTTAATGTAATATAAAACAAGAGGGCATCTCATTACGACGAAATTTACTTCCGCGATCATGAGTGGAGAACTTCGTCTGTCAATTTGTAGGGGCATTCGGTTTCAAAGGTCTGTCATTTCAGTCGGAAGTACCTACCGGGGTGATAAGTTTTCGAGTAACAACCGCTCTATCTAATTATGTGATAACTTCGTTCCAAGTAATTGAACACACAACGGCGTCACCTGAGCGCCTCTAAAACACAACTTGAAATCAATTGGTTCACGACTGAGTTACTAGGTGTTAACGACCTTACAGAGAAATGATACTACGACTTAACAGGCAATTCTGTTCGTTCAACTGCAAAAATGTGTAAATTTAAAAGTCTATTTTTGTATTAATTTACTGTGTAAAATTAAGTGTTTTTGAACCCTTAAAAACGTGCAAAAACGTTGTAACATTATTAGTAGCTCACTATAACAATTAAAATATGTAGTTTGTATAATCGCGGAAAAAGATAACAATACTTAGGAATCAATTAATGATTAATTTCTTACATACAAAAATTTAACAATAATTAATTACATATAGGTAGTTACATACATGAACTTTTAAGACAATACAGGTTCTGTTCTAGAAAAGTAAAAGTTTTAAATAATTTAAATGCATCTATTAGAATAAATTTGTCTTCCCAAGAGTGTCTGGAAAAATTGAAAATACATCGTCTTGTTTTATACAGCTTAACTTAATAGGGTTGGTTTGTAAATTTTGTAGAATTTGAACACAATAATATGTAAAGCTGCTTTAGAGAAAATATTATGTGGGGGTAAATATGTAGGTCACTATTGTTAGAGAATACCTATTACATATAACTATCAATGCTCGTTAACTTTAGGACCTCAGAAATAACGCGCTCAGCTGCACCGCAAAGAGTATATGCAAACGGTCAGTAAGGGAAGTTTTGGAGGAAGCTACAGTCAGTCCAGCAATGTGTACCTCTCTCAGCACAACGCGCTCCCTGCCTGACCTGACCTTACCTTTCAACGCTCGTGAAATTCAAGACCCAGAAATAACGCTGTCAGCTGCATTATTATAGGCGCTTGGTATACCACCAACTCCTTCAGTCAGGTGTAGAACGCCGCTTTTTTTAAATATACATAATACTATGAATAACCATGAGTGAATTACAAGCTCCCTCTCTGGTTGCAGTACATAATATGTATTGAAATTAATTGAAATTCAAACTTGAAAAAAATCAATGATGAAGTTCCACGCAAATTGCTAATTCTGGGTTGTTTCCAAAACGGCAACAACGCATGCAGCACAAAGAACATCTTAGCTTAATATTTTCGGTTAATTAGCTCATCTCAAATTTGAATGGCAAGTCATGTTGCCTGCCTATATCAAACAAAAAACACGTTAATGATTCCCCTACTGTTACAGGAAAACTATGTGCCACAGCCAGCCCCTAGTGTTGCAGTTTCCCACATTTTCCCAACAAAAATTTCTCAAAACTCCAAAATAGGAGCGTGTTATCATACTGGCGACTGTCGTGGGGGAACAGTAATAAATTATTGGTTTTTATGTTTAATATGTACAAACGCACAAGCAATGTTTAATAAAAGCACAAATAACAAAAGCTTTTTGTCTTTTTCCACAAATATGCTTTTTTTAAGTTTAAAGTGAATAAAACTTATGTTCAAAAGAAAAATTAAACACTTTATATAGAGCTGTAATCCAGTTAAATTTATTTAAGTTCAATAAAGCATAAATTTTTCATAAGTTCATAAATAAAAAAAAAGAACAACCCTGAAAATTATCATATTTTGGAGAATTTACTGAAGACTTACTTAATATTTTTAACTAGGTACCCATTTTTTCTGGTTTTATGGTTACCTTATTGACGCTGCTCATAAAAATTAAAAATCAATATAGAGTGAAAAATGTATAAAACATAAACTGAGTTGGTGTTAAGAAAGACACGGGGGAGTAAAGACGAGGAGGCATCATCCATCTATATCGCGATTTATTCTTGACACGTTTACGGAGTTGGGACGCGGTGTAAAGATTACGAGGTTTCGTCATGGGTTTGATAAAATTTACGGGAATTCTGTTTTGTTATGCGTCTGTATACTGTTATTGAGGAGGAATAATTCAAGAGCACTGCGTAGGATGAAAAATAAATAAGAACATAAAACCATACTTTATGCATGTAGGATTCTATTGGCAATACTTGATCTTGATGCTGTTATTTTCCTTTTGTGGTCGCTCTTAGGTACCACGTACCTATACATTTGAAAATTGGATAGAAACACTATAGAGCAGAGCCATTATGTTAAAATATAGAGATCTATTCTCAAATAGTGAACGCACATAATAGTGACTCAAATGTTGTTTCGTGTCAACAGGATTTGCCGCGAAATATTTGAAAGTATCGCTTGATCAATTTGATGGGATTTTTATTGTAGAGTTTATTACTGTAGCTCTAAAACTAACATGTACCTATACTTTCATTTTTGCATAATAGGACAATGCCCCTGTTTCTCCGCTCATTGTCAGAACCAGCATCTCATAAATTTGAATGTCCGCTTGCCAAATGCAGAATTTATTCTCAAAGTCATGGACAAGCTTGATTTAAGTAAAAAAGTGACTCAATATGTAATAATAGCAAGCTTGCATGTAGGCATTTTTGGTACTTTTAGCTACTTATTGTAATTTTTTTCCTGATTGTTTCATATTTTTGACTTTTAATTACTTCCCTGAATTTCTTCCGTACATTTCTAATAACTCGGACGCCGGCTCAATATTTACATATACAGGCTGACATGACAGCTCCACACAACAACGGTCGTTCCTGCTCCACTTCAGTAACGTGGATAAACTCATTACGGAACTTTAAAGGGTCGGTAAAAAAGTTCGGTAATCCACGTATTGAGTGTTTTCACTGTTTTATAAAATATTTTTACAATGAAAGCTTATAAGTTTACTTTTCGGTTAATCATTTTCGGTCTACAAAATTAATTATTTTTTTAAGTCTTCCTATAATAGCCTTTTTGAACTTAACACGTTGTTAACTCCTGCGTTGTAATCCCTCCAAAATAAGCTAGGTACTGAATTATTTTAGGTCTCCCTGGCTGGGCTGGAGTGAAGTTTGAATTCGCAAATATGGAGATTTATTTCACTTTACAACCAAATCGCTCTAGTTTAGGAAATCCTCTAGACTTCTGATTTAAATTCATTACGAGGGTAAACAGCAGCGTTTAACTCCTTATTTAATCGTACTTCGAATGCAAATACAAGTCAAGATATGCGAGGGAGAAGTTTTGAAGTTTGTCAATTTAAAATATTCATTAGGGCAAATTCAGAACTTTGCTTGATGCGAGCACTCGGAACTTTCCTTATTAATTCCGAATTAAGTTCGATTTTTATCTATTGAATTTCCTTGAATGTACGCAAGACATTTTTTGAACTCCTTTATGTCGTCTCGTCGCAGATCGCAGATGAAAGGCAACGAGAAATTAATTTTGGAGGTCTATTATTGACGTTCCATTATTGAATATTCATTCTTATTTATTTATTTATTTATTTATTTATTTATAATGTTCCCTTGCAGGAATGACTTATAAAGAAGTATAGGCATATGACGTAACGATATTCCCTATCAAGCTAGTTCTGTTTGTTCTATGTAATAGGCGTATTAACGAAGGCCTTGCTAATTTCGTACTTTTACTAAATCAAACTTGCAATAAATTATTAAATTATTTTCAATAATAATAACAGATATGCTAAAAATAAGATTTTATTTTTTTCAGGATATTTCAGCAACGACTGAAGTTTCTATAAATTTTGTTTCAGAATCTTATTATTCTTTTAATATTCTTATTGCGCAACTTTTTTCTAATTTAACCGACTTTCTATCTCCCAAGGTTAAAAGAGGAGATCCCAATGGTGAGCCAGTTGAAAGTAACCATCCTGTATATAATGCCGTGGTGTTAATACTAGCACCACGAGTGTGAGGAAGTATAAACTCAATTTACTTAAAGACTATGGGGAATTTCGAATATTTATAAATGCATACACCTTTATTTGTAAGAAATCTACAGGGATTTCAACGCTGAAAAGTGACAAGGACATATGTTTATGGGTACTTTTATTATTTAAAAAAGGTCTTCTATCAACTGGTAAAGTCCTGCTACAACAACCTGACTCACCCTGCATATATGTAGGTATAATTGTTACATTTTATTTGTCTAGACGTCAATATTCACACGTTATTCCAAAGATAACAGAACCATTAGAAGACTTGATAAAGGTTCGTTCTCGTTCAAGAGAGTTCAGATAAGAAAAGGTTAGTTTCTATCGGCGTAGCAGTTTCTGTATCAGTCACGGTTAATAAGATATTAGCATATGATGTATAGAATATCATTAACTTTATTCTTCCCCGTGTTCCCGTATTCCTAAAAAAATGACCCTATTGAATTTTCTATTGAGGAGTGGAGAGTTGGCCTAAAGTCAAGTTCAGGCTACAATAATGACTTGACTTGATATTACTTATATCACAGCGTGGACAATAGAGCCTATAAGCTCCTCACATCCGCCATTTTGCATCTTGGTCAATGGCACGACAGCGGTATATCTATTAGTGGGCCAATAGAGATGCGGTTATAAATATCTTAACGTGTGAGGATATGACAAACAAAATATAAACTTCAATATATTTGTTATAATTTAACGCCATAGGAGCCCCCAAATGCTTTCATCTCTATTGGATAATGATTACTGCTATCATGATTTGGCAAGATGGAAAATGGCGTCTGTCTCTGTCCAATTAAATTAGCTAAAATATTATGACCACTTCTTTGGGATTCCGAATTTTTAGTATAGTTATTATAAAGATCTTACAACAGGTATGGCAATACTCGTTGCAAAATTTATCACATGTAATAATAATTACAATGCCCACGTTATTAGTTTTTGTCTTATCATAATTTCAAACGCTGTAATTATGTAAAATTGTGATTTATGAGCTCTCAGTTCATTATACAGACAGAGCTTATTATACGCCTGGAAGGTCTGTAAGATTTTAATTTATCTCTACAAAGCTAGTTCTAAAGCTGCTAGACAGCACAGCATGTAGGTACAACAATACCTACACGTCTTACAAAACAACAACTTCGCTATGCAAGGCTTTT
Organism: Malachius bipustulatus; assembly: GCA_910589415.1. NCBI lineage: Eukaryota > Metazoa > Arthropoda > Insecta > Coleoptera > Melyridae > Malachius > Malachius bipustulatus. The sequence continues at coordinate 38,725,664 of OU342630.1, forward strand.
AAACTTTTCAAAAAACATTTTTTTTGTGAAGAGGCATATAATAGTAATCAATATATATATATAATAATAATAATAAACCTCGATTCAATCACGTTCATTTTACGTATACCTAATTCAAGTTATAAACTGACAAAAATTTAACATTTTTGGTTTGCTAAAACTCAGTGTGTTAGACAGTACAAACATGCAAAAGACGTAAAAATGCAAAAACCTTATTTGCTTTTCCTATCCCTCATTCAGATTTTCGTCATGCTTAAGAATGCATGCTTTTTCTAAAAAAAACACGACACTTGATAGGCCGTGTCTGATTTTTATGTGGCTTGAGTTAGTAGACGTCCATAATACTTACCTTTATGGCACTTGAAAGCAGCAGCCTAGTCTAACATTCGAGGGCCCGTCTACCCGTCTTACGCCCTTAAACGCTATCAATCAACACCAGATATGCGCGGGAGTGCTAGTCTCTATAGGGTGAAGATTAAAACCACATGTGCTCAGACTCATATGTGTGAGTGGTTGACTATATTAATTATGTATGGGGGTTGCAAAGTACGGTAGAGAGGTTCTAAAGTTACTCTTCGGTTGAGTTTGTTTTTTTAATTCTTGTAAGACAGCAGCAAATCTGGCTATTATTTATTGCCATTAATTTTTAAAAGCAACTGCTATTAAAAATGCAGCTTTTAATTTTTTATGTAAAAAATATGAAAATGTTGGCTTCTAAAATTAATTATTGACATTAAACATTTTAATGATTAATATGTAATCTGTAATCCTATTTTTTTATATAGGATTATTCAAGAAAGAGTACCTAAACTAGACGTAGGTATCTCGTGAATAAAACTTCATTTAAAGCTCTGTTACAAAAATATACAACAAAATAGGTATCTATACCACATGAACAGTTAAGAAATTTTCCAAAAATTAGGTTACAGAAAATAAAAATTAGTGTATTTTATTGTTTTATTGTCATGGGCATCGCTTCTGTAAAGAAAATTTTCATGAAGTGTGCCTCTTATTTCTCACAATAATAGAATGAAAATAAATAAATAAATTAAAAATAAAAAATAAATAATAAAATAATGAAAAATTTCATTTAGAATTAATCTCTTCTAAAAATTAATCTCAGGCTTAAAAAGATCCTCTCCTCTCCTTAGTGAGATTAATTTTACTCTAAAAATGTAGTTTTTAATTTTCTAACTTCTCATTCACTCGATGAAAAAGTGTTCAATTATTTCAATATTATTTCCACATTATTTCCACTATTTCCATTTTACTTAAACGTCATTTCCAGCATTGCCAAGGTGTTTTCACGCAATAACAAAACTCATTGAAACACATATTATATTTTGCAGTTGTTTTCTTAACTAACCTGTTTTTATCGGGGAAAATAATAAATTGGAGCCCTTATTCTTCACATTACATGTATTTTCATCACAGGGTAGTATCACATCATGCGGTATCACATTCGTTATAGTTATTAAAATATCGACATGTTTCGACCTCTCAAGGTCATCTTCAGGACTCTACAAAACAATTAACAAACTTGAGCATCTACATCAAATTTTTTTTTTGAGAAAAACCTTATTTATACTTACAATATTGCATGTTAAAATCTAAAAAATTCCAGTCAATCAGCCTCTCCTTCATCGCTGGCTGTCCGCCTCCAGCCTGGCCCTTTTATTTAATTATGCGATCAGGTAATATATCGTTGAAATTATGAGCTATTTTAACATTGTCTTACATTTAATAATATAATAATGATATTATTATGAAATATAATGATAATAATGATTTATTATGAAATAATAAATAATAATATTTAATAATGTCGATATTTTAATAACTATAACGAATGTGATACCGCATGATGTGATACTACCCTGTGATGAAAATACATGTAATGTGAAGAATAAGGGCTCCAATTTATTATTTTCCCCGATATGAATTATCTTCACTCCACCAGCATCAGACAGCAGCTTAACCTGTTTTTGGTCAAAATAACTTAATTTTAATGTTGATTTCATTATTTTTTTGAGTACCCAAATATTTGTCATTTATTTTTATAAGTGAAAACTGTCAACGTAAAAATAAAAATGTTAATAAGTATATCAAGAGGGAAGACGGGTTACAAAATTTCATATTGCTAAAAATGGTCTCGAAACTTACATGTCGTGTAGGTATACCTATGTAACTCAAAAAATTTCCTTTTTCCAACATATCTCGAAAACCAAAAAATCAAAGATTACTACGAACCATCTTCGATTTTACGACCGTTTCTGAGATCCCCATACTGCCCCTTCTTATCGTGGACATACTGTATAACTATATAAATAATAAGCAATAAACTTGCGAAAATTTATGGTTGCGTCCAAAACGAGATGTTCCGTCGAACAGGGCGCCAAGAAATAAGGGGCGCCAAAAAATTACAAAAACGACAAAATTTCATCGTTTTGAAATATTAATTATAATTTCTTAGAGCTTTTTTTCACGCAATCACCGTCGATTGGACCTTGTATAATTTCTCCCCCTCTTTGTCGCCCTCTTTCCAAGAACATATTGTGTAGTAATATATTATTAGGTACACATGAATTTTTCGAATATGTATAATCTTTTTGCTTCATTACACCTCTCACTTTTGAAAAATAAAACTAACAATTATTACAAAAGCGTTTTCCACGTTTGTATTTATTTTCACATGTTTTTTTTTTTCATAATTTGTCATTTCGGAGGGGGAGGAGCGCATTCAAACAGGGTGTTGAGTCTTTATACATAGACAAATTGTTCTGTACATTTTTGGATAGGTACTGAACGTTATAGGGAAATTTTACTAAATTATTGGTTCTGTTACAAACAATCCCATTGAATCAATTTACTAGAAATAGCGCAACTATTAATAATTAAATATGCATTCTTAGTAGCTAGTAAAAAAATGGATAAATCGATGATTAGTGATTTTGGTAGAAAGTGTTTTTTCATTATTGTTTCTAGAGCCTTGACAAATGAAACTAATCAGTGTACACGCGTGGGCCTGTGATTGAAAAACGATTTGTGCGGTTTTACAAAATTTTGCGGTGTTGTTGAATGAAATTTTGCTCCCATCTTTTGAATGTTGCCTGGACAAAAAAAATGGTAGGCGATCATGGACCTATGATAAACAAATAAATGTGCGAAAAAATTGTACCTACAATTTCTAATTGGGAGTGGCAATTTTACATTTTCCAAAACATTAAATTGTGAATTATAAAAAATATTTGGAATTTGGAAAAAACAATTTGAAATTTGAGGGGCGCTGGTCGAAATATTGTGGAATTTGTTTGTTGTTTCTACTGCATTTTCAAAATCCTCCAGGGTGTTAATAATCGTGCGTGGTTTATAGAAGAGGTTCTCTTGCAAATAATTTTATGTTAATATAATTTAATAAGATGGTAAGTTAATTCTAATAATCAATTGTTTCCTAGTGTTATCGGCTTGATTGCCGATAGAGTGATCGGCAGTAACGTGGATGTTTTGATGTTTTGCAAAAATTTAACTAAAAATAAACAAATATGTAAAATTGTAAATGTTACCTATAAAGAAACAATTTTCACCCATTAATTAACCTTTATTTTTTACCTCTTTGAACACATCCTACTTTATATACGAGCTAATTTTAATCACGCTGTTTTGATTTTAGAAGGTCGCAAGTGAATCAGTAGTATAAATAGAAAATTAAAGTGTTGGACTATTTCAGATTATTCACAATATTGTCTGCAACAGCGTGAATATTATGTAGTTCCATTTGAGTTATTTTGTAAAACTCCCTCTTCCTCCTAAAGTTCTTTTTATGTTATCCTGTCAGTTTTCAAGAATAATTATCATGACTTTTAGGAGTTTTAACATAAATCTTTAGCTGCACATTTACAGAGGGAGTATGTATGTAATGTATATGTATCTTTAAGCTGGTAAGTGTAAACAAACTCTCGGCTGCCAGTGTGAGATAAATTTAAAGTCTTTTTCTAGGCTTTTTTGTCCTTCTGCATTGTGACGAACTTCTTGTAAAGAATCTGCTGAAGGCTTGTATGAAAACCACGAATAGGAAAACCATGTCTTTTCAGTACTTCTGAGACCTAGATAGAGTTCAATGGGAATAAGCAGGATGTTTATTTACTGTCTTGAAATTGAAAGGTCTTTCTTTAGAATTCCTTATTTGCCTGTGCAGCAGGGAAATAAGGAATTTTTACTTGGCGAAATGTGAAAAATGCGAAATGTGAAAATTTTATCTGCTTCGCCAGGACGGGTTTTTCCTTCCAGTCTCAAATGGACAATTGATAATGCATAGATGATGTAGTCCTTTTTCGTTACATTTATATTTATTTTTATTTTTTTCGACGATAAATAATGATAGCGCGTCAATTGAAAATAATTAATTATTATAGATAATATATGTGCCAACATTTCAAGACAAACAGTAATCATAAAACTGGTATAGGTACTTATTAAAACAATTATACTTTTTACAATTTATTATAGTGGAGTTAAAAATTAGTTAATTAGGTATAACTTAGATATTATTTCGTAAAAACTTGAAAGCATACTTTTACCTAACTATAGTAAAATGTAACAGCTAAAAATACTCAGCGAAAGGTCAAAATAATTGTTATGCAGTCGCCGTTTGATATTCGGTTTTGATAAAGTTTTACGAACTTGGTAATTGCGTAACTGGTAACAAACTATTTATGCGGCTGAGTACCTACTGCAATCGTATAGAGGAAAATTATATGCTTTGTGATAAGAAATTAAATCAGTCAATTTACATAAGACGTTACAAGGTAAAGGTAAACATCTTACGTAATTAGAACTTTCCGCGACAATATTTTTATATCATTATTCACTTTGCAGTATTTTATATCCCTACCTTGCCTATTCTGTAATAATAATACATTTGTCTACTCTTTTTTATTGAACAATATTCCAATTATTGCAGCTTTTTGGATGAATAATGAAGGTATTATTCATAGGCATTGAATTATAGCTCATAAAACCCGGCGTTTGTCCAATTACAGCTCTAGCAATTCATAATTCCCGCCCGTGGACCAATCAAAAGCTGTGAAAATTGATAAATAAAGCAAAGCTGTGAATAGGAACGATAACTGACATTTCTACAATGAACACAAGTATCAAGTATCCCCCACCACCCTACACCCAGAATCCACGCGTGCGCAGTCGGTACTAGCAGTTGTTCCAAGCAGTACAAAAATAACAAAAAAATATATATATATATTTTGATTATTATTTTTTGTTGATAAGAATAGAAAAAGCATAATATTAGATTAACAACTATTATGGCCATTATTCACTTGATGATCATCTCGTGAATAATGCCATCATAATCGCTCATATAATATGTAATACATAATATAATTACTATTATAGGTACATTTTATAATTTCATAAGAAAATGATTTTGTGTTTTATCAAATAGAAAATTTTACAAATGAATTAAACAAGCCCTCGCTGTAATAATGAAAAATAATTAAGTTAAGGTTGTGCCTTTGGGGCTTGAAAATTTTTACCAATCATTATTTTTATAAAAGCAAAAAAAAGTATCTTAGTGCATGTAATTTGTGAAGAACAAAATTCAAATTATCAGATGATGGCATTCTGTAGGTATAGGAAATTATTATTTATCGCTCACTGCCATAAACATGGCCAAATTTACACAAAATGAAACTCAGAATTTTTATAGGAGTCCGATATTTTTTATGGTCATCAGTTAACCTAGTTGAAAGATAACAAAAACTAAGTTAACGAGGGGAACGTTATATTATTGTCCATTAAAAATATTTAGCCCTTCTTCTTCTAAATTTATGGATAGATAATAATATAAATGGCTTCGAAGCAACGGTACATGCAACGTTGATTAAGTTAAGCAGATATAGGGGTCGTTTCAGCTAAAGTGGGCATGACGTCATTGATAATAAAATTGCAAGTTTGAGCTTTCAAGATAGGATGAATTACTCAGTTTAAAGTTTCATAGGGTAATAAGTTAATTGAAATATACAACCGATAATTATCAATATTTCACGAGTGCAAAGACAAATAACCAATATCGCTTAATGTCCACTCACATCCTAATTTTCGGATTAACTGGAGAAATTGCCCTCCTTCATACCTAACCTAATTATTCATAAATCATGTTGAACGTAATAATTTGACAGTTATTTTCATTCGAATTAATCCGACAGCATCGCTCAGGCTTACCACCTCAAATCATATCATCACACGTTCATCTTCTACGAGCAATTAATATATAGCGAAAGTACGAAAACTCCCATTTCTAATTGGTTCTTATATCTGCATTGTCTTATTTTTTGTGTGATTTTGAAAGGAGTCACCGTAGTTTCGGTATAAAAATATTTCTAGGAATGTTATTTTCATATCCCTTATAAGTGTAGATAATGAATAAATCGTATAGAAATTTGCAGATAATTAAGTTTAAAAGGTAAGAAATATCTTAAGAAGAGATAATAAGTATTAAGTTTTGTTCTTTTTGCTAAACGATCAGGAACTTCCGCTTACGGGAATGCATTGCCGCTGCCAAATTTGATCTTATTTTATCCTCTTCAAAAACAGACCGATAAACTGCTGAAGCTTCTTTATATCCTTGTGTTGTTTTCAAAATAAGTCAAATACAAACAAAAAGAAGTCATTAAATTCCGAGGTAAATTCTACTTAAATACATCTTAAAATAGGAACCGCAAAAAATAATTAATGTAACTTTAACGTTATAAATTTATTAAGAGATTATATGAATGTTTTATATTTAAATGCAATCCTCTTTACACAACACGTTTTTTCCTTGTATGATTTGTTTACTGAAAACTGAAATTTTGAAGGTTCGTAATACCTACTCCGTTTGTGTTTCGAGCATTGCTAAGCCTGGAGCGTCCTGCCTAAAACATGATTCACTCCAGTTAATACACAGGAAGGAAGGTTAAAGTTCGAGTATATTTACAAACTGGCAGTTGTAACGTAACTAATATTTTGGCTCCCAGCATTAGTTGTCTCTTACAATTCCTGGAGTAGGTAGTTTTTCAGCTGTCATTGCAAATTTGTCAGCACGTTAGTTTTTTTTTTATATGTAAGAGTTACCTACTTGAAATTATTTTTGGAAATGGATGTCAAGTTCAATTTACATAACATGAAAAAAGTCTAAGAGTCGAGACCGAGGTCGAACTGAAATAGTTTAAAAATAAAAATAACTTTTATATCCCGCCAATAACGGTTAATAGTTTGGATTTTGATAAACCAAACTTACATGAAGATGCACGTGTTGAGGTTTTATTTAAATTTTGTTATTAATATTTTCTTTTTTTCGAGCAGCTCCTAAGATGTCACCCTTTCATTTCATATTTGTGTACCTAATACAATACATCAACAAGACCAATCGATTTTTCTGTTAAAATTAATGATGGTCACTATAAAAGCATTTATACTCTGACGTTTGAGGTTTTTCAGAAAAAAGTTTCTAAAAGAAACATAGGTATCTTTTGCTTATTTAGTTAATTATTCAATATGTATTTACAAAAGTGTTTGTGACAAATATTTATTGTAAGCTTAATCTCATTCTCATAATATCGGGTGTTCATTAATTATCACTTCCTTAGTGGGACATGGACCGCGGAACGTATGTCGGAACTTCATTTCGATTCGTTGAAAATACGATATGTTTTTCTTGTTCTACAAAGTTCTATAATGCGAGTTGATTTGAGAGAATCGTGATTCGTTGTCACGGCAACCTTCTGTAACTATGATTTTAGGTTACTTCTCAAATAATCGGTATTTCAACCGTAACTCTAAATCATTCAGTAGATATGTGTCAAATGGTCGTAAACAATGTTTCTCGCACATGGATATCTCAAGTAACGGGGACATTTGATCTGTCGCTGCTTCCTATTTCGGTTCTCTCAACTTCATAATCCAAGATCAATGAAATTAAACAAGTTGACGTGGCTGATATTTCGTACATAAACTCAAAATTCCTACATCGGATATTTTTATTTTGCCGACAGTAGGTACCCCACACCCACCAAAAACAGTGCAGGATGTTTGTTTTAAAACGTGAATAACCTACTGGGTGGTGCATGTTATGCACAGGTAATTCAATTTATACTTTTTTTTTCTTTATGGAGACTATAAACTTTTCTTCGATTTTTATTCATTAGGGTAAACAGCCAATCACTAATAGGTAACAGCTGATCTGGCCCTACCAATTACATTAAAAAAGTAAATAAAAAAGGGTGATATCGATATTTAATATTTAAATATGTATAAAGAATCGGTTTCAAATCAATGCTTAGCTTATTAAGATAATAATGTAATACACCTAATGATCATAATTTTCTAATCGTTTTTATATTATACACTGACGCTATTATCAATTATCACATGAAATGACATTGAACGAAGTTTATTAAATTGATTAATAAAGCAGATGAATGAAGTTAACTGCAACTGTTCACGAACTTCCTTGAGATAAAAGCATCCGCACTGTATTTACTACAACTGGGAGAAGTTCAAGCCCACCGACTTGTAATAATGATAAGGCCAATTATAAGAATATAAAGCCTCTTATCAGATATTTTGTTTTAATTGAATAAATTTTCATTCATAAATCTTCCTTGGATGATTTCTCAACAGAAATAATTGATTTCTAAGAAGAAATTTATTACTTAATATATTATAAAAGAAAAAATTGATAACTAAGTATACTTTGTAGTATCCGCTATGTTTAAGAATTAGTACATTATATCCTAGACACATAAAAAAGTTTTGATAAGCATTTGATAACTCTTCAACCTCACTGATGATATTTTTCTGAAAATCTGAAAGTATAATTATTAAATTATTGAACTATTTGCATTTTTACGAGTGAGAAAACAAATATTCCTGAGTTTGTAGAATGCGTCAATCAAACAAAAGTGCAATCAAATTAGGCAAATCTCAACGGTGAAGTTCCCAATGGTTTAAAACTGAAAATGACCTAAGCCGCTCCATAAATTATGGAAGTCCCATTATATGATATTCCATTAAGGTCCAGTTTTTGGACTGCAGATTTACATATTTTTTAATTTATCAACAATTTTAGTTGGAACATTTCGGAGGAATGAAGCTTTCCGGCGTAAATGTCTCAACTGTGGCAAATTGTGGCAAAATGAAGCCACCTGCTGAAAATTTGTAGACAATAAAAAAAAGTCCAAACGGCCTAAGTACGTGAAAAGTTTATGGTTTGTTCATAAATTTACATCAAAGTATTCAATATTGTGTCCTGCAATTACACAATGAAGGCATGTTGTTAAGTTTTTTTTTTTAAGTGTTAATTATTTTTTCCTTATCGAATGTAGGTAAAACTTATTTAAAAAATCATAATACCTACATCGAAATATTCTAAAACTGTAAAAATAAAACATGAATAAATAAAATAAAAAAATCAAAAAAATTATATGTGGGAATTTTTTTATTGTTGAAAATTTGTGCAGCATAATATGCTGGAAGCCCTGATTTTTTCATAATTTGTGAACTTAATTCTTTAATTAATTGTAAAGTTTTAAAAATTATTCGGAACTTTGGGACTAATTTGACTGACTAAGGTCCGTGTATTCATCAATAAATATAACCCCTGGGGTTATATTTTGGAGCATGTCATTGGTTTAGAATTCGTAGCGTTCGTAGGGTTTGAGCATTAGACCAATCAGCTGTCAGAAAATTCAAAATATAGCCCCAGAGTTATATTTTGAAGTTTGATGAATACGGACATAAAAGTGAAATTTTTTACTAATTTTATTAGTAATTTTCGTATACCTATATTACCTCTCCTTGTTCACAATAAAATAATAAATAATCGGTCACAATAGCCAAACTGTTAGAGTTTCGGTCAAACGATCTCTAAAGTGCAGCATGGCTTTGTTTGGTCAGTACTTGGATGGGTGACCAAACTTGATAGTGGTAAATAAAAAAAGTTCCGTGACCGATCGTGCTCCGGGAGGTACGTTAAAAAGGGGGTCCCGTTAAGTTACGTCAGAGGCCCTTGAGGCTACTTGGAAACTTCTGACACTTGGGCTTTACCACAGCCATAAGATATTAATTTATTTATTTACCTCTCCTTGTATTTCTTCATAATTTTTCGTTGAATACGTATAACGAGCTTTAGAACGAACCTGCGAACAAATCTTTTCAAACCTTTCAAAGGTAAATTTATTCATACCATCTGACAAGAAATGTCATCATAAAATAAACTAATACTTTGTAGGTAGGTAGCAAGTTTGAAATAGTTTGGTTGCGGTGAATAAATAATCTGTGTATAAAGTTTCTAGTTCTAGACGTATAAGAATAACAAGTGGAAACTATGGGGATTCATGACGCTCTGAATTAATTTAAAAAACGTCATCAAAATTACCGTTTTGTCCCATTTTAGTGATCCCACCTGGCTGGTATTGATTAATTCCCACTATTTAAGAACATTGAAGAGTCCTTATATTGGAACGCCAACTCTGCAAACACTCACTGGTCACTTCCCACATGTTTCTTTAACGCATTCCTAATATTGTCGTTGTGTTACTTCCGTGAGGTAAATCCTATTTTCAATACCTACGCTCAACCAAATTTGAAACGCACAGTGTAAATTTATTTCATTACTAATAATACCTATAAGCAAATTATTATTATTATTGTGTGAATACTTAAATGTAGTATCAAGTTCACTCTGCTTGATATGACTTGATTAAATATTGCACCTACTGCACTTTTTAATATTTAAAATGTAGAGGCATGTCTTTAAATATGATATTTAATTATTAATGTTAAATTATAGATCATTATGGCTGGGAAATTTTGGTGTCGAAATTTTTATTCTGATATTGAAAAATAATAATAGGTTAATAATTAATTAACAATTAATAATGATTAATGATGCTTTAGGGGGAGGATAATACTATACGGCAGCTCTCACTTTTATGGATTGATTCGCTTCAGGATGTGTTTGGGGAATCATTTTCATACGTGAGAGCAAATTATGGCCTAATTGGAAACTTCCAACTTTCTTCAACACGAACTTCATCGGAAATTCGGGGCCCCTTGAAATACATTTTCAAAAATACCTCTAGCTCTACTCACAAAACTATAATAAGAGATCGCTGTTTGTGAAATTAGTCGTTGATTATATTAATTTAGGAAGACAGTTGGGGATAACACTGAACATAACATTTAAAGTTGTAACACGTTAGAATTGATGGATTTTGCTAATAGTTCATTAACGAGATAACATTGGTGAATATCTATCCAGATGAAAGCAAGCAATCTTCCCAAATGTGTACCTAATATACATTATATACACGAAGTGTGTTTGTCGAATCCCTTATCGACGACGCCGTAATAAATATATCCCGAAGTTTTGTCCTATTTCTACTTCAGAAGTTTTCGGTTAATGAACTTCAACTATTTCACTCAGTGATGGATTGAACAAGGCGGAGAGAATATCAGAAGAATTGATTGATGATCGACTCCAGCAGATTGCTCTATATGTTAGTATTTTGAAATTGGTAGCTTTAAATTTTCAATTCAAATTCAATTCAAATAATTTTCAATTGAAATTGGTAACTTAAAAAATTTTAATAAGCGCGCGGGATATTTTCCATTTTATTCATATTGTAGTTACTAGTTACCTATTCTTAGTTGTACGTTTTTATTACTTGCAATGCAACTCGATACAACTTGAAAAACCTTGTTTTCAAGCCACCATGGTAGGCAATATTATAAAGTTAAAAAAATGTTTCCACAGCGTACTAAATTGAAATGTCGAGTAGAGATTTTAATGGACACTTGGAACAATGTTTTATTCTTAACATGAAAAGCGTCGAACAGCAATTACTCGGATATTTACGCTTTTATTTATCGTGCACTGGGGGAGTTTAATTATAAATAGAAACAGGAATTACCATGAAATTGGTGTTACAACTTATGTAATTCGCTTTCTAACATTAACGTTTTTTAACATTCATGACATTTTATACATTACAAATTCGTCTTGTTACACAATATTTTTTTGCATGTCGTCCACGTATTGGATTAATTTTTATTTTTAAAATTACCAATAAAACTTACAGACTTAGCTGCTTAATGTATGATACTTTTGTTCAGCTTTATTTTCGTTAATTACGAGAATAATGAGTGGCGATAATTTCTCAGATATAACGGTTTCAACTGTTTAATAGGTTTTCATCAAATTATAGGTTGGAAAAATGTTAGCCTTGAAATCGCGGCTGTTTTATTATTTTTCAATACGCAAACATTTAACAATAATTAACAAACTCAAGGTGATCTTGTATAAACAGTGTCTCATTACTCAGGTGGTATTGTTTTGAAATACTTGCCTCCATAAAAGTCGATTTCCCTATGTTTGTTTATTCACTTTAAACAGGAAAAGGAAATTTCTACAAATAATAATAAAACCGTATTAGGTGATTTCCTATCTACAGAAACAATAGACATATTATAGACTGACTTTATTATTATTATGTAAAAATTGTTATAAATTATTTTTACGGTTATAGTTATTTTTCTCTGTTGTATTTATGCCACCTAAAACTGATAGATTCTTTTTAAATAACACCGTATTTATTTTATTATTAAACCGTCACAAGAATGAAACAACTAACCAACCAATAACATTTCAATGATTCCGCAGTTTTAATCATAATGACGTTATATCCCACGTCTGATGTCAAATATATATAACCCCATTTATTAACAGACGTTACTTGTTAAGTGGGATTCACAGTTGTTTCCAGTTCCCACCAGCGTGTCTGTTCTCCGGCATCAGCCGCTAATAGCCAGTGTCATCTCATACTTGCTATCATAAGTATATGTTTATGTTCTATGGTGACTGCATTAACGATAATAGTCAATAGCACCTACACCTTAGTTCGATATCTCTTCGATTCAATTTTTATACTTCATTCAGCCATAGATCCATTCTGACAATTCTCTCATATCTTCTGTTTCTCATTTATATTATTTATAATTTCTCCAAAACCTAAATTATTTATATTCGAAAGTTCGAAAGCAGTATTCATCACATATTGAGTTCTTCGGGATTTTTAATCCAGATTAATCGTAATTTGAACCAATCAGAAGCCACGAAAATCGGAGGTGGCAGAGGAAATAATTGAATTTTTGTACCTCCCAATAATGTTCATAAATTTGTTGTCATTGTGTTGTCCTGGTATCAATTTAAACGTTCTTGAAAGGCTGCATATTGTCACCGGAGTTAAATAGCTGACAAAACGTCGAGTGAAAATTAACTTTTCGGAGAACATATTGATGTTAAGATTAACAACCGAACAGATGGAGTATGTATTGTCGAGTAAAGATTGTTTTTTTAACTGTCACTGACGTGTTAGAATGTGTAATTTAATATGGACCCACCGCATGCTGAAAAAATAAAAATATTACCCTATAGACTGATATATTTATTAGACATAAAAAATTAAAATTCAAGTAAATATTTACCTACGTATTTATTGGAAATCCTTCAATTATTATTATACTTTTGATTTTTCGACTTTTGATCCGATAGACTGTAAGGTTTGATACGCAAATTTGAGATTTTACCTTTTCTGAACCTACAGAAACAACGTATTATCAAAAATTCGGCCTACTCCAAATATTCTCGATCTGAAATTACCATTTGACAGTATCCGCTATTATAATTGTCTCATTTGACTTGAAGGCTCAACAGAAATGATGGATCAGTTTCCCAACTTCACTTCCTTGAAGTTGGCCCCCGAATTGTATGTAAAAATTAAGTTTTTCATATAGTTCTGAGAAAAAAAGTTCTGATGTGATAATTATTCGCAACAAAAATTGGAGTTCTAGAGTTCGTGTATATTTTCGCTAATAGTTCAGCAATTTTTTTTTTTAATTATGAAATCGTCGAAAATTAGTTCTGATTAGAGTTCTGGATAGCCCCGGAAGAGTTGTATGTATATAGAAAAGTTCTCTTCCACTTTGTCGAAAACTCAATAGTTTGATTGTTACTTGCGAAAAAGATGACTCAGAAAATAATCAGAACTCATTTAATTTGGCAATTTTTCACAATTTTGCAAAAAAAATCGCATAAATGTTTGTGAGAATATACAGGAACTCGAGAACTCCATTTTTTTATTGCGAACTATCACATCAGAACTTTTTCTAAGAAAAGTGCTTTGTTCCGGGAAACTATTTAAAATTTCTGTACAGAACTCTAGAACTATTCTAGTTCTACTCAGAACTCTGCAAAGAAAATAGTGTTTTCATACAATCCGGGGGCCAACTTCACGGAAGGAGTTTACTCATGTGTTTGCTCGATTACACTTGTTACATCAGCCTGATCTCTCACACTAACGTTTCACGCGAACGTAATTAATATATCGTCTTGCGCGTTAAAAAATAATATTTTGATCGAGCTTTCAGATCCTGGTTTTACAAGTTTCGCCAGGAAACTTTGTGATAGAATAATTTTTTTCCTGTGAACTTTTGGGAGGAATAAACAACGCCAGACAGTGAATTTTGAATGTGTATAGCTTATGTTCAGAAATTAACCACTCTCATAAGAACCCCTATAATAAATTGTCTATACCGATTACGAAGAGCTTTTTTTTGATCACAGTGTCGATATTATTCACATCGCTTTGCAGAACAATGAAAAAATTGTATCTTCCTCCAGCAGCTAAATAGATGCTTCATAACGTACGGCACAAAATCTTTACATCTTCAATCTCATTACCCTATATGTATGTCATCTGATTTGGGAGGGGAGGGGATAGCGAGCAGATATAAAAAGAAACAGAGCGAACTTGGTCTCTTCGGAACGCTATCTTTTTTGTGTATTTTTGTACATAACTTCATGCGTTTGAATTTTCTATACACCTCACTAGCTATAAGCGGGAAATGAAGTGGTATCTCGTTGCGTTTCGCTTTTTATTTTTTAGTTTTCATTTAAGTATATACTTAAATGAATTCTCAATTTCCGTTCAGTTCTGCCCTTATTCGTAACCAATTCTGTTGCGTGTAAACTTTAATATAAATCATCCTGAAAATTTACACGTGAAAATTTAATCAATATACAGGGTGAGGCGCGAGAACCTTAGGGCATTTTTATATGGAGAAGTCCTGGGAGTAGAAGTCTAAAAATTTGTGCGTGTATAATTTCGGTTTTGACGAGCTGAACTAAAATATTCACAACCCCACACCACTTCCGGTTATACCGGAAGTTGCCATATTTTTCTTTTTTTAAATAGTACACCCTGTATATTATTACATTTTCAGATTGCCTGAAAAACAGTAATAAAAATGATGTTTACAGTTCAAAATTGTACCGAGTGGTTTATGAGTTATAAACAAATGAAAATTGCACTTTTCCATTTTCAAAGCAGCTTAGCTTGAAAACGGGTCAAGATATCGGAAAACGGCTTACATGTCCCTATCCTAACTTTTTGAATACTACGCTGGAGTATACCTACAAAAAAATATTTTTTATTATTTTTTTTTTAAATCGCTGATTTTTCATCACTTTGTATACAAATTTCATCAGCACCATAGGATACTACGTGAAAAGTTAAGATAGGGACATGTAAGCCGTTTTCCGATATCTTGACCCGTTTTCGACCTAAGCTGCTTTGAAAATGGAAAATTGCGATTTTCATTTGTTTATAACTCATAAGCCACTCGGTACAATTTTGAACTGTAAACCCCATTTTTATTGCATTTTTTCAGACAATCTGAAAATATAATAATATACAGGTGTCCCATTTAAAATAAGAAAGTTGATGGCAACTTCCGGTACAACCGGAAATGGTGAGGGGTTGTGAATATTTTAGTTCAGGTCGTCAAAACCGAAATTATACACGTACAAATTTTTAGACTTCTACTCCCAGGACTTCTCCATATAAAAATGCCCTAAGGTTCTCGCGCCTCACCCTGTACATACACCACATCATTACACATGTATCGTATTTCTCGTATAATTTAGACACTTCATAAAGTAAATTTCTATGTTCTTTAATTGAAGTTGCGAAATTTTAAACGATAAATCAACTTCGTCAACAAATAAGTTTAGGGCCATCTATTATGATTATGTATCAGACACATAACTTATATCAGAAAAGTTAATAATAATAGTAATGGACCTAGTTGTCATCGTTCTAAGCTGTTAGTGGGACACTCAATAGGAAATGGGGTTCCGTAAATAGTCGAAGCGTCGATCGTCATTTATCGAAGTTATCTAAGTGGCAGGTATTATAGGGCGTATTTTGTATGACATCGGTGCTGATAAATTATGTATTAGATAACATTAGAATAGATGTTAGTGACACTTGGTGGATTATCAGGAAATTGCACTGTAAAACATGGCTAGCACAAACTCTGAAGCCGGTGTCATTTGATAACGACCGGGAAATTGCTTCTGCTCAATAGATCTGTTAAGGACTTCGAACGCATTACCCTGATGAGCTTTATAAAAGAGATACTAAAATATTCCTTTGAGCCATAAAAAAACGTGCAGTTTTCTTTTCAACGAAGATAATTTGGTTAAAATCGACCAGGTGCATCGTTATGTGAAATAATTTTGATCAAGAAATATTATTCAAACCCAGTGAACTGAATATTGTAAACGATGAATTTTAATTTTCCACTTTAGATACAATTTCAGTTTCAAAGAGTGGTTTCTTATGATTATTGTGGTCTGCAGCCAGCACTAAACGTCCATCGTGTGGCGCGTGTTCCTGAAGATAAGACAGTAAATATATCGCCCCTCCTGTAAAGAACGGGAACGCCATATTTCTGTTCATGAAATAACAAGTAGCTATATGTACTTCGGACTCCGGTGTACTCCTGAATGTTTGTTCTGGGACAGTAATTATTGAAGTGCACCTATAACATTGATAGAATATAGCATATCGTGTGAGCAAATGAAAACTTAATTTAGATACGCTCTGGATAAAAGTTCATGCCTGAGATTGAATCCTTACAATAAAATCATCTAAAGCTATTGAAAAATGTTTAATTTTTCTTATTTATATAAGATATAGATATTAAGAAGATATAATATAACGTATGTTAGGTATATCAAGAAAAACAAAAATAATTTTAGAAACATCTGCGTCTTATTTTAACAAACGTCAAAATAATTATTTGACAATAAATAATTTATTCAATGATTCATTGGTTGCATAACTTTGTCGATAGTGTGTCATATATCGGAAGTAGATTGAAAGTGTAAAACGACATTGGAAAATTTAAGAAAACACGAAGAAGGCAATGTCAGAGTCATTTTTTTTTTTAATCTATTCTTCGTACTGTACGCACAAACAACGAGTAGGATCAAAATACTGGGTCAGACTAATACTGGGAGAAAACTTCAATTTACTGTACTATAAAATGTAACAAAAGAGTCACAAAAACTATTGTTTTTTTTTTTTTTGTGTTCTATTTTTCGTAGTTTGTATATGCTCAAAAGCAATGCTTGTCACTGCTATTATATGCACTGCAACCTCCAATATAGGGTGTATCAAAATAATTAGAACATTTTTTTGATTTTGTTTTTTTTACAGGATGCATCTCATAGGTATAGCACGATGTTTTTCGTATGTCTTCCTTTGACCTTCTTCAACCATCTCCTTTGAATAGCAGCGGTCTTATGTTTCCTTACATCAATGATTGAAACTACCCTAACCTTGAATAGGGAAAAACTCTTTTTTTCAAAAATTTTAACTATGATTGTCTTATTCTTTTGGGATACCTGGTCGAAATGTTTCCACTAACCAATGCTGTGGTGGCACTATTTGGCGCGCTGCACAGTCCCTGTAGCAGCAAAAAAATCTATCTGCATGTATATTTTTAATATTTCTGTTGCATGTAGGTTAGTTGATATCCACTATTTCGGGTAATAAGGTTTTAATAATACAGAATACCTAGAAAGTCTGGCAACAGTTCAACAAAATGTTTCATTTTGAGTTTTGAAAAAAAAATGCAAAAACAGGCCAATTTTGTAATTTCTTTTTTTTTATTTCATCATTAGTTCTATATTCTATAGTTCCTTGGCTTAGTAATGACCACACGGCCTATTTTTTAAATATAGGAAACCCTGTATACAGGGTTATTCACGGTATACGCCACGGAAGTTTATGGCCGTGTCTCTGGACTTTAGGATCTTTTTATTTTTGGAGTGGATAGAGACCCGGCAGAGGTACGTTTTAAAATTATATTCATAATGTACAGGGTGTCCCAAAAGCATGAAACATATCAAAGTTATGTTTTTTTTAAATGGAATGCTCCTATGTTATTGCATTTTTAGATTGCCTGGGAAGAAAAAAGAAGATTGGCTTTTACCGTTGGTGTTTAAATTCAGAAGTTTGTGAGTTATAAACAAGTAAAAATCGTCATTTTTCAAGTTCAAGGCCCTTTACAAGGAAAACGGCTTAAGATAGAGAAAAACGGCTTTCATGTCCCTATTTTAACTTTTCATGTACTATCCAATGATGTAGATGAAATGTTTATACGGGGTGATAAAAAATTTGAAAAATTCTGAGATTTCTCCACGCGTCGACAAATAAAAAATCAAAGAAAGTACAAATGTTTCTATACCATAGGATAGTACATGAAAAGTTAAAATAGAGACATGTAGGTAAGCCGTTTTTTTCTATCTTGAACCGTTTTCGTTGTACAGGGCCTTGAACTTGAAAAATGACGATTTTCACTTGTTTATAACTTAAAAACTTCTGAATTTAAACACCAACTGTAAAAACCAATCTTATTTTTTCTTCTCAGACAATCTAAAAATGCAATAACATAGGAGCATTCCATTTAAAAAAACATAACTTTGATATGTTTCATGCTTTTGGGACACCTGTACATTATGAATATAATTTTAAAACGTACCTCTGCCGGATCTCTATCCACTCCAAAAATAAAAATATCCTAAAATCCAGAGACACGGCCATAATCTTCCGTGGCGTATACCGTGAATAACCCTGTATATTATTACATTTTTAGATTGTCTGAGAAAATCCAATAAGAGTGGTTTTCACAGTTGAAGTTTAAATCGAGTAGGCCATGAGCTATAAACAAAAAGAAAATCCCATTTTCCATTTTCAAAACAGATTTTTACATTGAAAACGACTCAAGAAACCAGTCTTACACTGGACTTTGTCAGACAATCTGTAAAAAAGGATCAGGTTGTCATTACTAAGCCAAGGAATTTTTTTTTTAAACTGTTGCCAGACTTTCTAGCTATCCTGAACGTATACATACAGTCAATGAACTTCAAAATTTTCTAGTATTACCTATATTTTCTGCATGAATTGTCGTAATAAGTCGCAACTTCTCGCTTCAAAATCCACAAAATAAATATCAATTTTACTAGAATAGAATTGTTCCCTTTTACTTCTCGCTGTATAAACTTTCAAATTTTACTTTCTTTCTCAAAACTGCTAATTGCTTGTATTCCACTGATTGGTCTGATTGTTTTTGATTAATTATTGAAATTCCTAGAAAGTTTCGTTTGATGAAGAAACAACACTAAATTGTTGATTTGTTGAGCTCGTTTGAGCCTTATTATCGGCATGTTTTTAACCCAAATCGGCAGCTGCATCTGCTTCGAGCAAACTGAGTTTTGGCGATTTTTGGGCGACTTTGTATAGGTAATAATATAATAACTATCATCCATCAGTATGCAGAGATTCTACCAAGTAAGGGTTGAAAACATAACTTTTTTAATTATTGTCGTGCCGCTAGTCATGGATGTGACAAAGTTACCTACCTATCTTACATATTATGCAAACTTGAGTGAAGTTTGGTAGTTTAGTATATATTATTAATGCGTCAACCCCATACAGGCGTCCATGATAATTATCACAGCTTTTTGGTCAATTTTAGTAACAAAGTATTGTTCACATGATTTCCATCGATAAGATCGATAGATTATAATTTTTTTATTCAAAAATTAGCTACAATTATAAAGTTGAACCATCCAAGAGTATATAATTCAACAATATATGTACCTACAATGATTTTTCAAAGCAAGAAGTTGAACAAACCTAAAATTTCAACTACATATTTTGTATGCGTACGATGTACCTATAACATTTGTATGATGTGATACAGTAATATTATGCGTTTAATTTATAAGTCACGCACCTTTTAATAGATGCATCTGTAGCAGTCCTGAGCTCTAAAACCATTTTAATTTGACAATATTAACTTTAGGGCCTCAAAAAGGGGGAGATTGAAATCTGTTTAACTTATCCAAGCGTTAACGAGTCCACGAACCAAACGACAATCAACCATAATTTGCATTCGATTAATCACGTTTTCACAGCAAGACCTCCGGCGTTCCCAGATTGCTTCTTTCTAAACATCTAAAAACCTAAACAACCCAACCCAATATATCACCAGTCTGAATACGCCCTTATCTCACGAACGTGTGAAGATATTAGCCCAATATATTATAGGATAGGTAGGTAATTTACTACTTCGTAGGGTTTATCGTGTAGAAAGTAGCACATTTGTTTCAGTGATATTTAAAAATGCATAAAATGGATCGTTTCCTTGATAAATAGTGAACGCCTCTTCTTAATGGGAATATAAATGATTCGCTTTTAGCCTGGAGGTTGCCAAGAAAATTCCGCCGATTAGGTACTTATGTTTTTTTTTTTTGTCACAATAACATGAAACTTTATTTTTGGTGTCTGTGTAGCTTGAGAAATGTTAAATTCTCAGACATTCTATTTCTTTATTAAAAGGAGTTCTGCTTTCCAGAAGTTAATAACATTCCTGAGGGATTTTGAAATTTCTATAATAAAAAGCAGTTGTCTCGAGTATTCACTAGAAATAGCAACAGGGATGTCAGTTAATGTATGAAAAATTGATGGCATTTGCACAGCTTTGTAGAGGAAATATTTCATGAATGTACATGATGCGAGTCTTGAGCATACAAAATTTTATTGATATTCCATTTTATGTAGACGTACATAAATCTGTTAAATTGGCTTAATACTATTATAAATTATGGATTTCAGGCATAAAATTTTGATAGTAGAAGACAGCTGTGTATTCACATTACTTACTTTTCGAGTATTTTTCATGCGATGCGAGTATTGAATATTTCATAAATATTGTAATATTTTCCTGTTGTCATGGAATTGATGATTTGAATTTTAGCAGTCACTTTTCTATTCATCCCATCAACTCATCCGAACCACGGGAAGCGATGTAGGGAAAGGAGTTCATAAACAATGGAAACTTGAATTGGTAGATTAGGGTGTAGGTAATCATTTCATAGGTAATTGAAATGTAAACATAAAACATAAACAGCATGTATACAAGCTGCTAAAGTGCTATCCTCGGTGCTATCTATACATTTAAATGCCGAAAATTGTTAAGCTCTAGAACGTAGACTGTTTCTCCGGATTTTCAATAATTAATTGTATTAATCCTCCTCGCGAATTCATCGAGACAAAACACATCAACAGAATTAGCCCAACTATACTGGGATACGACAATAGTGATCCTATAAGTTAGATGAAGTTCGACAAGACAATAAAAACATATTTTAACTAGGTCAGATTCCTTACCTTTCTAATTAGTAGTCGACCTAAAATACTCAGTCTTTATCGTAGATTTATACAACAGAATAAGGTAACCGGGAATATTATTCCTATTGGCACTTGAACAAGAATTTCCAATCAATTACTGCCAGATCTCCATAACCTTTTGCTATATTTTTGCTTATATTCTACTGTGATAGGTGGACTTGGTAAATTTCAGCAATTCTAAGTTAAGGCCTCTTTTCGTCATACAATATTTTATCTGGCCAAGGGTAATTTGAAATAAAAATTATATAAGGTTGAGGGAACCAGTAAATGACCCCCCCCCCCCCCCCAGTGCATATTTACTTAAATGTTGTTATTTGTGGCAGCATTGAACCTTTTAGTATCTAAGTCTACCTATAGCAGTAAGTATCAACCTAAACACAGGATTTTTTAATCGGTCATTTAAGAGCTGGTCTAAATAATTTATGAAAATGTTTCATCAAACCCCTGTCCCTACAGAGATCATTGCTCTTATATCTACACTTTTTAAACATCTTTTGTAATTTTTACATGCTACGCAGATAAGACACAGTCGCTCCACTCTGGTAATTTTGCCTTCGAGAACTAGCTCATATAGCCACAGAATAGTTTCAATCATATAAATAGTTATATAGACGAACACAACAACCAAGGCAAGAGTGGATTGGTAGTCTGATGTAGGTACTTCTAACCCTCTGAGCTATCGCCCACTCCATTTTTTTTTATTTGTTCCTGTTGTGATGATCACACCATTAATGGTGAACAAAATAAATAATACAATAATGTTTATAATAACTAGACACAGGGTAAGTCTAGATAAGATCATTTGCTTGGACTACCCAACCTCATTCCAGTTCCATCTCCCAAATCTTATATTATAAAATAATTTCAAATTAGCTCCGCATCTATTCGCTAACTTTCAAATTCTATCCCCGTTTCTTATTTTTACTTTTTCAGTTGAATCAACTGCAAATTCTGCCTTTTTATATTTCCTTTCTATTCAACTTTTCATCCAATATGTACTTTCGAAATTGGATTCTCCGTGTAATCCTTGTTATCCTTCTCCACGATAACATAACTATCCTTTTTCATCACCGCAATTCTTAATTCTACGAACCAAGGCCTCTTATATACTCATCACACTGTTTACAACCCAAGTCAAGTTAGCCACGCTTCAACCAGCCACACTTTCGGCCACGAAGAGTGACTTCGAATAATCTTCAATAAATTTTTGTTTTCGTTATTCACGGCTTAAATGGAAAATATTTGATTTGTTCACCCAATAAAAACCACCGTGAAAATATTTGGTTTGTTCACCCAATAAAAACCACCGTAAACTGAAAAAATCGTACTTATTGCATCACGGCCAGCCACGCTTTCAGCCACGAACTTTATAAACTGAAAAATTGATTTTTGCTGAAATTTTGCTGAGAAAAGTCTGAAATTTTATAAAATTGGCTAGCCACATTTTCGGCCACGAACTTTATAAACTGAGAAAATATTTTTTGCTGAAAATTGGATAAAAAAGTCAGAAGTTTTATAATCATGGACAGCCACACTTTCAGTCACGGACTGAAAAAAAAATCGCTGAAAATTTGCTGAAAAAAGTATGAAATTTTATAATAATGACCTGGCATGGTTTCAGCCGTGAACTTAACAAACTGAGAAATAAATTTTTGCTGAACTTTTGCTTAGAAAAGTACGAAATTTTATAATATTGACCAGCCAAGTTTCGGCCACGAACTTTATAAACTGAGAAAATCTTTTTGGCTGAAAATTGGATAAAAAAGTCAGAAATTTTATAATAATGGACAGCCACAGTTTCAATCATGGACCGAAAAACAAATTTTTGCGGAAAATTTGCTTGAAAAAGTCTGAAATTTTATAATAATGACCAGCCGCCCTTTCGGCCACTAAATTTAAAAACTGAAAAATTCATTTTTGCAGAAATTTTGCTCAGAAAAGTTCGAAATTTTGTAATAATGGCCAGCCACACTTTCGGCCACGGACTTAACGAACGAAAAAAAAAGCTGGAAATTAATCGAAGCCCTCTCCCTGTCCGAAAGCGTGACTGGCCGAAGCGTGGCTAACTTGACTTGGGTTTGTTTACAAAATCATCTGCATAGGTATATGTATATCAATAATTCATATTAAGTTGCAAAGTAAGGGTTGGCAAACAATAAGTAATAATCCTCGTATAAGCGCTTACCAAGCCTCTCACTGAAATTAGTTCAGGAACTAAAACTAAAATTATTATAAAACTTCTAGCGTAAAATGCGATTAACTATCCTTAGTTTCGAGCACAAAGCCCACATTAATAACATGTCCTCATTCAAACGACACGGCTCATGTACCGCTAAAGACTCTGTACTGAGCTCTGACTCTATGAATGCACGGACGCCGAAGGCTGAAGCCAGCAGCTCTAAAACTCAAACCTTTTTGAAACCATACTAGACTGGACGAATGAGTTCGACTGACTGATGAAAACAGGAAAAGGCATCACCTCACCATGTTGTGTTGGAGTTCATGCATCGAACAACAACTGCTGGTAACTTGTAGACTTATCTCCGGCTTTCCTTCTGACAAGAGAAATGGCAGCGCAGTGTGAGATATTAATAGTGCATTTCCTTACACCCACGGGAGTAATTGAGTGGAAATAGATATAAGGACAAGGTTGTTCCTGCTAGAGGATGTTGCTCTTATTTCTAGTGAAACTATGATTTTTATTATTTCATGATACGCATGGCAGATTATATCAATAATACTGATGTACATAAATAATATTATGAACTTATTACTAATGTTTATTAGTTTAACGACATGGTTTTAGACAGAATCCTATTTAGCGTTAAAATACCGTTGTTTCCATACCAGGACATTCTTTGAAGTACTTCGTATGTAATATAATCTTATTTTATTTTACAAAAGCCTTGATCCCTCCCCCCAATTCGCCATTTTACCAGATTTACACCACTAATCTTGATGGGAGAAGTTTTAATACACTTGACTGAAAGGTAGTTGCTTAACTAAGCGCGCAGTCGAACATAAAAGATAAGTCAAAATTCAATTCCTAGCCCCTGGCACGTGGGTAGCTATTCATCTTTCTGGGGTAAATTTTGACAATTAATAATGTATCTAATCAAAATCCTGAGTGGAAAGAAATTTTTCCCAACTCTGATAGGAAAAATTCATATTCTGTAATTATTCGTATAGGTAATGTTAACAAACTCAAAAATGTATCTACAAAAATTTTCTTGAAGTAAAATAAACCGAAGATTCTTCTGGGTCAGGTTAAACGCCTCAAAAATAGCACCAAGTAAATTTTTCTGCAACCTGTCACCGAGGTTTAGGCAATAATGTGTCATCTTCGACAGGCACACCAGTAAAGTAAACCTTTTCTTTTATGCAGCATCGCAGCCAAAAATCGAATGGCCAGGCGAATTGAGGTGACCACGGTATTATTCCGCCCGCCTAAACAATTTTTGAAAGAAAAACGGCGATCCGAAATTTTTTGTACTAGTAATAATCTTGTTGTAAGCACGTCAGTATAGTTTGAATAATGTGTAGCAAAGAAATGTCCGCGAAAAAACCTGCTAAAATAGTTCCACAAAAATTATTGCAAATTTTCGGTGTTCTTGGCAGAAACTATGACAATTGATCCTTATCCTGAAAGTATCCCTAATCCAAATAATAAAGGTGAAACATACTTTAATAATGTTTGAAAGCTGCATTATTATAATTCCATGTGTAAATCAAAATAATGTAATCTAATACAGAGAAATCCCGGTAATCGGGCTCCATGATAATTCGGCACACGCGGTATTCCGGCGTTTTTTACTCTCTTGTCCACTCTATAATCCGGCGATTTTTGACACAAATCAGAGTTTTCTCTACTTGCAATCTTGGTAATCCGGTCCTTAGCCTAACCTATTAATAATAAACCCTTGCCAATCCGGAATTTCCGATAATTCGGCCTTGAAGAGTACCCAGAAGAGATGCCGCATTAGCGCGATTATACTATAGTCAAATGCCTAAATGCTTGACACAGTTGATTTTGTTTTTTTTCTCCTCAAGTTTGCTCTTTTAAGACCTTTTGAAATGTTTGAGATATTTTGAGAATATTCCATTAATTTATCACTAGCTCGGAAGTATTCCTCTGTATAAAGGACCTATACAAACTCTGAACGAACGTCCAGAGGGATTCTATTAAAAAAATCTATTAATAGGAGGAAAGTATATGATTTCATGAGTCAAAGAACAAGATTTTATGCTTTATGTATAAATACAAGTACATATTTAATGACACTTATTATACTTATAGTGATTTTTTTTCTCCCTTACTTCATGGATTGATAATACTGCCTAACGTTATTACTCTTGCAGAACTGAAGGTTCTGATTTATTACGGTTACTATGCCAAGTATAAATTATTCAATTCAATAATGTCATAGATCGATAAGAGTAAATTTGAACTTTCAATTTCGGCTCAATTCATCCCGATTGGCTGAGTCTGTTTGAAATTATTTTAGTCGTTCCCTCGTATAGAACTAGGTAGGTATGAAGTTTAATTAAATGATCATTCCACTTCTCATTCAACTTCATTATTTGATTTGATACGACGCGTATTCGAGCTTATTCCACGAAAGGGAGTTACCTACTGTTTTGAATAGGTAATAGAAGAATAACATCCTTTAGAAATAAATTGGTCCTTCGAGCCGGATAAAAAATTAACAAACGTGTTTACTGCATGGAAAATAAGATAAAAGCATAAAAATATCTATAAAAAGTTTGTCTATGTTCAAATTATGAAGAATAGTAACCTAAGGAAAGGAAGTATCCCCTTAATTTACTTACCTAAATTGAAGTTGTATAGAAACCTTCAGTTATTACAAATATTTACCTGTAGGTATTTATAGAATTCTCTCTCTCTGTCTCTCTAGGTACTATGTAACTTCATACTTCATACTTCCTACATGTCCAGTTCATGTGCTGCTTTATCTAAACAATAATACATTAACATATCTTGATCTTGACTTGTTCATACGTTAAATTTGATCTGCAAGCTAAAGTAGAAGCTTTCATGCTCATATATCACGGATGCTTTTGCAGGGTTAGAACTTCCGACAGTTGTTAATTTATTTCATACCAGAAGCTTATTATCTCATACATCTCATGCAGTCGTATCGTATACGAGAAGGTATACGGTATCTTCATATACTATACGTCTACATTTTAGTTTCAGCTGCATGAAGATGCTACGTGGGAATCATTAGTGTATATAATTTACCACAAGCTTGATAAAGAAAATTTTGTCGAAAGTAGGTAGTCAGATCTAGAAGTTGTGTGCTCTAAAATCTATAGGGACTTCCTATTCGAAATCAAAATACTTCAGATGTGACAATCCTACAAAAATTACTACATACTCAAAGGATATCATCAAAAGGAGTTTCCCTTTCACAAAAAGTGTAAAATAAAACTAAAATATTAAAGAACTGTAAATAAATCAATGTTATCGTTATTTTTTCAAAACACACATTAAGGAATATGCTCCATGAAATAGAGAAATAAAAGATCTTCATTAGAGACCTAATCAGAATTCTTAAAAAAGATGCCAGGCATTTTTTTACATTTTACTTTTTCGTATATTATACGTGTGTTAATGAGATGAAAATCACAAAAATTATTATTCATGTGTAGACTTCTCTCTAATGTTAAAGCGACTGGCAAAATTCCAACAACATATGGACAGACAATGTGTAAAGCAGATTGACCCTATAATGTAGAATATTAAATTAATATGGCAGAAGTACCTAATGCAGTATGATGATGAAAAAAAAAAATAGATCAATCGGTCAGTTCCCTAGTCTACTCAGGGTCGGTTTGAATCCTAGACAACAAGACAGGTGGCTGTAGGAGGCAAAATTCAGGGACGTCGTGAATGCATAGATCAATGTCATTAAAAATCCATTAAAAATTCATTGACTTCCTTTTTTATTGCGGTCTCAAATCTCGTTTCTCTTCATTTATTACAATTTAAATTTATAGACATCAAGGCCTATGAGTTCTAGGAATAATTTAACACTTATGTCTCTTAGAAAAGTTAAATTTCAAGAATATGTTATTGACTGCAAAACTATTGCAATGTAGATACTTTTTTGTAACTTAATGCTCCAGTCGCACGTTTCTGATTGAAACGGGGTAGTCTTAATACAAGACAAGACAAGTGACTTAAAATTATTAATGACTTGTTGCTACCGTGTCTCAAGTCTTGAATTACTCCTGCCTGATAATCGTTGACGTGGAAATTACCACGTTTAATGTAGAACATTGCGGGTGTCTTTTTGAAACTCCGCATCCTAAATTATCGTTGCTGGTTTTGTTTTTAAGAAAATCCTGAAACAGGTCAATTGATGTTTCTCGAAGGACATCTTTGACGAACTTGACCTTGACAATACAAGTCCACTAGTGCTAGCAACCCCGACTAAAGAATTGTGAGTAATACTATCGGTTAACTATGGTATGTCAACTGTTCCGCTTGGGCTGAAGAGTTCTTCAGGTAGCAGAGCAACATCAAGATGACGTTATATTTTTGATGTTCGACGTCGAATGACGAAATTAGTGACGTGAATATGATGTTGTAATAACGAAGCAATATCACAGATCAAAAGACGTCATTTATTCGCGAAAATAACGTCAAAAAACGACGTAATAACTATCAAATTAATGACGTCAAATTGACTTAAAAATGGATTTTGGACGTGAAAACACGTACTTTAGGCCGTCAAAATTAGAAAAAATTTAGAAAAAAATACAATATCTATAAGTATATCAAGCTATACGGCGACGTCATAAAATGGTGCCCAATTTACGTCTTTTTGACGCCTCTTATTGGTTGTATAGAATTACGTCTAACATCAGTTACTTAAACGAACGTAATTTCGACGACGCGTTTAATAGGTTGCTGACGTGAGCGACACAGCGACCAACTAACACCAAAATATTGCGTTGTTATCACGCCTCTCTGCTTCTGCTATCATGGGTAATGCGAAGTTACAGCACAATATCCTCCAACACATAGGTACTATAGGTACGTAAGATTTACTATACAAGAATGTTACCTTGTCCTTCTGACTCCCTGAATCCGCGACAAATATTTTGAAGACACCTAAAAATTATTATATGCAGCCGCATCATTTAGCTGAAGGGTTCCGTGACCCCTTCCCCTTTACATTTTTTCTTTAAATTAAAAAAAGACCCCCCCATTTAAAATTCTTGAGATGGGGGGGGGGACTGCTGGGGCTAGGGGGTTGTTGTGTCAACGTCAAGTTCGACATAAATGTCTCCCCAAGAAACAAAAATTGCGTTATTGACCAAATTAACCCCCCTCCCTCCCAAAAAAACCACCAACCGGTTATTTAGGGTGAGAAGTTTTCAAAAAGATACCTCTGATATAATATTTCTCTACAATACCTAATTTTACTCATACTGCTCGCCAGTGCGACTGGCTATGATAATTCGATTTAGTGTAATATATTTTCTGATCTAGATAATATTATGGTCTGCGTAATAATAAATTTACAAAACGCCGTTAAAGAACGGATAAAAAGTTGAGTGCTTTAACAGATTTTCACTATTTTTTTACTCCATAAGAGCCGTATTTAGATGTTTATTTAAAGTTGTTTTTTTTCAAACCAGATGTTTTATTTTTAAACGTAAGGAATATTTTATTTAAATTACATTTGCTTCTACAAGAATGAATTGTAATTCAGATCGTCGACTAAAAGATTCCATTAAGTCTAAATGGCTAATATACCACAAAGACCGCAAGTAAATTGGTTAAGTGCTGGGTTGCTTTGCTTTTATTGGCATAACATTTGTTAAGCTGTACTTTATTAATGTACTTCAGATTGCTAGAGAAGTAGTTGATTTGTTTATGAAACGAAACTTTAATCAGAATGAGAAACATCGTAGTAAGATAATTAAAAATACTTCCTTAATTTTCTAGTTTAAGCAGCTGCTGATTGAATTCTAAGACTGAAAGTATATTGGTATTAATGAGCTTTCAATCATTCAAGTAGTGAATTTTATTCAATTCGTATTTGCCTTGATGAGAAACCTAAATTAATAGAGAAAATGTGTCCTGAAATTATCTTATAATTATTCTGATTTGCCTGAAAATGTTCAACTTCCACAGATTTTCCAAGTTTTTAATTAATGTTGCATCATGATTTATGTTAAATAAATTGTTTTTCAATTCAGATTGGCAATGGATGATCCAGAAATACAAGAAACGGTGGAATCTATCCTCGGCAAAGGCGCTAAAGTGGTGGATTGCGAAAAGAAATCATCAATAAAAGAAGAAGAAGTTCTTTTTATCAACGGCATGCCAGTAACCCTGGAAGGGCGTGATGGCTTAGCGATTAAGCAAGCCTTGTTAACAGGACAAGTCCCCCCATGTGATCTTCTCAACACACTTCTAATTAAAACTGGAATCCTGAAAGCGCCGGTCAAGTTGGATACTTCTTTAAGTGTTAAATCGACTACTGTTACCAAGGAAGAAGTTACTGTTTCCAGGGATGGAAAGGTCGTCGATGAGAGAAGTAGAGAGACCAAGGAACAAAATTTCTATACCAGCGCCATCACTGAAGTCTACGAACCTGTAAAAATCATTCCGACAGCTGAACTTCTTAACGGAACTTACGTCAATGGCAAAAGTAATCGAAACGGTAAAAACGGCGACGGTGGAAAATTTTCCGACACCAATGGATATGAAACTGGAAGTGAAAGGAAGTTTGGGTCGTATTCGAGTGCTTCTAGTTACGAATCTGACGGACCTGCGACGACCACTTATAAACCTAACAATCCTTCGTTTGTGAGCAAGGATTCGGGACATTTGAGTAATTCTACTACGAAAGTTGATTGCACGCAAAGCTCAGCAGATTCCTTAAGTTCTCTGGACGAGACTGACTTCGTGAGTGATAAACTTGACAAATGCAAGGTCTTTAATCGAAGTAATGGTTACCATAAAAAATATGCTGCTGTAAGTATCCTCAGTTTATGAACCCAAATTATAATGGGATTTATTAAAAAATAAGAAAACGTAAATAATCGAACACTATTTTTGAGCTCTACATATCGTTTTGCTTTTAAATTTATGATAACAGGTTTTCTTATATGAATGTTTGAAGATTAAAATAAATTCTCGTTTGTAATCGACAAAGGTGGTGGATAAAAGAAAATTATTGAACTTTTTAATGCTGGTTTAAATAAATATCATTTAACCTAAATTTACCAGAGATGTATGCATATAGGTAGATCGTACTTATATGCCATGGCAATAAAACTGCATTTCTCAATTTCTGAACCTTGATTGATACCTTGAGTTACATTTATTTTGTTGACGTAGTGGTATATAATTTTTTTGAACGTGTTTCAAGATACAAAATTATCAGTCAACAGAATTACAGTAATTACATAATGCCTCTTTTCTTTCATCTGTTACTTTTAACTTCTGTGCAGCGTTTTAGATCAAAGAGCCCCACGTAACTTTAAAATGTTACATCACCGTACGTTTTAATTTAGGGTATGTTTTTATCCAGATTTATATCGGTTTCGTTAAAATATCTGAAAGAATGCTTTATTGTTTGGTACCTACACGTGTGGCGTGGCGTAGACAAATCTTTGAAAGTATCCGACTAACATACATACCTTGACAAGTTTATTTTTTTATTCAAGCAAGTCTTAATAAAAGAACTGCCACGCCACGTTAATGGTTATACCATAATCCTTACTTTTCGTGTTGAGACCAAGCTGCTAAATGTTTTGTCTGCCTCGTTCCTCGTTTTCATTAAATAAGAAGCTGAAAAAGTTGTTCAACTTCGTGATCGAAAAACACCAACAAGAAAACCTTAAAAATATCTTTGATGAAGTTTTATTCTCGTACTTATAAGCTTTAACTTAAATTACTGTTATGATTAACAATATTATTAAGATAATTGCTTTATTGATTATTCCTGAATAGATTAATGAATTCCCGAAATAGATTAATTTTTTACGATACACTTTTTCCGTGAATATTATATTTTTTGATATTTTTTATGGTTTTTTTATCATTTTTGTGACATACTTATTCATTAAACAGTCAATTTAATTAACATTTAACAACCTTGTGTATAATATGTATTTTAATTTGTTTTATTTTGCAGCCTACAATATTTGGAACTGTAGCTTCCGACCTCACACCAAAAGACTGTTCAAATAGAAGAGTAAGTAAATCTTTTTTTTTTCATTATTCATAATATAAATATACGTAATAAAAATATTAGATTTGAGGTAATAATAATTCTAGTGGATAAACATATTAATGAATGTAAACTTGAACACTTCTGGACCTTTGGGAGGACTTTGGATTTTCGTTAAAAATGTTTCAAAAAATTAAAAATAAATATAAAGTCGCGCGACTTCTAAAGGGTATTCCTTCAAACATCGCAAAACCCGTTCTTGTCACTCTATCGCAAATCGCAGTTACTGAAATTTTTGTAATAATAATTAGAAGTCTAGATGAATGATTTGTCTGATATTACATTGGAGCAATATCGGTCAAGTCGTTTTAAAGTAACGACAATTTGAGTTTTCGTAAAAACTCCTACTTTGTAAACACCTTGTATATAACCCAAAATATTCATTTAGTGGGTTAAATTAATCGATGTTAAATTTAGTGAAAATCTCGGTAAAAATATTTTGTTGGAGTTATAGACAATCTGTTCCCGCCTTTTTTCCCAAAATTTCATTATGTATGAATTCGTTGTTTCAGACCTACTTAATAAAATGAACTGTATATGGATTCACATGTTATGCACACCTTCATGAAAGTATGACAAAAATTATTAAAGACCCCGACAAAGACGTTTCGTCCTGCTGATGAACTCGTCAGCATGGCACACCGGACTCTATTTTACATATCATATAAATTATTTCACAACCCATATAAAAGATAAGGGTGACTTTCAGTTAGAGATACACACCCGAAACTCAGTGAATTGTGACATACAACTCATAACGACATCTAGTGAGAGAGATTTGTACAAAATGCAATACTCCGCCATATTTTCGTTTGTTGAAAAGACCCCGTTGTTTAACATTTTTGAGAATAATAATAAAACTGAGCCTGTAACTCAAACTCTCCCTAGTCTATTTTGTATGGTATAGGTACGTGAAATAGATTCCGATGTAACATGCTGACGAGTTCATGAGTAGGACGAAACGATATTCGTGTATACTAATTTCATTCAAAAAAATTTGGCAAAAAACTTCAATGTTTAAATTCTATTATTAAATACAAGGATACTTTTATAGAGACTGGACACTTGTAAGTGGGTCTCGTAGGATTTTAAAATATAGTTAGGGAGATGGTGACAAAATTGGCTTGTATCTCCCAAATGGAAGAAAAGCATTTCATATACTTAGTTCGAGTCCCCTTCTCAAAATGCGCCTTGTCAAACGGTCTAGCGCGTTGCGATGAGTGGCTACAGCCTTTTGCCCAGATTTACCTGAGCGATTTCAAAAACTAACTAACATATGGAAGAAAATTATT
This sequence comes from Malachius bipustulatus, assembly GCA_910589415.1. Taxonomy (NCBI): domain Eukaryota; kingdom Metazoa; phylum Arthropoda; class Insecta; order Coleoptera; family Melyridae; genus Malachius; species Malachius bipustulatus. The sequence goes on from OU342630.1 coordinate 38,758,895, forward strand.
GGAGGGTATTCTAGGCAATCCCCCCAATTAAGGGCAAAATATTTTCTTCCAATTTGCTCCTTGCGTTAACCTACAGTACCTGGTGAGTCATTAATATGGCCATCGGGAATATTATGTCAGAAACTAAGCGTCATACAACCTCGGGCAAAAAATCCTTTCTATGAAAAGTGACCCTAAAAATAATTGGAAAATAGTTTTTAGCTTCTAAAATAGCCGCCAGGGGGCGTAAGAGCCATGACAAAATAAAAAAAATCCCGTAATTTTCTTCAATATTGTAGATACTTTTTGAAATCGCTCAGGTAAATCTGGTCAAAAGGCCGTAGCTGCTCATCGAAACGCGCGCTAGACCCTTACTTGTCAAAACGGATTTTGAGAAGGAGACTCGAACTAAGTATATAAAAACATGCTTTTCTTCCATTTGGGAGATACAATAAGCCATTTTATCTCCCTAACTAATAATATGTACCTCCAAGTTTTGATTTAGAGAAAAATGATTATTATGATTAGGACGAAATTATTTTTGATAATGGCTATTTCTATTTAACGAGCCTATTTTCAGTTGAAACGCTTCGCTAGACAAATTTAATTTAAATTACTTTCAATGTTTCCTTGATAACGTAATATCGAAATGTAGGTACAGGTAGAATTACACAGAAGAAGAATAATAAATAAATAGCACCACATTATGTGCAATTACCAAAAGTTATTCCAATAACAAATCATTCTAAGAATAAGCAAGCAGATTTGTTATTTGCACAAAACTGAATTTGCATGTTAAATTCTACGACCCACTTACAAGTTTCCACCCTGTATACATTTTTATAACGATATTTTTAAATTTTAACCATTTATATAGAAATTTTTGTCCACTATTTACCGTTGAGTAAGATTGTTTAGTATGATTTAATTAATTTTTTGTGTTGAAAGTTTACATTTATTTACATGCCTAGTTTATTATTTAACACCTAAGCTATTTGTAATGTGTTTATTTGCTTGATTACAATCTCTGATGATGAGAATGCCAGCATTATGCTCTTTTACAATGCATTGCAGTGCCCGTGTTCTTCTTTGCATAAATAATTAATTATATATCATAGCTTTGTGTAATTGTACGCTTTTTTACATTGAATAGAGATCATTCAAATCAGAATTTGCCTGTCATTTTTTCCACGTTATTGTTTCAACTTTATGGTAGCGTATTTCCTTTCCATTGTAATTTATGTATTCTTTCCGTCAAAATCGTTAATTTGCTATCAACTGAAACCATTTTTTTTCTATACTGTATGTTACTTCTAAGTAAAGTTTTTGTAGAAAGAATAACGTAGCGAAGAAGTGAACAGAACATTAATATTCCACTCGTAGGTAGCACGATTTTCTCTTCAAGGAAAGCGATTTATAAATTTTTAAACTGTCTCTCTCTCTATTCCAGAGCTTGCCACAAACGCCACAAACTAAAAGCTTTTCTGCCATATACAATGGAGAAACGATAGAAAGTACTGGAGATCCAGCATTGCAACAAGATAATGTATGTCGAAAATATATTCTAACTAGTACCTAACGTAACAGTAGTAATATATTGAAATTATAAGGAAATGTCTTCATATTTACGTGTATGTATTTGCATAGTGTGTATGCAACGAGGTAGATGTAAACTAAAAACGGTCCAACACTGCACCAACATTCTTGACCCACATTTCAAAACTACCTTTTGGAAATCTTTTTTTAAAGATGAATTTTAAAAATGTCTCAATACTTATCTACAATGTAAGAGGAACCATTATTACACGTTCTTGTGCACGTGAACTGGAATTAAATTACATTCCAAGCGACCTTGAATGTCGTTCCAAGCGACCCTCTCGCAGATTGCAATAAATTAAAAAAAAAATTAAATCCATGGATATTGGATATATCTAGCTCGAAGAACCAAAATCTTAACTCATACGTGGACTGTATAAATTATGTTATGGAATAAACAGTGGCGAGGATAAGGACTTGCGAATTTTTCAGTTTATTTTTCCGATTATTTTTACCTCAGTTCGGATGCGGATTAAAAGGGACCCCGCGGTAGGGGAAACTTTTTCCCCTCAATTCGGACGTAAGAAATTACCGGCCTAATGGCTTTTTGCCTAAAACATTTTGCCTAATTTTGATGGGGATAACTTTCGATATTCCTGAGGAATTTCGTTTTTTTTTCGCATTAGCTGCCCTTTCCATTATATCTCTCTTTTATTGGGTTTAAACTACAAAACCTGCAAAAAAACCTATAGGGTGATACGTGAAGGAGTGTAAAATCACTCAATTGTTTTGATCTCCCTGTTTTTTACAAATAAAATTTTCTTGTGCGTTTTGATGAGAAAAATTTGAAGCTTGATGTCTCACGTCGAAACTGTTTTCAAATTTTCGGTTTAACACCTGTATTTACAGGGCGATCTCAAAAAATCAACTGTTTGCTCTTATAAAGTGATAACTTTTTCCTCGCCAACAGATTTTTTAAATTTTAGCCTCATATTGAAACTAAATTTATTAAATTTAGCCTCATAAGCTGAAACTTCAGGCAAGAAAATCCAGGTACGAAAATTTGCTTGGGAAAAACATATTAAACAAAAGATTGCACAAAAATTTACTCAAATTCAAATTTCTTCTGGAAACACGTTTTGGGAGGAAAATCGAATGAAAATCAATTTCTCTCCAATTAGAACTGCAAATGTGAACATTTTAAGAAATTTTGATAACGGCAGCCCTACATATCTGCCCGTTTTCAGAGGGAATCGTCGTTCTATCTTACCTGGGACAGGAACAGGAACAGCAATGAACCATTCTTTTCAAACGTCGAAAAGAAAAGCACAGAATATTTTATCCATGTGAAGAAAATTTAAACATTTCCGAACTTCCTATAAATTTTTTAGAAGTGATTTTAAATTGAGGACAAATGCGCGGGGGGCCTTAACTTCAGTGTTTGAAATATTTATTTTGGCTTACCTACTTACTAGTGGTTTGACCTGCCAGTCCGCTCGTAGACGGGACGTTGAATAGGTATCTTGAAAAGAAACTACTTTTTAAACTCAAGGTACATGATCACAATATTTGCCCTAATTGGTCTATTAAAAACACGTGATATTGTTTTATAATTCTATTTATTTCGTTTTTACTGACATTAGCAGTCGGATTGCGTGATTGTAAGGATTGAGGTTGTTTGTTATTCCATGTTCCGTAAGGAAGTCTAGCCGAATATTAATTAGTAGTATAAAGTAGGAGCATGAAATAGAAAAATTTAATCAATAACGTTTAAGCTTTTTTTACGTTTTCTGACGAAATATTTATAAATTTCATGCCTGGGGAGACGACATATTTCAACAGTCCTTTATTACCGAATTATTTATTAATTTTTCTAAACGTATCAGATTTTTTGTTAAATTACCAGCACTTCCTGATTAACTTATGAGGTACTTGAGTCTTGAGAAAGCATATTTATTTTAGACATAGAGTTGAGGTATTCAATATCAGCCAGTATGCAAATCCAAGCATTTTGTATTATTTTTTGGCATCATCATTGGATCTAATCGTTTCAATTTTCACAGGCTTTGGTATACCGCGATGGTAACCTACTATCGGGTCCTTTGGAAGCTCTGATTCAGCACATGGTTCCCACGGAGGTGTACTATCCAGACCGAGCCTACATCTTCGCTTTCCTGCTGTCATCTCGATTGTATATTAAACCTCACGACCTCCTCGCAAGGATACGCCAGCTTTGCGAAAACCAGCAAGGTCTCGGAACTGTCACCAGTGGAACTGCGAGTGCTGGACAAGCCAGATTCGCCGAGCATCTGGTACAGCTTCTTGCCGAGTGGACAGAAACATTCCCATATGATTTCAGGTAATATTGTTGTATAGAGAGTCAAAAATACTGGGTGTCTCAGAAGCCAGTGCCACAAGCTATACAGGAGACTCCCTGGACCAGTTTTGTATTTTGGAAACTGTTCAAGATATTTTGATGCCATTTATCTAAACACATGTAGATCGAGATATGCCACTTGTATAAGCACATGTATGTACATCTAGATCGAGATCTAGATCGAGATCTAGATGCAGTAGGTACGTGAAAAATGCATAAATGTATACCTCTGGGGGTTCGCCCCCTTCCACCCCCCAATGTTTTAGGACATGTTCCTAGTTGTTAAGAGTTTTTTACTTATTTTGGTCCAGGGATTCCTGTATAATTTACGGCACGCATCTGCTGTATATATGTATTGTTTTATACAGGGTGTCCCGTATCGTTATGTTCAAATTTTGTGAGCATATAGTAGGCTTATTTCTAAGCCTAAAAAACCTAAAAGTGGCAGGTCTATCTGCATTCGTTACGAAGTTACAGGCCTAAGAAAATAATGTCTAGTAAATACCAGATTTAACTTTGAAAACCACATAAAACTTATTTTATTGACCAAATCTTTAGTTTATCATGTGTGGAAAATGTCCTCTTCCTTGCTGAATACAAGCTTGTGCTCGGAGGCCTATTGCAAAAGTAACAGTTTTCTCGTCTTTTTTCGCGTTCCTATCTCTTGACCAGCTTGCTGAATACGATCAAATAATAATTTCTCTCTGGTATTTAGTTACAAACACCAATTACGAAATATGCTGGTGCCGCATCTATTTGAATCATAATGCCAATTTTTATGAGCAGGGGAATCTCTACTCTCTACTAATGTTTATTTCGGTGACGTTTACTCATGTGTGGCAATTTTTGTGGCTTACAAAGTTAAATCTTGTTATTTACTAGTCATAATTTTCTTAGGCCTGTAACTTCGTAACGAATAAAGATAGACCTATCACTTTTGGGTTTTTTGGGCTCAAAATTAAGCCTACTATATGCTCAAGAATTTTGAACATAACGATACGGGACACCCTGTAGATTTTATAAAAAGTATTTTTTGAGAAAGAAGCCCCATGGTAAACTAAAACTCTAATATTCCCGATTGCACCATATTTTTAAGCCTTAATTACTTAAAGTGTAAGTAACACTTTATTGCTAGAGCAGCGTGCAAGCGGAGATGATAGCAACAGTCATTGTAACGACCCCATTTAAATTTTCGCATAACTTCAAAAAGATGGTGGAGGTGAACTTACAGAAATATGAATATGATTTTTTTATTCAGGAGGATGGAGGTTGTTAGGTTGGGGATTCTATACATTTAGAACCAGAAGAATTACCTACAGTTTTCGAATGTGATTCCTCAGTTTTCATATAATCAAGTCTAAATTATTTCAGTCAATATTCGATTGCTGAGAAGCAACTCATTGCTCATTGAATCAGTGCATGGGCACAGTTCTGATTAAAATACTAAAAATTGGAAAACAAGCAACTAATACACCTACTTGAAAAGTATCCATTAGAATAATCCACATTCACAAAAATTACCTATTGTGTGGTGTGGCAAGGCCAGTTGCCAGTTTTAAATTAAACCCACCTAAAGCTTCAAATAGGCTAAATGTTCCTCTCAAAAGTTTGGCCCTCTTCGATTTTATTAGTCTTCTATCTCCAAGGCCGTTTTGATATTGAACTGATTTTTTTTCAGGGGGATCAAAATTGCCAAAACGAGCTGCCAAATTTCACATGCCTAGGTGGGGTAGCTTCCAAGTTTTTTGTTTCCAGAAATTACGATTCCGGGCACTCACAGACTGAGATTGATGAAAATTGAGAAATTAACAATGGAACAAATTGGGATTTATTAGTTTTTTTATGATCGTAAAAGATTTAAAAATTATCGCTTGTTTAATTACCTTTTACACTTTTTTCCATTTCCTGAAACAGAAACTATTTATGAAAAACCATTCTTGAGAGGCTTTAGCTCCATATTAATAGAGCAAAAACCACAAAGTTGGCTCTTTTATCATCCTAATTTTTTGTTGCAGAGATGAGCGGATGATGCAGCACGTTCGTTTAGCCACCCGTCACTGCTGTGACATCTCTCCCTCCCTCCGTTCCTCCGTCTCCTCCCTCCTCCATAATCTCCTCCAGCGACTAACGGCGTTAGAAAATTACGAACGCTTCCTGGACAACCCGCCGTCTCAGGATGAGAACATGCCCGATGTCTCCGAGGTCTGCCTGGAGCCGTCGATTCTCGCCCAGCAGCTCACCCACATTGAACTTGAACGGCTTTCCTTTATTGGACCTGAAGAGTTCGTGCAGGCTTTTGCCAAAGAAAATCCGCACCTGGAAACCTCTTTCAAAGATATGAAGAAAACCAGGAACCTCGAGCAGTATGTCCAGTGGTTCAATAGGTTGAGTTATTTGGTAGCTACCCAAGTGTGTAGGGTAAGTGTTATGAAAATAATTTGTATTTATTTTATAATGGATTAAAAAAAATCTTAATAAACTTGTCAGTTTGTACATAAGTGAAATAAACGACCCACTGTGGTGATAGGTATTTTTTCATAGTAATAGAAAATTTTTGTGCAAAAAAATATGACTAGCATTTTTACTTGCTTATAGTATTTCTTATCATTTCCAGTATCAGAAGAAAAAGCAAAGAGTACGAGTAGTTGAATATTGGATAGAAACTGGCCGTGAGTGCTTCAACATTGGAAATTTCAACAGCCTTATGGCAATTATAGCTGGTTTGAATATGTCCCCGATTTCAAGACTGAAAAAGACGGTGAGTTGAGTTATCAACTGCAGCAAAGGAAATGAGTGATCTTATGAAATATTATTTTTATGACTTTTTCAGTGGAACAAAATCCACTCTGGTAAATTTGCTATACTGGAGCATCAAATGGATCCAAGCAGTAACTTCAGCAGCTACAGGAGTACCCTGAAAGCCGCCATGTGGCGTAGTGCGGGTGCCACTGATCAAAGGCAAAGAATAGTAATTCCATTCTTCAGTCTTCTTGTAAAGGATTTATACTTCCTAAATCAGGGATGTTCTAACAAGTAAGTTGTCTAAACTTGTGATGTTTTACATAATTATAAAATTACTTTTTGTAGGTTGCCAAATGGACATATAAATTTTGAGAAATTTTGGCAGCTAGCAAAGCAAGTAACTGAGTTCATGGCATGGAAACAGGTAACTTGTCCATTTGAGAAGGATCAGAAAATTATATCGGTTCTACAATATGGGCCCGTTTTGAATGAAAATGCCCTTGCTTTAGCCAGCTTTGAATGTGAACCGCCAGAAAATAACCAAGAAAAAGAACGTTGCAAGTCTTTGAAAGCTGAGAGTGGGTCTGCCTAATTTTATCTGCTGTAGGGTTTTATAAGTGACAATTTATGTACAAATTTATATAATTAATTATTATTGTAATCTTGTTTTTATTTTGCTTAATTTGTATATATTTTTTTTGTTGTACAGATTGAATTATTCATACATTATGAATTCAGTTTCCTATTATCAGAAATTATTTGGAATTCCTTATTGTGATTTCTAGTTATTATAAGTATTTTTTGTTGTTAAATTTAAATAATTTTGTTACGTACCTATTATTTTATTTTTTAAATTCTGGTACATTGATATTTTTTAAGTATTACATACCTAATTGCCATTGTTATATTTTACAAACTCGAATATTAAATTAGGGAATTGCCCATTTCTTGACATTTCATACGAGATTTTCTGTCCTTACATTCACATAATTGCAGGGATGCCCACGTTTTTATTATTATCGATTTAGATCAACTCTTTACTATTTACTATTTGTAATGTTTTTATACCTCAGTGTTTTTACGAATGGATATTTATAAATTATTGTACTTAAAACTATGTAATTTTATGACCAATGTATTATTAATATTGTATTAATCCAGTGCATATAACTCCCGTCTAAATTAAGCAAAGATATCGGTCAATGTAATGCTAAAGTCTCGTAGCTTCTTCCTTATAATTTATGCACTTAAATTTGTATGTTTTTTTTTTTGTGTAAAGTCATTGTTATTTATGTGTCACAATTTTTTGATCTGCCTCTCACTGCTATTATTATAATAGATATTAAACAAAAGACTTAATCATCAGTATTCTAGTCATTAGGTAAGAAGATGCATCGCTAACTACAATTTATGTTGTATTGTAGCTATTTATAAAATATATGACTTATTTGTAATACCTACTCTGTTTTATGTATAAATCACTTGAAGAAAATTTGCCGTTTTATTTATTCGTGTCTTTTTCTTTTGGTTTTCCTCTTTTGTCAATTGCTTTTCTTAATATGTCAAACGATTTTCTTATTTTTCTATCTATCAATGATTATAGTCATTGATTTATCAATCAACTTCCTTTTATGTCAAATCAGTTTCACTTTATGTCATTTGTATTTCCTATTTACGTGCAGTGACAGTATCATTAATATTGGAAAAGCATTTGGTATAAAAGGAATCGTATTTTACAAAAGAGGAATTTGAATTTGAAAAATCACACTGATGTTAGATAAATGGGAAAAGCATTTGACAAATTTGAAAAAGCAATTAATTGACAAAAGACGAAAACCAAAAGAAAATGACTGTATTTTACTGTTCCGTAGTAAGTGCATTGCTAATCCTGATGAAGGTCTTTATGGAGCCCAATAAAAAAGATGGAGCAATTTAAATTTAGGTTGGGAAACTTCAAGAAGGTAAGGAGATAATCCTTGACTCAGCTACAAAAAGTGTGATTTTATTATGAAGGGCCAGCTGGATAGGCCCCCATCAATCGGTCATTCACCTACTATACAGGGTGTTCTACAAGCTCTATGACAAACTTTGACAGATGGTAGGTTGCTTGATTTTAAACATATTTTTTTTAATAAACATGGGTCCGATTCGTTTTTGTTTAGAAGTTACAAGCATTTAACAATCAACAATAAAAATTTAAATTAAATGATAATCACAAAACTTAAGACTATAAAAATTGTTCGAAATGTCCACCCTCAGCTTGAATGCAAGCCTCACATCGACGAACTAAAGATTCGGTCACTCGAAGAATGAGATTTGGATCATTTCTTATTTGGTTAGCTGCATCTTGAATTCTTTCAAGTAACTGCTGATGGGTAGCGATTTCAACATGGTAGACCAGCTGCTTCATGTGTCCCCATAAATAAAAATCCAGAGGATTCAGATCGGGAGAACGAGGTGGCCATGATATTGGACCTCCTTGACCTATCCATTTATTCGGGAATGTTCATTTAGCCAAGCAGCAACTTGTCTTCCTCTATGTGGTGGTGCACCGTCATGCTGATACCACATATTTTGAATAATATTGAGTTGCACGTCATCAATAAACTCTAAAAGGTCCTGTTCTAAGAAATGTCTATAAAGATCTGCATTTAAACGATCATTTAGAACATGCACAGGTAATAAATTATTGTTGAAAATGCCACCCCAAACGTACATTGGTTGACATAGTGTCTTAGTGACATAGCGACTTAGTGTCACTTCCTGGTTGACTGAAAAAATTACGATTCTTTAAATGCTTGTAACTTCTAAACAAAAACGAATCGGACCCATGTTTATTAAAAAAAATATGTTTAAAATCAAGCAACCTACCATCTGTCAAACTTTGTCATAGAGCTTGTAGAACACCCTGTATTGATGCCCATAGTTAAAATGCACTAATGTCCGTATTCATCAAACTTCAAAATATAACTCCGGGGTTATATTTTGAATTTTCTGACAGCTGATTGGTCTAATGGTCAAACCCTACGAACGCTACGAATTTTGAACCAATGACATGCTCCAAAATATAACCCCAGGGGTTATATTTATTGATGAATACGGGCCTAAGGGTAGCATAGGGCAATGTATTTTAAATGGGTAAAAAACTGACAGCCTTTTCAGCTGGATGCAAGTTTTGGCATAGGTTCATATAAAAATATTAAAATCAAAAGGAAGTCTATCTATTTCCCACATATCTATTTTAATTTTCAGGATTAGATTCCTATACAAAAATAATTAAGGTTCTTAAAATTTATGTTTTCAACACTTACTTTGTAGAATCTCTGCAAACTGATGGATGATATATCAGATACAGTCCGTCCAATATTTGAGTGCGGAGATTTCCAGGAAGGAAGTTGAGATTAAAATGAGCAGATTGTTGCCAGCTTTAAATTATTTATATTTTAGCATATTGCATTTTCATCATTTACCTGCAGGTACATGGTTATAGTATAACAAGTAAGATGCGTTATCTTTTCAGTAATCTTTTCTGCTACAATATTTTCAATAATATCGATATTTATTAGCCAAAATTATAGGATTATAATAATGCTTCGCATCTAAAAGACACTATATGACAACGTTGCCTTCCAAACAGCTGTGAAAAGAACAGTAGATCCAATTGCAGTAAGATAGCATGAGATAGATAAATATCGAATCGAGAAAGCATCGTCTCGCTAACGGCAGCTCCATATGCAGTGGCGTGGTATTCATACTATAGTGACGGGATGTAAATACGTCGACTGCGCTTTTTGATCCTTTTTATTATATTTTTTATGTTTATATTTACTGAATTCTTGTAGTAATTTAAAAATGGAAAAACATTAAGTTGTTTCGTGTCTCTAAGAACGATAGAGGAAATTATCCACGAAAGCGTTAGTTTTGTTTCTAAAGAAAATAGCGATGTGATGAAGTTTACCTCCCCTAAAAAACGCAAAAGAAAATCTACAGTAACAGATTTGCAAGAATGGGAAAAATACGACGTAAGAAATATAATTTACAATTTCCACAGAACCGAAAATTGTCGTGTAAATCTGTCACATCTACAACAGAAATTATCTAGCGAATATGAATGGACTGGCAAGCGTTCCTCGCTTAATACAGTCGTAAGAAGTTTAGGGTTTACTTGGAAGAAAACTATTGACAATCGGCAACTGTTAATAGAAAAAACCGACATCCGCGCACTTAGACTTAACTATCTGAACAAAATAAAATATTACAGGAGTGAAGGTAGACCGATCGTATTTTTAGACGAGTCATATATTCACGCTGGTCACACGATGTCAAAAACTTGGTCAGATGGCAGTAGTAATGGCTTGAAGAAAAATATATCTAAAGGAAATCGCCTCATTATTGCCCATGCAGGAGGAGAAATGGGGTTTGTACCTAATTGTCTCTTGATTTTCAAATCTTGGTCAAAGTCGGGAGATTATCACTATGATATGAACTCCAAGAACTATGAAAAATGGCTCAACGAGAAGTTAATTCCCAATTTACCCCCACGTTCTGTGATAGTCACGGATAATGCACCGTATCACAACATTCAAATTGACAAAGCTCCAACTAGCAATTCCAGAAAAAGCGACATGGTAGACTGGTTAACTGCCAGGAATATAGCTTTTAACACCGCTTTGTTAAAGCCACAATTATACGAGATAATTAAACAGTATAAAAAACAGTACATATTGTTTATAAGTTTGACAATCTCGTAAGTCAACATGGACATTGTGCACTGAGGCTTCCCACATATCACCCAGATTTAAATCCTATAGAAATTATTTGGGCTCAGGTTAAGAACAACGTGGCGAAGAAGAACGTTTCATTCAAATTAGATGACGTCAAAGAATTAGCTGCGCAAGAATTTTCTGCAGTGTCCGTTGAAAACTGGAGGAAGTACTGCCAGCATGTTATAGACATCGAAGACAAATATCTGGAAAACGAAATTCACGTCGACGTAATCACAGAACAGATCGTTATTACGGATTTTGATGGCGAATCTTCCGACGATGATATCTCTTCTGACTACTCGACAGAATGATGGTAATTAATACTTAACTATTAATTTACTTACTTACCCTGAATTATAGTTTATTTTATAATTTTATTCATAATTTTTTTGTACTATCATATTCACGCATTTACAACAATAATTATTTAAAGAATTCCCTATCCATGTTTTTAACTTACACGCCTATGAAATGTGTACGCTTCCAAAATAAACCGGTTTATCTGACAGTTCCTATTCTAAGAATTCTCCGCATTCAAATATTGGACTGTACACCCTGTATATGATATACAGGGTGATTCAGGTTTTACCTTGTTAACTCTAGGGAACGATAGAGAATCGAAAAATAATATGAGTTTGCTTTATGAACTATATTCGGGAAATGCTTCCTTAAGAAGCATATTGTGGATATATATATATTTATTATATATTATATTGTGGTCAGACCAAGCTTGATAGGGTTAATAGTATAAAGGACCTTGGTATTATTTTTGACTCCAAAATGATGTTTGATCAGCACATATATTATGTCTCAAAAAAAGCTAACAGAATGCTGGGTTTTATAACACGGGCCTCTTATGGTTTCAGGGATCCTTTTGCTTTACGCTCTTTGTATATGGCTTTTGTTAATAGCTTATTGGGCTATTGCTCGATTATATGGAGTCCATGCTATTCTATCTACATAGATAAACTAAATTCTATACAGAATCGGTTTGTAAAAATTGTCAAAAAAAGATGTTTTAATAATATGGGTGATCAAAACTCGATAGTGAAAAAACTTGCTTTGTATTCACTTGAAGATCGCCGGAAGCTTTCGGAAGCCAAGTTTATTTCAAAAATTATTAATAATTTGGTTGATTCTCCTGACATTACTGCATTTCTGCACTATACAGTACCCATGCATAACACTAGAATTAAGAACGTGTTTTATTTGAATGCATCTGCCACAAATTATTATCAGAACTCTCCTCTAAATCGCTGCCTGAGAACTTGCAATACATTATGTGGTCTCTCTGGGGCGGATGTTTTCGCCCTCTCACCTTCTCAACTCGATCGTGCATTGAAGCACTACATAAAAAATGTTTGAGTAGGTATAATTGATGCAATAATTTATTATTGTGTCAATTTGTTTCGTTTAAATGGGTTTTTTTGGGTAACACATTAACGGTACTTGTTATTGTATGTCAGTTTAATTTGTTATAATTATGTTTATATTAGTTATTAAATAATTGATTAATTTTGTTATGTTTATGAAAGTAATTTCACATCAATTAGCAATAGTGAATACTATTTTGGGTTTGTCCCGTTTGTATTCCATTTTATATAAATAAATAAATAAATAAAATAAATAAAGAAAATACAGGGTGTTAAAGTTTTAAGAAAAAATTCGTATTTTTGAAATATAAAAAAATTGGCTGATTGAAATAATTTGAAATTTTGAACAGTAGTTCTGCTAATTGAAGTACATGATGCGATACTTCCGATGAAAAATTCTTCACCTAGTGGCAGAGATCTGGGTGTGTTGTTACATTTTTTATTAAATAATGTCTACGCCACTGACTTTAATGCAAATTGATTATTTATGGTGGATACCTTGTTTTGTTTAGAGGAGAAAAGTCATCTTACGTTTTTGTTGTAGAACGCACTGTTTTCAAGATATTCCACAATGTTGGCACTCATGCAAGCTTTTTGTAATACAATACTGTTCATTAACGATCACGAAAATGATATGGACCTGTATTTATGTGATGAAAATTTTGTAGAAAGTATTTGTTGCAATTATCAGTATAATCGTATATATTGTGTACTTATTAAGGATAACTTTAATTTAATCTTATCGATATTTTTGTATTGTAATCATTTGGTTTGACTATAATTTCAGTTGCTATTCTGATTTTTGTTCTGTTTTGAATTGTTCCATTCTATATAGCTTGTTGTAATATATTTAAGGTACCTATTTCATAATACTTACGATACGTCTGTTCCTACTTATTATGTTTTTTATTAATACATGAAAATATGACATATTGGTCTGCGGCCATTTAAATGTCCCATCATTATCAAGGCATCATGGTGCAGTTGTAAATATAATTCTGGATTACAATTTTGATATCTTCGGCATATCTGAAACTTGGCTGAGCTCCGATGTACCTGATTCATTGTTGGCGGTGAGTGGTGACTGGTTATAACATATTGCGATTTGATAGAGAGGGTATAGAGGAGGGGGAGTTGCAATTTATTTAAAATCTTCACTTAAATACACTGTGGTTAGTACTTCCAAAGAAATTACTCAGCTCTGGATTCGAATCGACGCACATCCCTTAAAATTAGCTTACTGTGTTGCCTACCGAAGTCAGATAGATAATTATAAATTTTTTTTGATGTCTTTACACATACTTTTCTTGAAGTTAATTCGACGGTAGATAAAGTCATATGTATGGGTGATTATAACGTGGATTTACTTGTACAGGACTATCAATCCGAATATGTTTTAAATTTGTTTGATAGCTTGGACCTTACCCAGCTGGTAGACCAACCGACAAGGATAACTCAGAATAGTGAGTCTCTTTTAGACTACCTAATATAGTGTCGGACAAAAGTTTAGCCTTGGAAGTGGGAGTCCATTCGGTGGTCGATGTTGCTGATCATGAACTTGTCTGTTATTGCAGAATGAATGTATCGTTAGAAATGCAGCACCCACCGACCATAACTACAAAGCTGTAAATATATTGACATGTTTGAATCTCATCTAAGGGCCATTCCATGGCGAAATATTTTCGATTTTGACAACACATCGATGGAAAGGTAGACTTTTTGACCGCTAATATTCTTACTTTACTTGATTGACATGCCCCTTTAACTACCGTTCATAAAACAAATAAAACTTCTCCTTGGCTCACATACAAGCTATAATTGCTGATAGAAACAGGGCTCACAAGAAATATATAATAGGGCATGCAGATGTGATGAACATTGGCGGTCATACAAAATATTTATTTATTTATTTATTTATTCAAGCCAACAGGGTAAAACCCCATACAAAAATAATAAACTATTATACATATTAGAAAGATAGCAAATGTACAAATATTACAACCTCATGAATTACTCATCTATATTTCAACAATATTTTTGACATATTTTTAATAGAGTGGAGTGAACTGGTACTTGGCTCAAACCACCGTGCATTATCATTACATATTCTCGATAATCTATCCAGTATAGTCTCATACTGGCCTGGTCTTATTGTATCTACGAGGAATATTTGGTTATTATGACGCAATGTTCTTGGCGGAACATAAAATTTCAGATTACCTAAAAGTTCAGGAACATCCAGAGAATTTGATAATAATTTGTAAACGAAAACAATATCGGCTCTGTTCATAGCAGATTCGAAAGTAGCTAACGAAAATTTGAGATAGAGTCGACTAAGATCATGGTCAAAAAAAGAAACAAAAATACCAATTTTGGAAGCTGCAAACCTCAAAAATCTTCTATTTAGAGATTCAATTTTACTTTTCAGTCCAATTTCATTCCTTCTCCAGACAACCGATGCATACATAACTTTTGGAAAAATGAAGGAAAAGTATAACGATCTAAAAGTAGATATATTCCCAAAAGAAGATGAAAACCTCTTGATAAAATATACCCCTTTAGTAACCGAAAGGTGAATATGGTTAATATGTTGTTTAAAAGAAAGTTTAGAATCGAAAATGACTCCAAGATCTCTGACGGACTCGCTGAAAGATACAACATTATCATCCAAAGAATACTGGAGTAAACTCAATTTACTAGATCGACCAAAGCGGATGTGATGGCATTTTTTTATGTTGATGACCAATCCATTCAGCCTGCACCACTCTTGAAAGAGTAATAAATCACCTTGAAGCAAATCCATATCATCATATCCACCATATTGCGTAATATGGTTAATACTGTTGTTAAAAATGAGAAAAGAAGCTACTATGATAATGTTTGTAGGGATGTTAGCCAGAGAAATGTATGGAAAATAATTAAACGACTTAACCTTAAAAAAAATAAAAATATACAGCTTCCCAACAATATAGGTAGCGACTAGCGCCAATGAAATTAATGAATATTTCATTAACACTGTTCCGGAAATGACGCCAGATGACTCGTTAATTCCTTATTACAGCAGAGAAGTTTTGTCATCAGTAAAAACTTGGCTAGGGTTTCATACTGTAAGTGAGATTGAAGTACTGAAAATTGTTTCTGCGTTGAAATCCAGAGCTGTAGGTGCTGATGCTATTAGCATTGACGCCATTAATTTGTGTATGCCTTATCTTGGTCCATATATTACACATGTAATAAATTTTGCGATTGAGGTCTCTACTTTTCCAAGCATGTGGAAGCAAGCGCTGATAAAGCCGATTGCTAAGACAACGAATGCCAAGGTTTTGGGTGATTTGCGACCCATAAGCATTTTGCCTGTCTTATCCAAGATTCTTGAAAAGATCTTGTGCAGACAACTGGCAGAACATTTGCATAGTAATGATATTGTGTCGCCTTTTCAATCTGGTTTCAGGTCAAAACATATAGCTGTGCCACTGCGCTCCTGAAGCACCGATGATATTTTCGACGCCTGGGATAAGGGAAAACTTACTACCCTTGTATTGATTGACTTTTCTAAAGCTTTCGATACTATTAACCATAAATTACTCATATCAATACTGCATATTATATATTGGACTTCGAGATTCAGCTATTTCCTTGCTTTCAACCCAGCAAACACTAGGGCATGCTAAGCACGTAGCATACACATAGCAGTGGTAGCATGTTACATCCCCATTAAAGTGCTCACGATGTTCATGGTAGGTGCTCAAGTACGAGTAATGTCAGCAACCTGCTAGCATTAGCGACACATGTCTGACACTCCACCCATAAACTTCTTGAGCACATTACTGATACACATGTCAGACATGTCTCCTAGACACATTAATGTCATCAACAAGCACACACTATAGACACATGTCTGACACAGCACAGATGAAATATGTTGAGCACATTACTGATACATATGTCTAGCACGAAATGTACACACCTCACATAGACATACTTATTCTTCAGGGTTTTTTCCGGGATATATCCTAGGTAGGTATAGAGTTTGTCCCCGCAGATAAATGAAACGACTCTTATAACAGATAAATAATTTCCATTTTGAATTTTAATTTTTTGCTTGATTAAAGACTTATTTCTAACATTATTATTTTGGCTTTGAAAAATAATCATGGATTGGAAATTAAAAAAAAAACATCTATTTTTCAGTGGAGTAAACTGTCTCTTTCATGTAAATGCAATAAAAAGTTAAGTATTTAAAAAAGTTGTTAAGAATCAACATTTAGGTCTTTATACCAAATTTCATATTTTTGTTAAAAAAATTAAATTTATATAAGTACCTACCTATTTGTAAAATAAACATAAAATAAATGAAAAATCATATTTAGCCTTAAGTTTTGGTATAAAGACCTTAAATTGATTCTAAACAACTTTTTAAATAACTTTTTGTCGTATTTGCCAATAAATGACACTTTTTTAATTCACAGAAAACTAGAAAAGTTTTTCAAAATTTCCAAGACATACTTACTTGTTTTTTCACAACGAAAATAGTTAGGTATGTTAGACAATAATAAAAAATCTAATCTAAGACAATAATTAAAAAATAAAAAAAATAATAAAAAAAAGTCTTTGACCAAGCAGAGCTGAACGCCAAAAAATTAAAATTCAAATCGAGAACTTTTTATCTTTTATAAGACTCTTTTCACCTATCCGGGAACACACAGTATAATAAATGATTAATGCACACAAATCATAATAAAAATAATATAATTTATTGAAAAATGTAAAACACTTCTAACATAATAATATGAATATTATTAAACATAAAAACATTCACAAAAATTATAAGAATATACTACATAAATATTTTAGAAAACTCCAACTCGTAAGAATTCAAAATTAAAAGAGCATAAGCAAAATACTGGTATTACAAAAAAACTATCTAAAGTAAAAAAAAATAAGTACTAATTTATCACATATTTAAAAAAAAAACAACCGGAAAAAATTGAAACTTAAAAGCGCATAAGAAAGCATGCATTTAAATATTACAAAAATATTGAAAAATTTAAATATAAGTATGTATAAACAAAAATAAAAAATAAAAGCTTATAAAATAATTTTAAAAATTCGAACTTCAGAGAATTCAAACTTAAAATAGCAGGTATAAAAACATAATTAAGACTTACAATAGGAGGTATAAAAAAAACTCAAAATGTAGAAAAGTAGCACAAAAATAATTACTATATTTAGTTCATATTCTTCTTGCTTGAATGAGCTTGCTTTGAGTGATGCAGTCATTTACCACAATACGCAACTTCATAGGGACACTAATTACATCTGAAACAAAAGGTTACTAATTCAGGACAATCAACATTTTTTTAGATTGAATAGACATTATTGGTTGCAACTTGGTACAGAACTGAAACATATGGTTCAACAAATGCATGAACCTTTACTTGGCATTAAAAAATTACATAAGTAAGTACTTTTCTGTACAAAGTTGGAATCAACTTGAAGAAAACATTTGATAATTTTTATTGAACCTTCTTTTTATGTTGAATTTTTGTTTTCTAATTTATTTGGGTTCAAAGCTCTTCGATAAAAATATTATTTTTTTCAAAAGATTAAAAAAAATAATTAAAAAAAAATATATTAAAATTAAAATAATTATAAAAGGTATTTTACGATCAATTTTATTGTAATGATTATACTTTTTTAAAGTATTATTTTTAAGTTTTTTACATTTTTATACATTTTATGAGTGAACAAGGAACCAATAATCGGCCCCGAAACGTCTCAATTTTTTATAAAAATCTTTTGGAAAAATAATATTTTTATCGAAGAACCTAATAACCCCAGATAAATTTAGAAGAAAAAAAAATCAACTTAAAGAATACAAGCACCCAAAATACAAAAACACTGAATGAAACAATATTCTACGAAAAAAAAAACGAGAGTACAGACAGTTATTAATAATTGTAATAAGTAAAGAATAATTGATGATATTAGGCAACCTGCACCGAGTGAATTTTCATAAAAAAAGTTTATTCCTGCAAATATATACATCAGGGTCGTAATACCTACAATTTAAAAACCATTTTGGATTTACTACACAATTAAAAATTTTCTATCAAAGCTGAAGTTTTTACTTAAGAACGCCCTATATTTGTTTTTGATAATTCTATTCTTACTCAAACCAACTTGTTTAATGTAGGAAACGTGAATTAAAAAAAAAACAGTTTTTTAACCTGGAAATCACACAAAATTTTCAAATTTTATCTCTAGAACTTAACTATGTATTTGAAAAAATCATTTGCAAATATGTAATTTCTTTGAAAATGCAAATTTTGAAAACTCAAAAAAGGATAGACTGTTCACATACCTTTTATATCTGTGCCAATCAATGTGGTACTATTACACAGTGTTATTTCTTTGTATCAGCCAAGAATACTGCACAGCAAATCATCTTCAAAAATTCAATAAAACCAAATCGTAGGTACCTACACAGGTAGGTAGTATTTGGGGCGGTTAGTTATTGGCCATCATGTATATTTACCCTGTAAATAAATTGTCTTAAGTAAAAGTCCATCAATAAAATTACAGATATAACAACTTACCTTAACAGACGGGAAGAGGAAATTAAATTAAAATATCTTCTGTCTTTACTTGCTATTGAAGAAAAAAATAATAACACAGCTAACACTGCTAACAGTCACTTAGTGAAAACATGCGCGAATTAACACACAAATTACTTTTAGATGGTGTTATTCTGATATTTGATCGGTGAAACTTGGATAAAATTTAGCTGATTAGAATACAGGAACTCTCAAACTTGGAACACTGACACAGAGACATAAACGACATACACTGGCTGTGAGTTGTGAGTGGTCTGACGCCAGTTACCACATAAAACACAAAGGACAAAGGTATGCCTCGTTATAGTGTGCGGGAGACATCGCCGAGATGTGTTGTACTGGTGCTACTGTTACAACGCCAAATATGTCTCAAGAGGATGTGTCAGACACATCAGATGCACGTAGACAAGAGACATCCTTTTCGCACTCAGAGGCGATATGCACAACATGTAACATGTCACAGAATGTTTGCTGGGAAGCTACCTCACCAATAGATATCAAAAAGTTGAATTTATGGAGAGCGTTTCTGATAGTTTACCTGTAAGAAAAGGAGTTCCTCAAGGATCTATATTGGGTCCACTATTATTTAGTTTATATGTGTGTGACTTACCAAGATTACCTGTTTCCTGCATGCAGCATTTTTATGCAGATGACACACAATATTATCTCTCGCTTTTTCCTTAAGAAAGTAATCAGGCCGTTGCTGCGATCAACTTTGATCTAGACCGCTTGCTGCAATATACAACCAGAGATTGTCTGATGCTTAATTCAGGAAAGTCGTCGGTCATCACTTTTGGCAGTACAGCTTCTAGAATCGCATTTAATTAATTCTCGTCATAAAGACGAAATAAAATTAGATGACAAACCTTTGAAACAAGAAAACCTTGGTCTCTTTATTGATCAAGATTTGCGATTCACGGAACACATTAGTCACTGCTTAAGAAACGCTTATGGTAGACTGAGGGTGGAGTGCTAGAACGCTAATTAAAGATTTGTCAGATAATTATTGATTTTAAATTGCAAATTTTGAAAAAAGGGTGAATATTTTGAATGGTCTTTCATTTTTTATCAGTAATTAACTCTTCTAAAAGGGGGTAGAGTTTATTTCCAGCAATATCAGACCAACATTTTGATAATACAGGGCATTTTAAAATCAGTAATCATCTGGCAGATCTGTAATTTACGTTCTAGCACTCCACCGTGAAAGTTTTATATGAACTTAGGTCGTCACTCAACACTTTCTCTAGGGCTACATTGTGCAATTCCCTGATTCTTTCACAGCTAAATTATTGTGATTCGGTGTATGGTCCCTGTTTGAAACATAGTGACCGTTATCGTGTTCAGAGGTTGCAAAACTGCTGTCTGCGTTTTATCTACGGTCTGAGAAAGTATGATCATATAAAGTCATAAACTTAAATGCGCTGGCTGGCTGAATATGATTAATAGGAGGATTTTCCACAGTAGGTACTTGCCAATTTATGAGAATTTTCACTGATAAAACTCCTCCCTATCTATTTTCTAAATTGCGCTTTCGTACAGATGTGCATACGCTAAATTTGAGATTTAAAGGCTTGCACACCTCCTATGCATAATAAACAGTTGTATAAGAGATCATTTTCCTACAATGCTGTGAAATAATATCTCAATGCTGTACCACAAACATTGAAACATCTTAACTGGAGGACGTTTCGTAAAAAACTTTTTGATCAGTTGTATGCTGTCCAGTGAGTTGGGTTGCTTTCGAACTCGTTGAGGTTTTTTTTTCTTCCTTTTTTTTACCTATAGGCAGTAACTTACATGATGCCTTTTTATGATATTTATAGTTATTATGATTTTGTTATTATAATTTTGATGTGGAGCGATGTAGTTGGGGTGGTATAGTTTGTAATTTATTCTGATTATCTATCAAATCAAAATGTTTATGTTTGGTAGCACTTTGTCGAACCGAAGATTGACTGATGCCGGGGTTTCTTAAGGTTAGATGGAAGAACAGAGCGAAGACACGTCTTTAATCTGAATCTCGCCTTTTTCTTCCATTTTCTATATAAGTAGTAATCTTATATTGTATCTTACATTTTGTTTAAAACAATTGTTAAAATGGAGGAAATAAAGTTCATTATTATTATTATTATTATTATAAAGGAATTTCATATCGATGCCTATAGTAATGGCCATAGATAATATGCAGTGTGGGTAGCATAGGGCAATGCATTTTAAATGGGCAAAAAACTGACAGCGTTGTCAGTTCAATGCAAGCAGTGCCACAGGTTCATATAAAAATATTAAAATCGAAAGGAAATTGACATTTCTATTCTCAGGATTTCTAGACAAAAATAATTGAGGTTCTGTTGAAATGTCAAAAAGTAATAATTTTTGATGTTTGTATAACGTATTAGGTTGTCCAGAACACGTGACCTTTCAACTGTCAAAATGGCGGCCTGTAGGAACACAAACGCAAATCATCGAACCAGAACAGTCAGCACGCGGCAATTAGAGAAGTTTTATTTTATTTATAACATTTCGAAATAATCAATTCGAACATCGAGCTATATCTTAAGTTTACTGTTATTAAGTGTGTGTGCTTGTCAGTTACAATAACAGTGATGTTACTAAGAAAAGTATGATTACCTGTTATCTTTAGAAAGTGGTGCTTCCGACATTATGGTTCGCTATAAAGAAAAAATTAGGATCTTGAACGGCGTTGATCCATTTTTCTTAACTCCAGAGGATCCTGGACCACCTGTTTCTGCACAAGACATCGTGTCGTATTTAGTGTTGAGCCACACAGTTTTTATACAAAAGAAAACGAAGGCTTATAAAAGTTTAAGCGGCTACAAGTGCAGGCTTTTGCATTTAATGGGATTGAAGCAAATTGCTAATCATGTGTGATCTTCATTGGAAAGGTAAAATGAAAATACTATATCCTATGACCCATAGCAATAAAATATCTTGATCATTAACTTGTTTTTATTAATGTATTGTTTTTTGTTTAGGGTAAAGCATTCTCAACGAATGAACAAACCGCCTTGCTTGCTTGAATTATCTGTGAAGACGGTGCCATAAATTGTGGCCATTGCACCTGCATGGCTGGGCTCTCTGAAGTTTGTAGTCATGTTGCTGCTTTGCTGTTCACAGTGGAGCATAATCACAGAACAAAAACCATCTCATCGTGTACAGATGCTGCGGCAGCATGGAACGTTACAAAAATATCAGAAGTTCCAATTGTTCGACTTAGTGAAATGGAATTAAATAAAAAATCCAATGTAGAAAAGCCGTCTTATTCTGTTGACGAAATTCCTGCCATTGAAGGTCAATCACCATTATCACTCCTACCATAATCCCTTACATTATTAACTAATTGAACCCTATGCTGCAACAACGTTGTAAGTACCAAAAGTAAATTTTGCTGATATATTATATTGGTTCACAAAAAAATGTTTATTTCGACTTCCCGCAAAATTTACTTTTGGCACTTACAACGTTGTTGCAGCATAGGGTTCAATTTTATAATGTACTATTATAAATTTTATAGGTATATCTTTTATACTTGTGTTTTTAAACCTTTATTATAATCTTGATAAATGTTTTTAAGAATTATTTTGAGTTTGTGAAACTTCATAATAGCTTCAGCATGGGGATAACATATCAATTGTAGGAAAAATCAACAACTTCAGAAACATACATTTTATTTATTATAAAGAACATAATATACTTTATTGTAACGTAAGCTGGTGCTCATTACAAAGTTGTCAATAAAATTACAGTTTTATAAAAACACAATTATTATTTTATATATTAATTTATTGGAGACTGAAATTTTTACAGTAGGTAACTTTAATAATACTATTATAGTACTAATATGATCGTGTCACTAAAAAATTCAGAAAGCCAATTTAAAAAACGGTGAAAGTATTCAAAATTGAATGAACGCATAAGAATACTGTAAACTTTGGTAAAAAGAAAAGGGCACCAACCCTGAATATCTAGGCCACTAGAAGACAGTAGGTAACATTTGTGTTATGTCATCTCCTGTACAGAACAGGAGATGGTTTGAATCTATCACTTTCTGCCAGCAGCATCATCTTGCAGATTGGCGACAGCACTACTGGAGGACTCTCCATGATTTGTCACCTAGGTACATAAAAACTCTCAAGTTAACGAAATTAATAAATAAATAAACTCAAAAAATATCACAAATTAAGTACCTCCGAAATATCTCATTTTGAACTTTTTCTTCTTTTCTCAACTCTGTATTGTATTCTTTCTGAGCAGATCATCTTTAGCCCTTTTTAAAGCAACATCTGAGTTATTATATCCCATGGCCAAAGAAGGAAACCTGTCAGGATCGTTTTCAATTTTCATCAACTAATGCTGATGGTTTTCCTAAAATTTAAATATGGAAATCAAGAATTTGAAGTGAACAGAGTATTATTTTATCATCGTTATAACATTGCATTTACATCTACAGGAAAAAATATCCGATTAGGTAGGTAGGTAGGTAGGTACATATTATTACATAAATGCGTATCAGTATCAGCTTACCAGACAAAAAATGTTTGCTGCAAACCCTGGCATATTAGGTTGTTTCTGATGAATCAGATCTTCTAATTGCTTGAAGCCATTTCACACGTCTTTTTTAGAAAGTTCATCGAGATCTTTGCGATGTTCAAAATAATTCTTTTCAGTTCTGTTGATATTTTATAAAAATTCAAAAGATCGCGATCCTCACGGATTCCATACTTTATTACAACACAACAGCAGGCGGTAGGCATTTTTAACCCAAAACCAATTTAATAGGGAATAAGAGATTGTATATATGACCTTTTAAAAGGCTTCAACTTTTAAGTATATAAAAAGAAATAAACAAATAATGTTATCTTAATAATCCACACCACTTTCAATAACCGCTGTTCAGTACTACAGGCGGCCATATTGAATCCATTTTGACAGCATCTTGGACAACCTAATAGACTGCATATACGCTAAGTAAGTATCGGATGTTTGCGGAGCGGGCGCCTCCTCGTGGATTTCTTTCGCACTTTTGTGCGGCATACTAATCGTTGACAGCTCGTTTTAATAAAATGAAACCTTTCTTAAAATCATTATTTGGAAGTGTATTTCTAGATTTTTGAATTTATTATGACTACAATTATTATTAAAAGTCATTTCTAAGCACCCAGTCTCGACTGCTTTCGTTTTAAATCGTTGAGAAATGGGCGAAATCTCATGATGAGTTTTCACATGAGCGATGTTAGAGAATACGTTTACATGGAACTTTTCTTCAAGGAAACGCTCTTTTAGAGACTCCTGGTGCACATAGCACTCATAAAAATGAAAAACCTATTATTGTCCCATTGTTCAGGTGATATATTAATTGTTCCATTAAAAAAATATCACCTTTCTTATCAACATAATAAGTTCACATTTCAGCTCATGTTTTAGGGTTTTTTATTCAGCTTATGTATAATAAGTCGAAGAGTTTTGAACATATTTTGCAGCTGTAAAGCAGGCAAATGTTACCCTTCGTCTGAAATACAGCTCGAAAAAATTATAGCAGTAGTTATTGTTTGTTAGTATTACTTATATGCCTTAAATTTTTAACTTTAATTTACTATCTAAAAAAAAGATTCAGGAGTAATAAATACGTATGTAATCGCAAGCTTTTAAGGTACTCGTGTCGTGTACAACAAACCCTTCCAGATTTTTTTTATACCTGAACGACCTCATGTTTGCAAGAACAAATACATTAATAAAATGAATAGCGGGCACGCAGGACTTGCCGCATGAAAGTGTCAAATTTGCCTACTTGGTGGCGCCACAATAGTTACTTGTTTAGCCTATTGCAATGCTTGTGGCTATTGCTTTTACATTATAAAAATATTATTTGAACACATGCCTTATTAGAGGCAGGTAAAATGAAAATCGTAGTGCTTGTTGATAAAATTTTATTTCTTGCTAATTTATTGATGACTTTATTTATCAAGGCTTCCCTATTTGGGAAGTGACGATTATTTGCTAGATAGGCAGGTGTACTGCCTTTGCATTTTATATATTCATTAACACTTTTAGAAAAAACAACTTCGAGTAGATGTCTCAGTATTTTTGCCTGTTATGTATAAGAGTCTCCTTTGGCCGTATACGGCAATGTAATCATATAATCATCTTCTATCTTCACGTAGTGCCTATCACTTGCAAATTAGGTACTTCTTTTCATCAGGGGACTTAGGTCAAGTACTTACTTTATTCTTCTTCTCAGGGGGATGTTACCAATGAGTCTGTTAACATGTGCTTTTTCAGTCTTAATTCAATTAAAGTACTGATTCAAATTAAATATTTCAAAATATTAAATTAAATATAAATCAACACTCGTATTAGCTTGGAGCCTAGGTATTTGCTGTTGAACTGAGAACTTGTTGCGGTCCAAGAATATTTCGTTTTGTTTAAAAAAACAAAACAACATACGCACTGTCTCCGAGAAAGAAGGAATAGTGTATTGGTTTTTAGCTTAAGTGCAGAAAAATAATATTGAGACTCAAAATCGCTGTCCGTTATTCAAGTATTCAAGAAATAATACAAAAATAAATATAACTTCGTGAATTATTTTATGACCTCTGTAATTAACGTGACAGTTTTATTATTTACTTAATTATCAATGTTTGGTTACCAACGCAACGTCAATTATTGCCACTACAACAGAGTATCTGTCAGTTGAAAATTCAAATTCCGCATCTACCTAATTATTCTGTGGAGTAAGTAAATGTAGATTTTTAGGAAATGTGTTCTCACAAGAAATTGTAGAAGGAATGACAAATACCGCGTCATAGCATTTACATTCATTTAGTACTAGGTCATGAAGGCGCGCATACGCGCGCGTCCTTATCTGAAGTGATCCCTGAGTTGAAGTGATCTTCACAACTAACATTTATGCTCCTTAACACGCATATCGTACAGGAGAAAAATAGGATCATTGTGATACTTGATAACGAATTGTTAGATTTACCACAAATTGAAGAACTTTAAGAATTACCGAACAGTTCATGGAAAGCGGGTATTCCACACGGAAGTACTTGAAATAGGATCTGATTCCGGCTCGCTTCCCGCCAACGATTCGCGGACAATACGTTCCAAACCGCTTCATAGATGCCGCGACGCCAAATTCAACAAACTTCAGATGTTGCATTGAAATTTTCGACACTATGTACAGGGTGAGGCGCGAGAGAACCTTAGGGCATTTTTATATGGAGAAGTCCTGGGAGTAGAAGTCTAAAAATTTGTAGGTGTATTATTTCGGTTTTGCCGAGCTGAACTAAAATATTCACAACCCCTCACCATTTCCGGTTATACCGGAAGTTGCCATCAACTTTCTTATTTTAAATGGGACACCCTGTATATTATTATATTTTCAGATTGTCTGAAAAAATGCAATAAAAATGGGGTTTACAGTTCAAAATTGTACCGAGTGGTTTATGAGTTATAAACAAATGAAAATCGCAATTTTCCATTTTCAAAGCAGCTTAGGTCGAAAACGGGTCAAGATATCGGAAAACGGCTTACATGTCCTTATCTTAACTTTTCACGTAGTATCCTCTGGTGCTGATGAAATTTGTATACAAAGTGATGAAAAATCAGCGATTTTCAAAAAAAAAAATTAATAAAAAATATTTTTTTTGTAGGTACTCTAGCGTAGTATCCAAAAAGTTAGGATAGGGACATGTAAGCCGTTTTTCGATATCTTGACCCGTTTTAAAGCTAAGCTGCTTTGAAAATGGAAAATTGCGATTTTCATTTGTTTATAACTCATAAACCACTCGGTACAATTTTGAACTGTAAACATCATTTTTATAACTTTTTTTCAGGCAATCTGAAAATGTAATAATATACAGGGTGTACCATTTAAAAAAAGAAAAATATGGCAACTTCCGGTATAACAGGAAGTGGTGCGGGGTTGTGAATATTTTAGTTCAGCTCGTCAAAACCGAAATTATATACGCACAAATTTTTAGACTTCTACTCCCAAGACTTCTCCATATAAAAATGCCCTAAGGTTCTCGCGCCTCACCCTGTATATCTAACATTGGCAGTGATGCGCGACACACGCATTTCGGAGCCTCAACTTTCACTTCTCTAGGATCTACACAGTTTACGCGCCATCTACCGAAAGATATCTCGCGTAGGTGTCGCCATTGTATTGCTGAGAGGTCTCAACCTTCACATCTCTAGGATCTACGCAGTTTACGCGCCATCTACCGAAAGATTTCTCGCGTAGGTGTCATCATTGTATTGCTTAGAGGCCCCAACCTTCACATCTCTGGGATCTACGCAGTTTACGCGCCATCTACCGAAAGATTTCTCGCGTAGGTGTCACCACTGTATTGTTGCGTCCTCAACCTTCACTTCTCTGGGATCTACACAATTTACGCGCCATCTACCGAAAGATTTCTCGCGTGTGTGTCACCATTGTACTGTTTAGTCACTGTACAGATCTGTACACTCCAGCATTGGCAGCGGTCCGCGACGCGCGCATTTCGAGGCTTCAACCTTGAACGTGACATCTCGATTTTATTATAAGGATAAATAATAAGTCATACTTATACTTAATTATTATTATCAATATAAAGTATGTATTATACCTACACCTACGAATATGTTCTGACTTACTAAATAATCGAAACAATTTTGTTCATAAAATGGATATTAATTTGAAAAAGAAGAATATAATAAACTTTGACGGATTCAAAAGAATATAATAATTAATTAATATCTGAATATTGTAATAATCAATGTATGAAGTTATAAACTCTACTGTGCTGTTCCATGTTGTGCAATCCTCACTTATGAACGAGATCAATGTTAAAAGAGCAGTCTGCGGAGGTACAAAACGTTACAGAAGTGCAACGAATTAAATCGTTTTCAAAATGAAGAGCGTACGCTCGTGGACGCCTCTGCTTTCCAGAAGTACGACAAAAGCGGCAACTATGAGCGCCATAAGAGCACTGCTGCATTATAACTATGGCCCTTACTATAGAAGTTTATTTGTTGAAGTGGCGACATTTCAACCGTAAAAATAATTTTTAAATTAATAATTAGGTATAAATGTAAATTTGAATGTCCCGCGTTTACCAATGATATCTCCGGTAGCCCAGGGTGTCGCCACCGTCGCAGGTTACCTAGAGTCTAACATGTAATGGAACACTCTATTATATTATCTTTCTCCAACGAATAAAGTAGTATTCTTTATTCGTTGTCTTTCTCTATGGGAGCGACTTTGAAAATAAAATAATAATAATTAATGTTCTGTCAACGTAATTATTCCATTTGCCAACTTGTCAAGCACACTGCAACTTCAAATGTCAATTAATGACATGACATTTCAAATATCAATTTTATTTTTCATTCATATTAATTATTACAGATTAGCAGATTACAGAATACTTACAGATCAAGATCACAGATCACTGATCATCAGGTAGAACACTAGAACAAGAGTAGTAGAGAGACGAGATAGCACAGAATTTTATCGATAAAATTAATAAAAATGTGCGGTCTTTACGTGAGTTGAAGTTTTGAAATTACTTTTTTGCTACGTTAAACACGTATGACTGAGTAATAAGACTTGCTATAATACCTTGTCGGAAATTACGGAAGTTTGCATTTTAATCAGCAAAACCAAGCCAAAATGGGTAATGTAAATGCCGTTAATACACCACCACCTCCACCCCCTACGGGGATGTCTTTCCCAAAAACTGAAGAATCTGAACATTCGGACACTATCGAAAACCCTGGACCTTTAGAAGAAATACATACGAAATGTAAAAGTAAGTAACTGGCATGAAAGTGTCGGATATTCGTGAATATAACCTTCAAAATACACTTTGATTGAACTAAACTTGTGATTGTTCTAAATTATAATAATTTTATTTATTTGTAGATGTTTTTCCGACCTGTTTCGAAGGTGCCAGAGTCATGCTCACGCGTGGGCTAAGCAACCATTTTCAGATATCTCATGTTCTTAATATGAGCTCCGTCACTCCCAGTGGTTACAGGTTTTCGGCCACTTACGTTGGAACAAATCAAATCTCACCCACTGAAGCTTATCCCATATTACTGGGAGATATAGATCCATCTGGCAATTTGAATGCCACTCTGATACATCAGTTGTATCCCAGAATACAAGCTAAGTTTGGAGCCCAAGTAAGTGTGTTCGCTTCGCATTATTGATAAGATGGTAAGGTTGCGTTTTAACGTCATCAGTTACCCAAAGATATATGCCCGCCACTGTCTCCGCTTCGTATCGCCCTGATATCCTCTCAGCTTTGCCATACACAAGCCGTTCTCCTACGTTTTCCAGACAATCTCTACTGGTTAGGTGAGGCGCTTATGCTTCTATCTAGTGATTTTTCTCCGCTATGTAATCCGGCCAGTCTCCTTGTTTACTACTATTTCTAAGAATAATATAAACAATGGAAATGTTTTTAATGAGAGTTCCTCTACATTAGCTCCCCTCCACGAAGTCAGGTTAGGTATTTTTTTCTGAAGTTTCAAGAAATTAAAGAATAAAAGTAAAATGTAAAACATAGAAGGTGAAGAAAAATCCGTAAGGGCCCGTTAATTTTCGGCCCGACTTAGTTTTTCATTATTACATAATTTTAATTTGTAAAATTTTATTCTTGAATCAAAATTATGTTCCTACGTGTTTTTAATTCTGAAGCGAGCAAAGTAACCAAACGACCACACTGCCGCTGGGAACGGAGGCGTGAAGAACATGCCGGCAACGCTGAGAGGATTTCATCGCTGGCAAGCGGAGACAGTGGCGGTCACAATAATATACCGTTGGGACCCAACGTTTTAGCGTCATCAGTTGATGACGCTAAAACGCAACCCTACCGATAGGATGATAGACCTTGAACCAGAGAACTATACCTTTTCAATGTCAATTTCAGAAAAAGTTACCTCTATTTCAGAAAAAGTTAAATCAAATTCAGAAATAGTAAAATCGAAAACAGAAAAAATAACTTCAATTTCAGAAAGGTAAAATCAAATTCAGAATAGGTAAAAACAATTTCAGAAGATTAGACTTAAAGGTCTTCCTGGGAATAAAATGAGCTTTTATAAATGCATTTATTACACTATTGTTGCATAATACGTTTATTTTCATGATTTTTTCGGTGTGATGTATTTTTCTTTACTGTGATGTATTAGCTGTTTTGTAGGGCACTCCAAGAACCTTTGGCGAAGAAACCCAAGATCATGGGTTCCATCTTGGTTCAGCCCACACTATTTTTCAGATTAATTTTCCAATGTTTATGAAAAATGTAATATGAGAATGATTGGGTGGTGGAGGCCAGTGGGTTTGAGACCGAAAGGACCTTGAAGGCCTTATCGTTGGCCGTGCATAACACCTTCCTCCCATATACCCATTGGGACACTCCATTTGCTGATAGGAACCAATTACCTTCTGTTTTCACTTAGTGTAATACGAGTTTTCCCTGCGACTTGCTGCCTTGATAATATTTTAGTTCGCCATCACTCCATGACCCTTGTAATAATTTTTATTAAACGCTTATATGAAAATACTACTCACTTTATTGTAATTAATATTAAGTTTAAACACTTTGAATAATATGAATTGATGCAACTATAAATACAAAACATTTAACTAAAAGTATTATAACTACGCTTGTAAAAAATTAGTAGGTACCATTTTCTAAATTGAAATTACTTATTCTCAAATTGTTTTTACTTTTTCTGAATTTGACTTTACCTATTCTGAATATGAGTTTACTTTTCTGAAATTCAAATTACTTTTTCTGAATCTGAATTAACTATTCTGAAATTGAAGTTCCTTTTAGTGAATTTGATTTTACTTTCTGAAATTGGTGTTACTTTTTCTGAAATTGACGTTGAAAAGGTATAGAGCTATATTATTCATAAACTGACCAATTCAACTGGCAAAGTTGCCAGAGTTGATTAATGAAATCTAAAAATGTTACATTTTTATAATTGACGGTGTTTTTTGTCTTTATATTCTAATCATGCTGCATTTATTTGGGGTAAGAGTAAGATTAGATTAGTTCAAGTAACAGTTTCGTTTGGTATCTTGGGAACTGTAGGAGATCCCAGTTGCTGGAAAGTAATAGCGATTTATCAGATAACTGCTGGTTTTAAAATGCATAACTTGAAGATATGGCGAATATATTTAATGATTTTACATCGTTGATCGATGATTATATTTTTCAAAAAGTACTATAATAATAATAATAATGGTAATTGTATACATCCGCGGCTCCTAAGTTTCATCAATTTTTTCTGGACCGAGGAGCGAAATAGGGGTGCTGGGTGGGTAAGAAGCTAAAAACAGCCATTGCAAACTAATATTAAGGTCACAACTAAGGCCTCTTTGGCACTACGGTCGAATTTCTATTTTTTTTTCACTTTCAGGGCAAGGAAAATCTTCGAAAATAACAGTACCACAATTTTTTTTTTGAATTTTGCATTTATTTTGCATTTATAATCCGAAAATCATTGCATCAATCCCTCTGGACTGAACACGATAATGTGAAAGCGGATATATCGCCCAGTCCGCCTCTGTAAGTCTCGAACACAGAATAGAATACTTGGCAATTATCCTGAAGTGGTGTATCCGGGATCGCGGCATCTAATCGGTGCCTCTTGTCAGGACCGCACTCCCTCCGCACTCTCAAAACCGTTTTTTTACGCCGTTTTGTGGCATTCCCTTTCATTTGCAAAGCAAATGAATACCTTCCTGGTGTTACTATAGGTATGTTCTCCACCCCTATATAGGTGCCATAGTGAAACTGTAGGAGCCGCGGATGTATACATATAATGACCATAATAATTATTATTGTTCTAGAATATTACATTCTTTGCAACTATATTACTGTATATAAATACTTAATTGAATCTACACTAAATCAAACCTCCTTTACTAAACATTTTTTATTTCCTACTAGCTAATTTATTGTTTGGACTTTTTATGTATTCGCTTAGCAATCTTTTAAACGCATTTAGTACTGATATAATTATTTTATTTCACTGTCCAATAGATGATTTTGACTCGGATGTTGATATGTGTATTAGGGTGCAGCGTTAAAATAAATTTTTTATTTGGAAATTATAACAGGGATCAAAAGACGGGGTTTTAGGTTAGAATAACAAAATGATGAAAAATAAATTAAATTTTTTTTCCACTCCCGCAATTTTTTTTTATTTTTTTATTTCAATGCGTAATGGGACAGAATGTATCAAATTTCAAGAGCAAAAGTCACCAGTTGTTTTGTTTTTTTAGTTGCAAAGCTGTTTTCCACTCCCGCAGAAACATACAAAAATTAATACCTAATTTTGAGAAAAATAATTGATACACTTTTTACAAAATTGTAATTATTTATTCCAAAATAGGCTCCTAAATCACTAAAAATTAGGAAAAATATAATGTAAAATTGTTATAGAGTACTTTATTTATTAGAATTGAAAAAATCTTTTTTTGTATTAAATTTTGGCATAACCTGTCTGGAAAAAATAGTGTTTCTTATAACACCGTCACGCTTCTGTGAATCAGTTGCTAATATGGAAGATTCGGTAACAAGCTTTACTGCCCTTTCTACTGCTTGGGTGTGACATGGGAACTTCATTATTTCCTTAAAAACCAAAGAATCAAATGGATTTTCCACAATCTCTCGCAGATTGTCTTCAGATATCTTTCTCAAGAAAGGTGGTTCGGTAAGAGTAAATCGCTGTCAGTCTTCTAAAAGATTACAGTATTCAGTTGCTCCGAAATTAAATTTGGGTAGAACAAATGTAGAGAATGTGACTGTATGCGTGTTTTTAGAATTCGTTTAAGTCCCACTTTATTAGAGTCCACAAACATTGCCAATAACATATTTTCCGGGTGTTCAAAATACCCATTTCTTTGGATAACTGGATCTAATATGTATGACATCTAATAGTTTCTGTGGTAGATACCTTGATAATACACATGATGATTTAGTTTTGATGGCAAACCACATCGGGGCATAAACCTACACAACGAATTCTGCAAGAATTTGAAGATTTTGTGATGGGTTTTGGGAGGAAACATAGAGCCGTAAAATTCGATTGGCAGTCGTAAGCCATCTAGAATGAACTAATTTTCCAGGTTGCCTTTTTAGTAAACCTTCTTCACATAAACCGGTAGAAACTAGCCGACAAATATCGCAAAGATACCTCTGATCTGTGCTTAAAGTTTCTGCAGAAATATCTGGAAATGTAGCAGTTATTACAGCAAAATTAACTCTAGGAAGTTCTTCGCAGTTTTGAAGTGCCTTTCCTATTACTCCTGACAAAACTTTTGGTCCTTGTGTACTGCCATTTAAGTGCTGAATCAAATGTCGTAGCGGGAGTTCATTTGCATGCAGCTGACAAATGAACCACTGGACCGGAGCTTTGATATGCTGTTCCAAATGTACAATAATGCCAGCTTTATGCCCTGTATTAGTTACGGTCCCATCGCAACCAATAACTTCCAAATTGTTCAAGGACTGGTGAGAGTCATCAATGAATTCTAAAATGCTTTTAAAAATATTTGAAGCACTGGACGATATCGGTGACACGTGTCCCAGATAGTAAGAATCCGGTTCTCCAATCAAAACAATGTGTTCTTCAACATTAGTCGTTCGGCGCTTCAAGTCTTCAGAAACTGAGCTAGTTTGGTCCTTACGACCGTCAAAATATAATCCTCGAATTGACTTGATCGATGTTTCACGTTGTAGTTCGTTTATCTTTTTTGTTCTTGCCCTTCTTATCTTGCTCTGGTCTATAATTTTGGATTGGTCTGTTTTATTAACTACACCCGCATCAAGCAGAGCCGTGGAAGCGATTGCAGCACCAACCCTATCCGAAATCTTGTACCTATCCAGTACAGTGGGTAAATTATCAAGTTGCAATAATATAATAATTTATTATTATTCAATTTGTTTCATAATTTCGTTTTTGTATTCCAATATCGTGGGTGTTATTCATTTGGGTGCCAATTTCAGCAATAGGACGATCAAAATTATCAGGACAGCTGCTACTTCGTACTCCGGCTGCTTTCTCATCTAGTTTCATTTTCTTTTGATCATTGCAGTCCTGACTGCCTCCAGGAAAAGATTCGACAGTGACACATTTTCGGGTTTCCTTTAATTTGCGTTTTTCCATTTTTTGACAAAATTATTTTTCAATTTCTCCTATTTTCATTTTTCGACACGTTCTTTGGTCCTGAATAAAATCACGTTCTTCAAGCGGAATCTGAAAATAACTGAGTGAATACCTATACGCAAAGTTGTATTCTTTTTTTTTAAAAAGGTAACCCAGTAAGGTTTATTAGTTCCTTTTTATTAATGTTAATGTCTACATTATGATGCGAAATAGATAACATGCAAGAATATAAATTAAAAATATTGATCGAGGCTTGTAATGTAAACTGATTACTAACATAAAAAGTACAAAAAATTGTCGGTACCTATCAATATTTACCTTACATTTTTTCTCACAGCAGCATTGTGAATTATCATTGCATTTACAAACAGCAACATCGAACAGTTGTTTGGATGCATTTTTAAAATCGGAAAGGGTCTTTTGAAAAAATTGTTTTTGTGCATCCCTTTTATATGATTTTAGAAAGGCCAGCTACTTTAGTACTGATTGAGTAAAAATATAATCCTTGCCCTCGAAACTATTGGAATAGAAGCTCGTTTCCAAATATCTTCTATCACGTCTGCCACCGTCATGAATGCTTCAGAGTTTATCCTATTTTTATTCACTTTTTGCTGTGCTAAGCTATTTTGAAGAAACAAGAAATGTTTTAAACAGTCTTCAATTGTTGGTAAAACATTCGAACAGAGTTCTTGGGGTTTACCAAAAATTGGACACGATTTCACTACACCACGTGTTACCACAGACGAAGACATTATTTCAACAAATAACAACACTCACTTTTCAGCCTCTGCGGCTGAAACTAGACTACCGTCAAATGTCTGTCTATTACAGAACGGAAGTCGCAGCACGGAACATGGAAATCAGGAGCACATGATTTTCATATTTCATTTCATTTCATTTATTTCACCACCTTTGATTACAAAAACCATCAAGTACATTAATACAAGATTGTCTAAAAGGTATCTGTCAAAAATAAACATATCTCATACCTTCGTCCGCAACACTTCTTTGTCAACGTCCTGAGATTAGGTACTTCTCGTTAACTTGTAGGCAAAATAGCAGTGGCGGGGGTGGAAGATGATATCAGACAGAAAAATGAAAATATACAAAAATATTACAAAAATGTTACTATTTATAGTAATCTTATGATTTCTGTGATTTATTTTTGAAAAAATAAATCAAAAAACCATCAAAAATAACCCATATTACTCTGCTTGAATCGGTGCAGCACAGGTTTTTTAGGTTTATTGCTTACAAAATGGGCAGAAGTTTTGGTTATGATGATCACAATTACTCGGATATAGCCCTCTCTCTTAAACTTGAGTCTATCAAATCTACACATGTATATCATGACCTGTTGTTTGTAAAAAAAGTCACTCTTAATCTTATTAATAGTGAATGCATTAGGGGTTTATTTGTTGGGCGTAATGTTCCTTTTGATCTGAGATTGGTCAGAGGAATAAGAGAAGTTAATTCTAATAAAAATTTTGGTAATTGTTTACATCCGCGGCTCCTAAGTTTCATCAATTTTTTCGGGACCGAGGAGCGAAATAGGGGTGCTGGGTGGGTAAGAAGCTAAAAACAGCCAGGGCAAACTAATATCAAGGTCACCACTAAGGCCTCTTTGGCACTACGGTCGAATTTCTATTTTTTTTTTCACTTTCAGGGCAAGGAATATCTTCGAGAATAACGGTAGCACGCTTTTTATTTTCAAATTTGCATTTATTTTGCATTTATACTCCAAAAATACGCGACATCGCTCGCTATTATATTCCGACTACGTTTCCATGCCGCGTATGTTGCGTCTGTTACCAGACCGGCTCTGGTGTTGTTTACGAGTTTCCGCGGTTTCCGCCGTCCTCTCGACACTCTGACCTTGCATGTTTATTATGATATTCACTGTTCTAAACAGGCCCGCACTCAGGAAGACCTTCTTTTGATGCCGTTTTGTTCGCTTATCTTTCATTTCCCCAGCAAATGAATACCTTCCTGGTGTTACTATAGGTATGTTCTCCACCCCTATATAGGTGCCATAGTGAAACTGTAGGAGCCGCAGATGTAAATAATGACCAAAATTTTATTTATTACTCTTCTGTTCCACGATTGAGGCAGAAGTGGAATAAAATTGTAATTCCGTCCAATATACAATGTATTAACAATCTAGGTCAATTTAAGATTAAATTAAGGGAACTTGTTGATCGATACTACTAGGGGATATGTTTCGTGCTGCCGTACTTGTAATTAATTCATTATGCTGCTTATATATAATGTTATTGTTTGTATTGAAAAGGGGTTAAACCCGTTGACTTTAATAAAATAAAAAAATAAAAAATAAAAAAAGAAATTGAGGGTGGCGGGGGTGGAAATTCAAAGATTTTTTTTTTAATTTTCATATGTGACTTCTGATCAAAACCCAAATTTTAATTCCTGTTAAATAAATAAAAATAATCAAGAAAATTTCAGGGGCGTTGCGGGGGTGGAGGGAATTTTTTTTTAATCGGGAAAACTTTACTACTTATACACTGTAAGTCCCAACTTTTGCCGGATATTGCTTTTTAGGAATAAGGAAATTTTTTTTACCTATATGTAACGCTGCACACTAATGTGTATCCTATAAAAATTTCATCAAGTCTCCGGTCAGAATTTAGCTAATGCCATTGTTACAAAGTTACTTTTTTTGTCAACAATTATTATTGATGAAATCCAGTGTTGCCCGGTGATAAAGTTTTTTCTTTTGAAAGAAAAAAAAAAACTCAAGAGATATAAGATGAGTTGGACTCAGTGTCGGTGAACCGTCGTCTCCTTCATATACAACCGTTAAACATTGGGTGGCCGAGTACAAATGCGGTCCTACAACCATTTTTGATGATGAACGCTCTGGGCTACCAAAAACTGTTTCAACTACCGAAGGCGTCAATTTAGTGCATGCAACTGTGATGGAAAATCGCTGTTTGCGCTTTTGCAGTTAAGGAGATTGCTGAGTCTTGCGGAGAACTGGTACACAAGTTTTTACAAAAGACTTGGGTATGAGAAAATTATCCGTGCGTTAGGCAATTTTATTATTTTTTTTTTGTTGACAATCGATCAAATGCGGGCACGGCTCGACATGTCGTGCGAGTGTCTTGAGCTGTATTAAAAATCCGGTAAATGTTTGCGACATTTATTGAAACCTGGGTTTGTCACCATACTCATGAGATCAAACAACAGTCAATGCAGTGAATCGAGGTGGGAGAACCAGCTCCGAAGAAGTGTAAGGTCGTTCTACATGCGGGAAAAGTGATTGCAACAGTTTTTTGGGACAGCTGTGGAATTATTTTGATTGAATACCTTCAGAAAAGTGAAGGTACACTTGGCCAAGAAAAAAGTAGTGCTGTTTCACCAGGACAACGCTCGGGTGCATACGTGTGTATTAGCAACTCGGCAATGGAACAATTGCATGAACGGAAATTCAATTTGTTACGCATCTACCTTATTCACCCGATCTAGCTCCCAAGGATATTGTTTTTATTTCCAAATTTGAAAAATATTCTCAGGAAAAATGCGGGAAAAGCGCTGTAGAACAGTATTTTTTGGGTTTACCCAAAGATTTTTTTGTGGCGGTTTGAAAAAATAAATTTTGTAGGCTCAAAATCCAAGTTTATCTTGAAAATGCCTGAAACTTTTTAAACGACCCTCATATACCCAGTAATAATAGACCAATATTTTGATAATGCAGGGCATTTTAAAATCAGTGATTATTATCTGCCATCAGATTTACCAGCCCACAACAGGTTCGGTTAAATAGGGAAAAGTTTCCCTATTTGATGATGAATCATACCACGAAAATAGATTTGAAATATCGAAATAGGTTCCTGAAGAAAGTGAAAATTAAATTATCCCCCACAAATAGTTAATTCAAATAAGAACTATAGGTATCAAAAGAAGAAATGGTATGTACAATCCCAGCAGATGATCACAGCTGCAGCTGCATTTCATACTAATTTTCTTCTTGAATATATCATTTTGCTGTTAACCTCTGTGTGATAACCCTGATGTTTTTTCTCACACAAATATTCCATAATA
Organism: Malachius bipustulatus; assembly: GCA_910589415.1. Lineage (NCBI taxonomy): Eukaryota > Metazoa > Arthropoda > Insecta > Coleoptera > Melyridae > Malachius > Malachius bipustulatus. Next base: position 38,797,539 of record OU342630.1, read on the forward strand.
TAAAATGCAATAAAAGAACAGACACAGGTGAATGATCTCACTTGCATTATCAGCCCGGCAGCCAGCAGAAATAATAAGTGTTTCCAAGGGTGGAATAATGCTCGCCATGGCACTCGACCTGTTAATTATAACATTCTTAACTTTTGAGGTGGGTCAGGATCTATCACGGTAACATTTGATTAAAATGTTTCCAGAATTATTCATTGTTGTGATGATGTTGTTTGAATCAAATTACCCTGTTTCAGAAAAAAATCGTGATGCAATTTTTCACTGGTCTAAGTATGATGCAACTGAATTTTCTGTCTTGGATGCTTGGACCTTCCATTCGATCTCCTAGAGTTGAATTATCATCATAACATTTTACCTCCTATTTACTTATACATATTTGGCTGCAGAGAGCAGCGTTTTCCAATATGTATATTTTATTATTTGTTTTACATGTTGCATAACTCCAAGACCAGGGACTTCAATATTGTGTGAGGCTTTAACAGAGTTCCTAAAAGGCAGAAATTTGGATGCTGCTATCGTGTCACAAGTTATTTTTTTTACTTAAATGATGGCATGCACTGTCAAACTATTTTCATCTCACTCTGTTACAAAGGCAACTTCCACAAAACTATTTTTAAAGGTAATATCGACGTCAATTAACTTCTATTAACATTTTTGTAATCCCTTTCATGCTAAGAATCACTGAATTGTTATATTTTCCACCTACGGTCGATACTTTTTCTAGAAACGGCCACAGAAATCTGCCCATTAACTTAATGAGCCTTTATAATACTGGCTGTTAGTCACTTATGTCTGAATTTTTTTTATTTTGAGGCTCTAGGACCAATTATTATTGTTCCCGAGATATGGCCGCTCCCTACCCTTAACTGATCACCCAGTCAGTATAGTTTTTTATTGGGTAAAAATACGCATTCAATAAGGACAAGTGCATATAAAACTTTCGACTATACCTAAAACAATATCATAGCGATAGAATTATTTAAATATGGACAAAAATTGACTTATCAGCTTCTGGCAAATAATTACAGGATGTTCTTGGGTTATTACTACACAGGGTGTTAGAAATTAGTAGGTCAAGTTCTTAGCCACAGATTATTAAATAATTAAAATTTGGTTCTGACTAATGGTTCTTCTCGAAGTTCTTCGGTAGTATGTATTTGACGAGTGTTGATGTTGAACTTCTTTTAACTGACATCCACTCTAGGTTAGTTCGTTTTTCAACGGGGTTTGATTCAAATATTTGAAAATAAATACCAACTTTCCTGCTTTCTCATTACCAAGGCGATTCCTTAACTGGGATTGTACAAACCCAAATATGGAAAAATGTCTTTTCAAACCTGCTGTCCCGACTACAGTGTGTAGTATGGCTGTGCTTTTTACGAATTATTGCTATCTGTTTAACCGAGAAATTGATGGTTGGTTAACCGGTCAACCGTGTCGGTATAAACAATAATTAGGTTTAGGTATCAAATTCCTGTTTGTTTGCCAAAATAATAAAAAAATTCAAATGCGAATTTCGTCACGAAACTCAGTATCCGGGGTGAGAATATTATTTAGAACAACTTTTCCCATTAACTTTTTTCAATATCTCTAATCGTCACCTTAAAACAGAACTAGCCTAAGTCCATTTTTGCCAAAAATGAGTTTTTTATACAAAACGATAGAGTAAGGTGTCGCCGATCGAATGCAGAACTAATCTAAGTCCTAATAATTATATTTATCTTGTATTAGCTAAATAACAAATAAGCTTATGTCCAAGGGTGCCCAAATTTTTAATGCAGAACTATCCTAAGTTCGCGAGAAAGAACCTATGTCAATGCTCCAGTAAATAATTTTCAATGCAGAACTATGCTTATTACCATAAGGTAACCTATGTTAGTGTTGTGTTAGGACTTAAACTAGTTCTGCTTTCAAATAACATGCTATGTCCAACAAATTGTGGACTTAGGTTAATTCTGCTTCCTGATTTAGAAAAACTATTTGTTTTTTACGATCAATGCCCATTTAGCTCTAACTGCAAGATAATCCTTCAAGGATATACTGTTTTTGGAACAAATAGAAGCTTTGCGGCTTTTATTACTAAGCGAACATTGAGAGTTTTGATCTTAAGCTAATAAAATGAACTCTCAGAAGTACACTATTATGTCCAAAACACATAACTAACCTAAGTCTAGAAAATGAACTTGGAATACTTACCAGTTTAAAAAAAAACCTTCTTGCGCATCAATCGCAGAAATAGTGTATTTTTATGCGATTCAATTATGAATATTTGGTCATGTCATATATCCATAGTCATGTCATGTTAGCGTAGTGCTTTAATGTGAAAAATTTTCTGTGATAATTTCATTTCATTTCGTTTCAACACGTGCCTTAGAATGGATTTTTAAATTTAAAAATCAAAAAAATTGGCAAAATTTAACAATTTTGTCCCTTTTCCTATGCCCGCCACTGGCTAACTTTACTTGAAAAATACTATTTTTTACACTACCTTTAATAAATTCGGAAAAAACTGAAAGGAGAGTTTTGAAAACCGAAAGTTTGAAATTTTAGAGGAATAAACATCATTTAAAAATATTCGAATATCTCCGCCATTTTTATATTTGCTTCTTGAAATTTTTGAAGGTTAAATGCTATTAGTATAGTTGTCTACTATCAAAATTTCCGTTCTATTCCTTCAAAAATAAGCTCATGAATGTTTATAGAAATGTAGACATTTTTACCCTTTTCCTACCCACGCCTCTGGCTTATTAATAGAAATGATGCAAATTGTATTGCATTAGCTCAAATTTCAAATAAGTTTATTCCAATCTTGTTAATTTTGTTTAAAAGTTTTTGATCTTGCCTATTTAGGGGTTCAAAATCTAGCCATTTTCCAAAAATTGAAAAGGCCGCCATTTTGGAATGTCTTTACCTATTTTACTCAAATACAGTACCAGACGACTACTTGAGGGTATCTTACTACCAAAAAAATTTCAGCCCTCTAGATTGAAAACTTCGACCAGAAACCGTGCCTCACGGACGGTTTTTTTTCTGAAATTCGGAGGGACATCCTGTAGAAGTAACACAACTCTAGGAAAATGTTTTTTACGAAAATCAAACGTCAGCCCTAAGGTTTATAAGAGTAAAAAATTTCGTTCATTAATCTTGAAAGATGAAGCTACAGGAGCGTTTTTAAAAATTTAGAGAAACTAATTTAAAAAAAACATCATGTAAAAAAAAATCGAATATCTCCGCCATTTTTCTTATTTACTTTTTGAAATTCTCAAGGGTTGAAGTCTATTAGTATAGTTGTCTACTGTAAAAATTTCAGTTTAATTACTTCAAAAATGTGCTCATAAATTGTTGGAGAAATTAAGCCATTTTTACCCTTTTCCTACCCACGCCACTGGCTTATTAATAGAAAAAATGCAAATTTTGTTGCATGAAATTAAATTTCAAGTCATTTACTTCCAATATTGTGAATTTGATATAAAACTCTTTTTCTATCTAGCTTATACAGGGGTTCAAAAAATAGTCATTTTTCCAAAAATTAAAATGGCCGCCATTGTGAAACGGCTCAGTCGATTTTGCTCAAGTGCAATACCAGACCACTCCTTGTGGATATCTTACTTCCACAAAAATTTCAGTCTCCTAGATTGAAAACTGCGACCTGAAATGAGGTGACAAAAACCGGATTTTGCGAATTTTGAAGGGACACCCTGTAGAAGTGACGCGACTTTTGGGAATTTTTTTAATGAAAATCAAAATTGTTCCTAATATTTAATAAGAGTGCAAAATTTCGTTCACTAATCTTGAAAGATAAAGCTACAGGAGCGTTTTTAAAATCAAAATTTCGTGATTTTGGAGAAATAAATATATAAATATATAAATATATAAATATATATATATATATATATATCGTGGGCAGGTGAATTTTGGAAAACCACTTTTTCGTGATCTGGGGGTCATGATCGGTGGACATTTGATGAGTTTGGGTGATTTTTGGAAAGTGATGTCGTCCTCAATAGTGTATTTTTTTGTTAAAAAATACACTAATATTCTATGTCCATCTTTTTTCTTTAGCTTATACGTTCCCATTTAATTCATGCTGCATTTGAAACTGTGCATATTTAAAATACTTGTACAAATTTATATTAAAATATGTGTGTAATTAACCCGGCATTGGTCGCTAGGTGAAACCACACCAGTGGTCGCTAGCGAGCGTTTCGCTCCCATGTAAAATCAACAAGCAAATATGCAATAAAAAGCACTTTGAATTACAATACAGGGTGTTTGGTGATCGGACATCTAAAATTAAATTTACAAAACCGCATTAGAAGCATAAAAAATAATTTCCAGATCAGGCGTTGTCTTTTTTTTTGGCTGAGTATTTCCTAAACAAAGCCTACCTGGAAAATGTTATTATTTTTTAATAAAACAAATAAAAATTTAAATTTAATTAAATTTTTGATGAAATTTTAATTTGGCTGTCTAAGTTCTGAAAAAAATAAAATATTTAAAGATGATTTAGTTTTACATTTTTGGAAATATTTTCTGAATAAAGCCCGATCAGGACAAAGTTATTCTTTTTTATGCTCATGATGTGGTTTTGTATAATTATGTAATATGAAATTTTATTTTGGCTTTCGGATAACCGAACACCCTGTATTAGCAATATTTTGTTGTAGGTATTTTAAAATAAGGGGGAATAATGTTAACTTGCCAATATACATTTTTTTGGTATATAACTATAGGATTTTTTACATTAAATAACACAAACTGATTCGATTCTTAACTAAGCTAATACCATATACCATAAAAACAACAAATAACTTCAGATAAAGAAATTACAGCAACCCTTGCATATGGCTAGCAGATCTAAACAAAAGAGCAGTTGAGTGACACGAGTGGTCGCTAATGAGCGTTTAGCTCGCGCAGCTGCAATGCGGTGAATGAAGTGTCCATAAAAAATAAATTTACCCGATTTTCATTACAAAATCCTTTCTATGTTTCTTCTAAAAGCTATAAACTAAGCTAGAAAAATCGACAAGATTATACGAGTTCAAGTAAGAGAATAATTACATAAAGGAGAAATAAACAATTTTCATCAATTTATAGAATAATTACAGTTTAAAGACAATGGTGAGCTAAATGCTCACCTAGCGACCACTCCCGGGTTAAAGCAGCTAGAGAAAAAAAAACGTTTCCTGAAAAATGTAGTTTTTGGACTTGGGCTATTTCTGTTTTAAGGCGACGTAATATCGATATCTCAAATTTCAGTTTGATATCGAAAAAGTGTGGCTCATCAGTCTGTATGATGAGTACAAAATTTCAAACCCCGACTCCTTTAAGTAAGGAAAATACAGGGGTGTAATAATCTTAAATGCAACACACTGTATCACAATAATCGTGCTTTCAGAATTAAGATGTTAAATGTAATAATTATTATGGTTAATGATAATGAATTTGTGTCTTCTGATTTATTGGAGTTTAGGTTCTTATGATAATTAAGGTTTTTATGATAATAGAAACGTTTCGGGGCCGATTGGTCCCTTGTTTACTCATGAAAATATATAAAAATGTAAAAAACTTAAAAATATTTTTAAAAACTATACTTAATACAATAAAATTGATCGTAAAAATTGTGTTATAATAATAATGTATTATTTAGTCAAACCCATCACTAAGACTAAGTAAAAATGCTTTGAAATTATTCAAAAGATAAAATTGAAGAATTAATTAAGAAGGTAAAGTGATACTTTTACTTTTATATTTTTTATGAAAAGATTATTTTTACCAGATGTGAGTGAAACAGCAGAGATAGACAGAAATTTAACAATATAAGCATTTTTTCACTTCTATTACAACAAAAATAATATTATACAAGCATAGTAAATATTAATATTATTCATTTTTACAGATTCAAAATTCAAAGTTTACGGTAGGTCAGCTCACCACTCACTATAAAGGCGACGATTACACAGCCAGTTTAACAGTAGCCAATCCCGACATAATAAACGGTTCGGGTGTGTGTGTGCTGCATTACCTGCAAGCAGTAACACCCAGATTGGCGTTGGGTGCCGAACTGGCGTATCAGAGAGGCCCGGGAATTCCAGGCGGTGAAATAGCAATACTGAGCGGAGCAGCTAAGTGAGTAGGAAAATATATTATCAAAGTGCAAGGTAAAAATGTCTTGCCGTTGCAAAAATGTAAATAATATCAAATTAAAATGTGTTGTAATTTTCCAGATATTCAACCGAAGATTTTCAAATGTCGGGAACGATAGGTTTATCAGGAATTCATTTGTGTTATTATCAGAGAGCGAGTAAGCAGCTCCAGATTGGCGTGGAATTGGAAGCTAATAGTAGAATGCAAGAATCTGTAGCTTCTATAGGTTACCAAGTCGATTTACCAAAGAGTGAGGTTGTATTTAAAGGTAGGCATGGACGTTATAAAATAATGGAGAATAACAATATAACTCTCTTTAATACATTACCCAGAATACACCTTTCTTTAAGATATGTTTACTCTTGATATAATCTGCCTTTGGTGCAGTGATATATTTTTTTTTTTTTTCAAATAGCAACCGCAACCCAAGATACTTTCAGAGCAAAGAATCACTTAGTTCAGTTTTTTATTATAAATGTAGCCTTCTCACAATTTCTGGGTACCCAGATGTAACTGGTACAGTCCAGTGAATATGTTGAGTCTTTAAATGGAACCTGGGTACTAAACTAGCAAAGTGATTTGATGAAATTCGGCTTTTTAAGTCGTGTTTGATGAAACTGGCCATTGACTAATGTAAATGTAGCCTCGAGTTGTTACTAAAGAGCCGAATGTTCTGCTCATGTCTAATGGGCTACTTTCAATCGTCTTCATTGGTGTAAGAAGGGCGGTATTAGAAATGAAATTAAAAATATACTAAAAAAAAGCCTCTATCCTGGCCCCCTAACAACAGCACAAGAAAATTACAGTTTACCTACATGACTTGGGGATTCAGATATGATTTTTTTTTGTCCAACCTCTGCATGGGGATACTTTTCCGATTCATTGAATGGAGCTGCTTTGTGGTCATGTTCAAGCTTCAGCCACACATGGTACTTTTTAATGGAAATTTATCTTGCACCACTTTTCACTAGATACACATTTTAGTTTTAGCAGTCTCTTTAATCAGACCTGGAGCCCTTTCATAAAAGATTTACAAATGACAATTCGACAAATGGTCACTTGTGTTGCATCAAATTTCTAAAAACCAATGTAATTTTTTATACGATTGTAGAAGTTTGTCACAATAAATGTGACAATTTACCATTTGTAAATGTTTTATGAAACAGGCCCCTGGTTACAACTCTCTTATTCTGATTTATGAAATAAAATATTACGTACTTAGTTGTATGCATTGTCACACAGCAACTCTTTTATGAATGTGGGAATGGACAAATGTTAATGAGAAGACAATGCTACTAATTGCACATCTCAAATTTTAAGCGGCCCTCAGACGATCAATAAATATTGTCAATACAGTTGATAAACATGGTTAAACCAGAATTGCCTCAGACATAAATAATGTTCTAGCTACTGACATTCTGTGAGTACCACCTACTCGCATTCACATCTTCAATAATGTCAATACTGGAATATTGACATTAGCTTTATTCGGGTTTTTGCTATTACTGTTCTAGGACTGTCAGGAGTTTGCGCAGTCGAAATTCATGCGTTCTGGTTTTGTAGAACTAATCCTGAACTAGTTCTGAGACAGAAGGTCTCTGTTTTGGTTTAACTCAGGACCGTTTTAGAACCGTTCAAGAACCGTCCAAACCAGTCCTCGCTCTGGAGTAAGAACTGATTTCGGATTGTCAATTCACGCATGCCCATTTTCATTTTACACGATACACGACGACAGTAGGACGGTACTCGCTGGCGTTTGTTGATCTTGGACTTGTTGTTTTGTTTTTACTATTATTGATCAGGTTAATTATTAGATAAGTAATTGGTAATAGGCGTACCTAGGTAATAATGGATGACTACATACAAAATATCCTTTTCAATTCATCATCATCCTCATCAGACTCTTCGGAAGAGCAAGATGAACTTTCCATTATTAAGTACCTATAGGTACTGGTTGGGTTATCAGAAAATTGAGTAAATTCACAAAAATTATAAACAAAGACATAAATAAACTGTGTTTTGCGTGTCGCAAACAAAAGCGCTTTTCTCACTAATAAAAGAAAAGTTGAGCAGGATATGCTTTGCTTTGTGTTTTTTATTTGAATTTTACATATTGAAAAGTAGGGTTAGGTTCTAAGTTCTTCTTTTAAAGATTTCCATTTACAAGATTTATAACAGTTCAGGAATTGTTCGAGTTTTGTGAAGTCGCGGACACTTCCAGGACAATCCGAGAACGGTTCCTAGAACTGCACGATTGCGCAACTAGTTCTGCGCAATCCTAGGACGGTTCTTGAACGATTCAAGAAATGAAACCCGAATAAAGCTATTATTTTTTGATCGTCCAAGGGGTCCGCAACATAATCGACAGCTTGCTTATTAAAATTAAAACTTTGCAAATCAATGTGGGGCTTTGCGTTATTTAGTCTGGAGTCTTGTTCTAGAAGTATAGTTTTAATAATAATGGCACTTTTTGCAGGGCACATAGATTCCAACTGGTCAGTGGGAGCTGTATTAGAGAAGAAACTGGCACCCCTTCCATTTACGTTAGCGCTGAGCGGCTTAATGAATCATACAAAGAATCAGTTTAGACTCGGTGTTGGAATTTTAATAAATTAGAGGACAATATTGGTTATGAAAGTGATAGTTAAATCAGTTGTGCATCAGACTAACGTTGTCGCCATGAGTTTGTACAGTTCCTTTTTATATTTTGTAGTATTTTAAATCTAACAGTGTTTAATTTGTTTAACATTGCGTGAAATTTGTTGAAATATTTTGTGCATTTTGTGCAAGCAAGATATTTGAACTGAGTTTGTAGATTTTTTATATATTATTTGAAAAAATTTCTAAGTGCTTCATTTAATGAGTTCTATGTTTGGCAAGTGTTTAATATGTTCAAGCATATTGATTTCGTTGGAAATTTTTTCTACCAAATATCAAGGATATGTAAAAACAGATCGAAATATATTGTTGACAGAACATTGTTTATTTTTGTTCGAAATAAATAATATAAAAAAGGAAGATTACAAATTGTATTTCATGATATTTCACGGATCAATGGAAAGACAATAATTACATGATATTCGCTATTTATTCGTCGTCGTTTCGTTACCGATTTTATAATTAATTTAATACTGCAAGACTTATTATTATTTCCTCTGTCTCCCTGCTGCTTTTTTTCCTCCAATTACCTGTTTGTCTTTTGTTTTATTGCTCAACAGTGGGTGAATTTCTACACAACAAATTAATAAATTATTTATTTTTATATGTGAAATATAACTATTTCAAATACTAATGAAACTTAACATTATTTCAACATTCTACGCATAACAATTGCCACCATTAACTAAAATATGTATGTATCACATGCATAACTTAAAAAAATAAGTACATAACCATAACATAATGACTATAATTTGTTACCTCCTTCACCGGTTGTCTGTAACTGAATGTCGTAAGCTTTATAAGTCTTCTTTTTCTTCGGCGGTGGAGGTCCTGTGTTGGTTGCTGAAGGTGTTAAATTTGCATCTGTCGGAGTCCACGAGTCTTCTGGATCCTCAACCTTAAGCAAATTAAATATATTATATTCTTCAGCACTAATTCTCTACCACTGTGTGTCAATTTTATTTTTTTAATTTTCGTTTATCTTGAATAATAATGTATCTGGGTTTAGTCCAAAGCTACATAACAATGGTAAAATACAACTGAATGTAATTTTTGTTACCCCTAAATTTGAACCCAATTGTTCCGTTTTATTATTTGATTAAAAATAACAAGAAAATCACACTTTTTATAATTATAAAATATAAAAAACATGACTCTTTAAACTGTTTTTCTGAATATTTTAGTGTAATTTCGCTAGTAATCTGAAGTGGTACCCGTAATATTATTAAGTATGAAGTTAAAATAGTGATCCTGCAGAACAAAAGAATTACAATGACCAAAAAAACACTAAAATGAACCCTTTTGTGCAATCAAGTCATAAAATGAAACTCATACATAATAATATGTTGGTGTTGATAAGTTGATGAAAACTTCCGGTATAACCGGAAGTGTCCCAGTTTTCAAGATATTTTCATTCATTAAACTCAGGCAATGTTGATACACAGACCAGTCATACCTTCATAAAGGCATAAATATTAAATGGGAATATGGAAAGAACTCATATTTATTTCAAGATCATTTCTCATTGAATATCTATTAAAATGAACTGACAAGGGTTAGGAATTTTATTTACAAACAACAAAATACCTAAGTTTTATTATTGCCCTCAATCGCTTCCCATGAATGAATATCTGAATAAATAGTAAAATCACACAAAAATTGAAAAATCCATCATACCAAGATTCAGTTGGACCTCATGAAATACTTCTGTGATTTTTGTGAAAATTTATATTTGGATATTTCAACATTACCTACCATTTCATTCTAATGAAAATATCTTGAAAACTTCCGGTTATACCGGAAGTCGTCATCAACAGATCGTCTGCCAAATCAACAATCCAAAAATGTATTAATATTAATGTACAGATTGTCCTGTTTAAAATAACGAAGTTGATGGCAACTTCCGGTATAACCGGAATACCCCAGTTATTCAGTTCATTAGACTGAAGTAATGTTGAAACAACAAAATACAAATTTTCACAAAAATCGCATAAGTATTTCATGAGATGGCTAACTGGCTCTGTTTGAAACACCTTGTATCTACGTAATTAACTGGTTGTTGAAAGATAAGACATCTTCATCCTTTAGGGTCGCCAACCGCTTGGAATGGCAAGATTCATGGAAAGAATGAAATATACTATGACCTAGTTACCCTCTAGGCAGGCCCAGACACCCCAACTGACCTTACAAGGGTTACATTTTTGTGAAATAAAATGCATAATAAAAAATGATTACTTACTTCTGGTGCAATTGGCAAAAACTGCAAACAGTCGTTGTTGTCATTTTCTTCATCAGAACTGCAAAATGCTGCAACTGGCTCGATACCACAAACATCGACCTAGACAAGGAAAAAATGAAATATTAAATAAATAACCACTTGATACAAACGATTCACAAATAAAAATTAGTGGTATTATGATAAAACTACCTCTAAATCCGTATCCTCTTTGTCATCTCCTCCACTGGCGACTGACTTGTCCTCATCTGTCAAGTCAAACTCGCTCTCACGTTCTTCATATTCTACATTTTCATCCAGTTCTTTAAAGTCCGGAGCGAATGCGGACCAATTTTCGACCTGATTTTGAGCCCACACACTTACTACCCCTGAAAACTATATCAATGAGAACATTTTGTTCCTTATTTATAATAATTATGCAAATATGTACCGGAAGAAATGCTGGCAATGATTGGACGTACAGGATGCCAAGCAACATCTAACAGCAATTCTCCTTTAGTGCCGTGCAAGATCTTCACCAGGTTACCAATGGATTTTTCCCAAATATAAAGTGCGTGGGTTCTTGCGCTTCCTGCACAGATGTATTCCCCGTCGCCAGAAAAGCAGCACTTTTTCCACATTGTTCTGAGGAGAAAATATTTTATTTTAGATTAGGACGATTTTAGAATAAGTATGTTAATTCGACTTACTTGTTAACCAAATCTTGCAATTTTTGAATGGGTTCTGGCTCTCCATCTCTACCACAAGCTAACACTTCTTTACTGTCGTAAACTCTTATCACTCTGTCCGCAGTGTTGATTAAGAAATAACTAAACAGAGAAATAGCTTTAAATAAACATGATTTTTTTCAATTAAAAAAGGTTAGTTCATCTGGCCTAAGTAGAAAATTTAATGTTAGTAAAAATGGAAGTTCGGACACCTAATAAATGAATTTTAACACAAAAAGGTGAAACTTACTCTCCTCTCCTTGCAAATTCAATACTTTTCACGGCAGTTGCACTGGAAGTTCCTTGTACCACCCGGAAACTCGCTTTTATCCGTAAACTCTGAGAGTCGAGGACCAAAACTTTCCCCTTTGCATTTCCAGTGTATACATTTTCACCCCTCCTATCAAAGGAAGCAGCAATATTGAGGTCACCCTGAAATAAAAATGGAATTTAAATACTTTAAAAGTAAAAACCAAGGAGCATTAACTAAGAGAGGGATTATTGTAAATGGATAAACTGGCAATGGTACAGCGCCCTCCTCTAACCTGGCAGGAGCTAACCACCCCTGGCATTCATGGTTACCATGGATAAGTTACTATATAAAGAAGAAAAATACGAAACTATCGAAAGCTAAAATCAATCATAAGTGAAATGTTACGTGTCAAAAACAGGAAATTATAATCAAAAATATGGAAATCAATCGTGAGAAGAGCAGGATGCAGTTTATAAATGCAGATCTGGTGAATGAACTTGAAAAGCACCTAATAGATAGGTAAATAAGCTACTCCTATGTTAACCATTGCTGAAAGTTGTTATATTGTATAGTGCTGGATTTACGTATAATATAAGCTAAACTAGCTGTAGCTTAAGGCCGCAAAATTGGTAGCCTTATGCCATAATATTTTTCTCATTATTTTTTTTTTAATTAAAATTTTATCATTTATCAACTCTCCACCAGGAAAGCGGTGAAAACCAACTATAAGAAAAGACGCCTCTGACGTTTTTTGAAGTTAAATTTAACATTCCCAACTTTTTATGAGCATGAGAATGCACTACCCTATAGTAAGCGTCAGTGTCGGTAATGCAGGTTCCCTAGCCAATTTTTTACTACAGATTAACTTCTCCCTAGTTAATTCTCTTTGAGTAAAAACCTACAATATCTAATTTGCACTCAGATTTGCTCAGTGTTATGGAAACTGGTTGACAGCAGCAACAATCAAATTGATAAAATTACTGTTGGTAACATGATCATTGTTTTTAACCATGTAACTGTCATAATTTCAAAATTTTATATTGTAACATTTTTTTTACAATATTTTTCAAAATGAAAACTGATTCTGAATCCCTTTACGAATGGCTGAATGAAATGCCTATATCACGACAAAAGCGTTGTATCCACAGAGATTTTTCAGACGCAGTTCCAATGGCTGAAATATTGAAGCACTTGTATCCAAAAATGGTAGAACTCCATAATTATACTCCCGCAAACACATACACTAAAAAGTTGGTTAATTGGGAAATTTTGAACAAGCGAGTACTGTCGAAGTTGCAACTGGAAATCTCGAGCCACAGTCTGGAAAAACTGGCAAGAGGGGAGCCTGGTGAAATCCAAAAATTACTCGCTAGTGTAAAAGACAATGAAAGAAAAAGAGCAGGAGACATGGCTAAGCATAAAAATGATGCCTTAAACATCCTAAAATATTCAAAAGAAGACTTACTGACCATCAGAGCAAAAAGTGAAGGTGAAAAAAGTGATCAATTTAAGCGAAAAGAGGATTTGGAATGTAAAGATCACATTATCAAAAACTTAACAACAAAAGTGAATAATTTGGAGCAAACACTGAAAATCAAAAATCAAAGAATATCCGAACTCACAAAACAAATGGAAGCTATTATGAATGAATCTCATTCAGAAAATTCCCGAAGGCCAATGTTTTTCCGTACTATATTTTCATAAAAATGTAAATAATAATAATTTTGTTTCAATAAATTTATGTTTTTTTTCTATGGTCAACTTTATTAGACATTTATATCTATGGTTAATTTTTTTCTCAATAGGCTGCCAAGGCCATATTAAATATTAGCATTGATGTCATATCTAAAATTTTGGTAAACCAGCATCACTTTTAGATAAAAGGACGAAGTTCAGTCTTCAGATACACAACTTCAGAATGTTGAGCTATATTTTATTCTTCCTTTTCTTCTCGGAAAGAGTAAATATGTGAAGGAAGTAAAACATTTACATTTTATTTCAAAAAACGATAAGCTACCATGTCACGTACCTATCTGAGTAGGTAGCATCTTAGATGTAGAATCTTCAACTGCAGAAGGAAGAAGACTAATAAGACGATCAGGAATAAATATGAACTCGTAACAGTTGACGTCGATTTGTTACTAAAGTCGATCCACTGATGTTACTGGTAGGTGATAAGGGGACTCCATTCATTGATTCATCTTCAAAATATTCAATCAAATTTGCAATCATCTGCTTGGCTTCTTTACTTAAAAACTTTGGCTTGCTTACTCTTATAGATGATCTCTATTACTTTCGTTAATTTTTATTTTATTTTGATAGATTACAAACGTCTCAAAAGATGTAAACAGCAAAAGAATCAGTTAGTTAAATCAGAATATTAAATTTATTGCTTCTGTATGCTGTTAATGTCATAAATGTTCAATAATTGGTCTCTTTAATAACCTTCAAATTCTACTTGTCATTTTTAGTGATATAATGTTCGATGTTACAACATAACAAAAACAAATATGACCTTAGCAGACTATTTAGAAAAAAATTCAACTGTATTTCAGAACATGTTGATTCATACAGGGTGTCACAAATTAGTAGGTCAAAGCTCTTAGCCACAGATTACTTACCAAAAATAATGGAACTTTCCTCATACCATTTTTCATTTAGGCGTACCTCTTTCAAAATACAGAGTGTCAAAGTTTTATTTTAAAAGAAGTTTTTTTTTATTAATATCTTAGTTGGTTTTGAAATCATAATTGATTCCGGGCTGTTGTGCCATGGTCTATGGAGATGTGTTCTGAACGTTTTGTCTACAGCGCAGCTGCGGTAGACATGTATGTAAGTGACACTTCCACTCCTCGTGTTCACTGATAACTGACTGGGAGCGCGCTCATACTTATAGAGTGACAGTCTGATGATGTCTCGGATGATGTAATACCCCCTCCACTAGCTATCTCCACCACAGCAACGGGCCAGTCTCTCCGATGATGTAATGGATTCCTGAGTCAGACGATGACTCATTTGGGTCTGACATAATGCCGGATCCCAAATCCTCTGCAGTTTCATTTAATTCCTTTTATAAATTTCAAGTGCTTCACGATGTAATGGGGTGTAATGAAACCGATCGTTGCTGTGGTGGAGATAGCTAGTGGAGGGGGTATGACGTCACCAGACTGTCATCCTATAAATAAGAGCGCTCTCCTAGCCGTCCGGTCCGGTGGTCCAGTCAGTTATCAGTGAACACGAGGACTGGAAGTATCGCTTGCAAATCTCCATGGCCCATGTCACAACAGCCCAGAATCAATTATGATTTCAATAGAAGCCGGCCATGAAAGCCTACACACATCAATGAATCTTAGTTGCTTTTCAAAATAAATTAGTTGAAATTTTGCACAATTTTCTTTCTCAAGTCACTTTTTGCTAAATTTTGTTCACAGAGAATTGAAGCGTGAGCGGAGGGAACTGTGGTTGTAAAATATTTTGACCTACTTTTTCCTGCATACCTCTCTGGTTCTAAGAGTTCATTTCCATCATTTTTCTCACTCTTGGAAGATTTTCATTTAGGGCTTAGTTTACGAGAAAAATCCACTGTTTTAGGCTAGGCCTAGAACTTGTCATTATAAAAAAAAATATTTTGAAAATTATATGTTTGAATGAATTACGAGGTATAGGTACCTAATAAAATGTATGTTTAACCAAAAATCTTGTCAAAATTACTTAGGTATGTTCGATTATTATTATTTTAATTTACTAAAAATAGTCATAATGAATAATTATTGAGAAGTCAATTTACTAATGTGGCCATTTGAAATTAACATTGATTTTAGGTTCCATTACCAAGAGCATAAATTGAAATGGCGAGCAGGAATTCTAAGAAAACATCCTTTACGATGTTAATTTCCTATTGCCAGAACCACCTTTGAACATTGACATCTTATACCCTATACAGGGTCAACCTTTGGGAGCTGATACCATTTATATAGGCTAAACTGTCAGTTTGACAGTTTCCATTTTTTGTGTATCTGTGTTTTAAGAAAAACTCAACATTTAAAAAAAATATTTTCAGCACAACACCACTTCCGGTATAACCGGAAGTGGACACGAACTTCGTTATCATTTTTTTCAAATAGCACCCTGTATATTTTTTTATTTCATCAGATTGGTGAAAAAAAGCTAAACAAAATCGATGTGCATGATAAGGGAATGATATTTTTTCATTTTTCAAATATTGCTATTTGAAAAAATGATTTTTTTTTTTTAATTGTAAAATTCGAAATTTCAAAAAAGTCATTTTCAATCACTTTTTGCGCGTTTCTTACTTCTTGTCAATTTTTAAGTGAACTAAAATTTATTTCATCAATTTATGTCATACAGTTTCGTAGATAACACGGTTTTGTTGAGACTCTGAAAGTGTCAAAAAATTCATAAAAATCCAAATAACTCAAAAACAATTGAAGATCGATATTATGTTGTTTTACTAAAGCCACTTAATTTTTGATAAGGAACATGAATTCATAAAAAAACCGCACCGTGTCATTTAAAATAACGAAGTTCGTGTCCACTTCCGGTATAACCGGAAGTGGTGTTGTGCTGAAAATATTTTTTAAATGTTGAGTTTTTCCTAAAACAGAGATACACAAAAAATGGAAACTGTCAAACTGACAGTTTAGCCTATATAAATGGTATCAGCTCCCAAAGGTTGACCCTGTATAGATTAAAAGTATAACACTATCATACTTCCTAAAACGAATAATTAATGTTCACCCCTAACTGTGGCTACTGGCTACAAAAAAAGGCTGTCATAAATCAATTCAATTCAAACTTACATCTTCATCAATGGGCAATACTTGATGAGTTCCATTGGTATCAACCAATACAGCAGCGTGTCTCATAGGACATACAAGCAAACGTTCGTGACTCCTCGGTTCAAACTGAACCTTCAACACAGGACAAGGGAATCTGTACTTCTGTTCGCATTCGCCGGATAGTATGTCCCAAATGCACACAGTATTATCAGTGGATGCTGAGGCAATCTTATGACTGTTCCGGGACCAGCTCAAACTGCACACCGGGTGGACGTGGGCGGATATTATCTTAGCAATGCCTCGTGTGAGAAAATCCCATATCACTATGCGCCCATCATTGCAGCCAACAGCCAATAGGGAGCCATATTTGTTGAAGCAGCAGGTAATGGCTATCGAAAGAGAGTCCAACGCTCCATCAAACTCCTGCAATAACGGATGATGGTGTGATAATATGATACATGTATGCGATTATTCAAATTTATTGTCATTTTATGGTATCTCAATAACATATATACATAGGAGACAACACTTATAATTTGAGGTACCTAAATCAAGTAAAATAAAATTAAACTTACCTCTGGATAGTTCTGTCCGAAAGATTCTAAAATGTTGAAGAATAAAGTCAATAAAGCTTCAAAACATTGTTCTTTACAAGCAACTTACCAAGCAATTCCAGATTCATTTTGGATTTGTTTTGGACTAACTATTGAAGATTGAAGCTTCCAAGACTTCCAGCAGAAGGAAATCGACGAACGATTTAATTGGGTTTTTTATATTATTATCCCTTATTGTCTAAGCCCTTAAAATAGGAACAAATTAAGGTAAAAATTATCAATCAAGATAAATAATAAAATAATCATCGTAATTATTGTTATTCATTAATAATATTCATTCCTTATTTTCTTAGGTTATGTTATTTTATTTTGCGCGGACCGCGGACTCCTTTTTATTTTTTTTTTTGATCATCAACATCATCAACTATCACGCATGCACGAGCGAGCGTAGGCGCTTTTTCTTGTTGCAGCTTGCAGCTTGCACTGACAGTAATGACAGTGACTCGGAGCATTATTTACATTCTTTACGTCTTTGCTTTCTTTACATTCTTTACCCTGAAATAGTCCATGGTAAAGAATTAATTCTTTACCCGTAAAGAATCGTGTAAAGAATTGAGGTAAAGGATACGGCACATCACTGGTCCTCCTAACTGAATACGTGCGATTCTGGTGCAGCTTCAGATAAAATACATTTTAATTTTGTAAACCAGTAGGTTGTTGGAGCTTAAAAGACTTAAAAATCATAGAAAGAAACATGTTACTTAATAAATTAAATAATTAATTTAATTAATTAATTAATTAATTAATTAAATTAAATAAATTAATCTATAGAAATAGGTAGATTTGATAGATAGATAAATAGAGAAGATAGGTTAAATAAAAATAGCAGGTCTACAATAGAAGTTAATAGACCTCATACTTACTTTAAAAACCTAAATTCGAGACATTTTCCACATTCCCAGTGTACCTTGACTCTTGTTCTTGTAAAATAGATTTATCTTATTGCACAAAAGGTTTCGCTTTGTCCCGATGGAAATCAAATAAACTTCCTGCCTGCGGTAAAAAATTAAAAACGCAAAGTTTTGACAGATGGATAACACATTTCAATTTAAAACAATGCATGCGTTGCGGTGTCGTTTTATCGTACGACTTTTGCGGGCAATGCGTCTACTGTTGGCAGTCCCATTGCTTTTCATGTGTTTTATTTCAATCGTCCATCGCAACGCACGCACCGCAATCCCCGGATGCAGCTAGGACACGGCGTAAGACTGAAAACTCGTCCTCGCTGCGCATGACGTCACTATGGTGATTGGAATACGAGCGCTAACGGAAGTATTGAAAATATTTGAAGGCGGAAATTAATACATATTTGTGGAGTGTAATGAAAAGTGGTGGTGCTTACTGTTGTTGTGATACGATACAAATCATTGATACCCAATTATTGCTTTTGCTTATGCTAGCAAACCAATAAAAAAGATCTCTTTGTCTCTCGTTTTTCTGATTTTCACACTCACTAATAATTATTATCGCACAACAAACCGTTTTTGCCGTCAGATAGTCAGGTACTCAAGTCAAACTAATTAAAATCTTCAAGCATCAAAATAAACTACTAAATCGCGATTTAAACGTTATGAATACTAGACAAAAGATGAATGACATATGTTGTCAGACAACATGCCATTCATTGATGTTGTGCGTGCTGTGAGTAGAGGCGGAAATTGTAGACACGTGTTATGAATACTGGCGATCAGTATGTAGCAATCTCCTCACTGACGTCACAGGCTGCGCGCTGACATACCTTGTTTATTTGTATCATGGCTGCGGGCTGCGGAATATATTCGGATTTCGGAGCAATCCGTGGTGGTACTGGTGGTAGTGGTGGAGGTGGTTCACCGTTTTCCTAAATGAGAAGAATTTTTACGATGAAGAATTTTTCAGAAGAATTTCTGAATGCACAGGGTGTGTTTCTAAATTGCTCAACGTTGGACAACAAGTCAACGAAGTCAGCAGTCAGCTGTGGAGCTGTTGAGTTGAATAGTTGAGTTGTTGACCTGCTATTTAGAAACAATCTGAAATGACGGATGACGTCTTACAGTTGACATTGACATATTGATCACAAAATGAAGTCGAAGTTGTTACCTAATTACCTAATTAGTTACCCAAACAAAAAAAAAATAATTTGAATTATTTTATTGCTGGTATATGGTGGTTTATTATTCTTTAAAAAACCCTTTGTGTTTGATTTGGTTTTCTTTATTGTTTGAGTTGAGGACTTGAGTAGCGTATGAACATATTTAGCTGAAGTAAAATCAAAAGATTATTAAATGAAATGGAGTCGTATCTTTATAGAATCGAATCTTGCGGGTTGGAGAGCCCCTGATGACGAGAGTATCATATTCCTGACTGCTCAACAATAAATTAAGTGTTGATAGAATGTTGACACAAGCAACCGAAAACACCTTATTCTTAACTTCTTGCGACATTTTCAATCAGTTTTCTCATAATTTATTTTTATTTTTATCAACACAAATTACTTTAACCTTCAAACGCTATAATGCTAATGTCCACGAGTTTACGATCACGTGTCGTTGAGTACCAACTCAACAACTCAACAGGTTAATCCAGCGTTGACTTCGTTGAGTCCACGATTATCGTGGTTGAGTCAACGTTGACTTCAAACAGTGATTTAGAAACAAGAAAATTGACTGCTGACGTTGAGTCAACGTCAGTCAACGTTAATTTAGAAACGGTTTGTTGGCATTGTTGCTCAGCGTCAAGGATTCTGTATATAACTATAGGATTGCTCCATTCCTATGCTACTCATGTTGTCGCGTCCCCACCACTCCACGAGGCTGATGTGACGTCAGAGGAGTGCTGGGCCCGCGAACCTTGTATCTAAAGCACGTGCTGACAGTGAGGAAGTGTTGCTAAAGAGCTTTGTTTTTGTGCAAAAACCTGTGTAAAACTACAGTGAAAGTGTCTTTGTGTTATTTTCAACCCTATTTTAATTTAGTGTGGTAAGAATAATTATTATAAAACGTTATTATAAACAGTTACATGCACACTGTGTGTAACCGATTGATATGTTCTTTTATCACCCTGTAAATTCTTCATTTATTGTGCGTTTTTACCTGATTTTTTTTATTACTGTTGCACGTGCTGGCTGGATCATTTGTATTTTAATAGCTCTAGAATCTACAGAAGAGGTAAAAATATAAAATAAAAATAATTTTGCGAATATTATAGGAGGTAAATGAACATGTGACTGTTTGAATATAAGGAACAATTATTATTATATTTTAAATTATTTATATTATAAATTGTTTAGAAAGTGCTTGTGCGCATTATGGAATTTTATTATGTATTTTTATAAATTTTGAAAACTTTGTAGGTTTTTTTAATCACCTACCTACCCACCAAACTTATAAATCACAGTAGTACCTAACTACAAATAATATAGGTAAGTACCTAACTGATGGTTATCACCAAATTATATTTAATTAAGTATAAATGATCTTGCAGTCAGTATTATGAGGAAGTCGGCAGGAACTTTTCAAATAACTTTCCTTTAATTAAAAAACTCAAAAATAAACTAGATACAGGCTTTGCAGAAGCTAAAAAAATTAAAGTCCAGACCTATAGTATAAATTCAACTATACAGGGTGCATCATATATCCTTCTTTGTATTGCTATCTCGTAAACGCTAACATACAGGATCAGTTAAATTAGAGTGGAAGATGCTAAATTTGATGATTAATAAGAATCTGAACTTTTTTTTTATTTTCCGTCGGTGCTGAAATATCCCGAAAAAACTGAAAAATCGAGATTTCCTTTTTTTGGGATATCTTTCTTGCTATTGGAAATTAATAAATAATTTTTTGTAGGCTTACATAAGTCGCCATCTGACGTTTAAAGCCATTTTCAAAACCGACTAATAAATAAATAAATAAACAAGGGCAGAGTTTTCAGTTAACTTTCGTTTTTCTTATGGCCGCCATATTATTTTTTTATGTCGTTCGATATAAAAACATAATAGAAACCAAATATAAATATACATTAAAAAAAAAATTTCAAAAATTTTATTCTTTTTTCGAAGAAAAACAAAAAAAAAATCGCTGAAATAAGTCAATATGAAGTCATACTGCTTGCCTTATGGTTTTTTAATTTCTCTGTGATATTCGGTCAAAAAAGTTTTTAAAAAAAAGAACAAAAATTTTTGAAATTTATTTTTTGAAATTTTTGTTTTCCATTATTTTTTTCATACCGAACGACATAAAAAAACAATATGGCGGCCATAAGAAAAACAAAAGTTGACAGACAATGAAAACTCTTGGGATCTAGTCGGCTTTGAAAATTTTTGAAACGTCAGATCGGTAGCTCTTGGCGACTTATGTAAGCCCACAAAAAAACTATTTATAAATTTACAATAATAAAAAAGATATGACGAAAATAAGAAATTTCGATATTTCAGTTTTTTCAGGATATTTCAGGAATGGTAACAGATATCTTGTATGACTTGACGGATTAGAGATGACCATAAAATTGCGCATCTTTTCTCTAATTTAACCGACCCCTGCATCTCTTATATCAGTGTTCAGGAGATAGAAATATAGAGGATATATGGTGCACCCTGTATACATACTTTGCCAAACTGATTTTGGTAAACAATAAAAAAATCGAATACCTACCTAAAATCGGTTACCTAGGAAACAAAATCAAAATAACACATATTTTAAGTGGAAAGTTTTTAGAAATAAATTTCAATTAAGTATTAATATCGCTAGCTTTGAATTGTTATTACAGACTTTTACTGGTCTAGAAAGACTTCCCAAAGAATTTCCCAAACATATGCAACAATTAGGTAGGTACTCTAAAACATATACCTACATCTCTCGGGAAATAAATAAACTGTTGACTTCAGTTGCCTATAAAATTAAATTTCAGATAAAATGTAACGTGTTACCGTCTGCGATGCAAACAATAATAATCGAGGAATTAGTCTCAGACCTTAGCCTTTATTTATATTGACTAAAAAGTAAAAAAAAGTCCAACAGATTCACAAAATGACTAATAAAATACACCGCAGCAATGCTTGAAATATGTAACCAGCACTTCCGTGACGTCACTCACCCCCACTCCGTTGGAGAAACTTTCATCGGATCGAGCTATCCTACACTATACAGAATCCTTGGCTCAGCGTTGGCTATTTAGAAACACACCCACAGTACTAACTGCGAAGGTCAACAATTAAAAAAAAAACACAATGATATTTGAAAATACGAAAAGTGACAAATGACAATAATGAATTGTGACCAGTAGTGACCACAACAATCAACACAACAATCTATTATTCTATTACAAACAAAACAATGATAAATAATAACAAAAAAGAATAATAATATTAAAATAATAATTAATAATAAACAAAAATTTCGCCATTTCAGTGCCAGTAAGGCAGTGAATTATATTTTTTTGTGACAAAATTTTCAAGAGTAGGTATTTCTAAATATTTCAATCAAGAAACATGGAAAGTGAGCGTTTTGATATTCCTGTATTTGTAAACCCCCAAGAAATGAAATTTATGGTTGGTTCTTTTGAATCTCAAACCATGAGAATTTTCAATCCATACAAACGAAAAGTGGAATACCAAGGTAGGTTTGGCAAGAATAATGAATAAATCGTAATAGTTGATGATAACTTAACTTCTCTGCATTTTCAATTATTGTATTTTTGTAGTACTTTGCACCGCTCCTTCACGGTACAGAATCGCATATTATCAAGGTACTATTGAACCCATGTCTGTAATTGATGTACCTGCTAGACATATGAATCCCGTTTCTCCAAACTGCAATTTAGTGGACAGATTTAGAATAAAGTTGATAGACCATGAATCAAAAAGGGTAATTGCTGATACATTTTAATGGTAATACTGCTTTTTAGCTTTCCAAAACACTCCTCTATTACCCCCACCCCACTACATGTCTGCTTGCGACCGGCTGACTCCTCTCAGCGTTGCCACATGCTATTCGTTTTACTACGTTCTGCAGACAATCTCAGACAAACAGCTGCTGCTCTGGCCAAGGAAAATGCAACTCGTCTGTTTACGTATACGTATTACGTATTGTAAATAAAGGTAAAGGTGCTGTATCGCGACAGTTTTACCCCTACACTGGCCTTCCTCCACTGTCTCTGCTTGCTACGCTCCGACACGTTTTCAGGGTTGACATATGCAAGCCCTTCTCCTACGTTCTGCAGACAATCCCGCGCGCTTCCTGCCCGCTTCCACACGAGACCGTAATAATAATAGCTACCGGTTCCATCAGGTCTTTGGTCAGGGTATGTTTTTTTTTTTAATTTTACGAACATTTGAAGGAAAAAAACCTTCCCTGACCAAAGACCTGACTTACTGCAGCAAATAAGTGTTTTAATATTATTTGAAACCAAAAGTGACACTTTAAGGCCGTAGGAGAACGGAGACACGGATTTAATGTGGCAACGCTGAGAGCCTGTTGGCTCGGAGCAAGCAGAGAAAGTGGAGGGGTGCCAGCGTAGGGGTAAAACCGTCGCGATAGAGCACCTTTACCTAAATAAAAATATTACTACTAGGCCCGGCCGGCATTCTCGTTACAATTAATTATTATTGAGACGATAACGATAACGATCATTTTAACATTTAAAGGAAAAAACCCTACCCTGACCAAAGACCTGACTTACTGCAGCAAATAAGTGCTTTAAAATATTATTTGTAACAAGTTGCGTACGGCAACGCTGAGAGCAACGCGAGTGGAAAAAGTGGAATGGGCTGGTGAGGGGAATCATTGAAAGCTAAAAAGCAGTTATACCAATTTAATATCTTGCAAGTATACTTACTGAGATACTTAAAATTTATAGGAAATCGGGCAAAGAGATGTCAGAGTTCATTTATGTGAGGAAAACGCTGATGATGTGAGTGAAGCGGAAACTCGTAGACCTTTTAGACTTAGTACTGATAGAGGAAGTAGCGAGAGGACAATACGATCAAATTCAAGTGCAGATGATCCTTTGGCAAGGTGAGTCAATTTATGTGCTTCACAAAGCTAAGCCGCACACAGAAAAAATGAAAGATGAAAAGTGAAACAAGGAAACATTTTGCCATGGGTAGAAGTGAAAACTAGCTAGCTAGGCTGCGCCAAAAAAATATGAAATATGCGTAGCAGCACTATAGGAACGAGAACTAGCTAGATAGTTCTCACTCACATGGCAAAATCTTTATTGATTCACCAGAAGAAGACTTACAAATGCGCTGTTTATAGGCTGAATCAAATCGCCATCTATAGTGTTATTTTTTTCAAAACTATTTATACTAACAACAATTTCGGCTTGCGAGATTCAAAAAGAATATGAATTCAAAGGTGAAGGGGGATTCGGGAGGAATTTCCTCCCTGATAACAAAGGTAACAAAAAAGCGGATCTGCTTGCAAAAAAGGGATCCAAACTACCATTAATCGGGCCAGAACCAACTTGCTGTATAGCCTACAGCGAAGTCAGAAAGGAAATAAAAGACCTCCTGAAGAAAAAACATATCTCCTACTGGAATGAAGTAGATGGACTGAGACATCCGAAGATATTTATCAGAGAACTATCAGAGAATAAAACTAATGAATTGAAAAAGCTGAGTAAACACCAGCTGAGATGGGCAATTGGATTTACTGGAATGAAGTAGATGGACTGAGACATCCGAAGATATTTATCAGAGAACTATCAGAGAATAAAACTAATGAATTGAAAAAGCTGAGTAAACACCAGCTGAGATGGGCAATTGGACTTCTAACAGGACACTGCCCAGTGCCCACTAATGACACCTCTCAATAATAGGAGTGAAAAATATCCCGGATTGCAAGAGATGCGGGGAGAGGGAGGAAACCCCATACCACCTGATCTGTGAGTGCCCGGCACTAGAGGGAATTAGAGTTCTAATATTTGGGACCGAAATGGCGGAACCAAAAGAAATAGAACAAGCACCCATTGGACTCGTACTGAAATACTTTTGGGAGACGGGACTGATGAGCTAATCATCCAAAGGGGTACAATAAGCGCAAGCTTCAGTACAAGGGCTTTGAACCTACCCTAGAAGTAATAATAATAATAATTCCTCCCTGATTTAGTGCTGTAGGCAAATTTTTTCAATATTCAAGATCACACATCGCTCATTCGAAAGAATAGTGACACAACTCAAAAAGTGCAATTGTTGAGGAAACCTGTTTAAAAAATTTTGTCGTTTTTAACTTTGTATACAAAACTACTTATCGGTAGGTTGTTTTTTTAAATGTGACATTGTTACATAATTATAGAATCCGACGTTCTCACCACAAGCACTGAACTAACACGGAATGTGACAGTGTTGACGAGCAGCCCTTTAAGATTTCTCACCTAAAGAACAATGACAGTTACGCCATCTAACGGTGACTCTTTAACATTCATTTGGTGTCGTTGTTCTACAACATTCAATACCATTTTAGGAACCTTTTTCACTATAAAACTCAATATAGCTATATTTTGAGATGTGTCACTCACTATTCTTTCGAATGAGCGACATTTTCCCAGCACTCTAAAATATTTGTAGTCTTCAAAAATTTGCTGCCTACAAAAAATTGGCTGCCGTAGGCTATAGCCTACCTAGCCTAATTGGAAATCCGCCACTGTCTTTTGTGTTTCACTTTTCATGTTTCATATTTCTTTGGTGTGCTTAACCAAGCTAAAGCCTAGTACACCAAAGAAATATAAAACACTAAAAGTGAAACAAGAAACATTTTTTAGTCCTGTGTAGGAGTGAGAGTTCGCTAGCTAGTTCTTGCTCCAACACATCGCAAAATGTTGCTTGTTTAACGTTTCATGTTTCATATTTCTTTGTTGTGTGGGGCTTATTAATAACTTACAGTCTTATGTGTGTTTAAGTGGAAACATTTTTAAGTCATTTGTTTGAGACAGTTAAATTTTCCAACAACACTGCTTTTGTAGCAGTGTATAACACGAAAGATTTTATGAGAATTTTGTGTTACATGCAAGTTTTGATTATTACCACACCCAATGTGGTGAAGAAGAATATGTTTAGTATGATGAGATAGCAAAGCAACTTATTCAAGCAACTAGCCCTCCAATAAGACTGTCTACTGGAGTGATTGTTCATAACATTTTATGAACCGGTTTTAAGCAAAAATCTAACTTTGAGATCAAAATGCCACTTGTAGAATCGAATGCGGAATTACAAAAAGTACATTGTTCAATTTAATGTTTTCTACTTATTTAAACTACCAAAACGAGTTTTGAAAATTCTGTTATACAGTTGTTTTACGAACACTAACATTTATTAAATTTCCATAAGTTCGGATTTGTATTTTTCTTCCGGCTATTATATCAAACTAATTATACCTAATTATATCAAAAATTATATCAAATACCCTGCATAAACAAACAATTTGTGCAGGGAAATGGAAACTTTTTAACCAAATTTCAAAAAAATTATACAGGGTTGTTCGTTAATTATGGCCTTCGAAAGAAATTGGCGGTATCCATAAAAAACCCTGTTTCTATGTTACTATAAGGACGTGAGACCCATTAACCATGGGTTTTTTAGAATCACTTCAGTGTCCTCTATCCACAATTACCGTTTGTCCAATTACCAATGAAACACCCTGTATTTTATTATTTATTGTTAATTTATGATTATTTTCTAAAGTAATGTTTAGCAAACTTTGATGTGCCTGAATGTTTTAGTCAATATGAATTTAACGGCGTTTCTCAATTGGGCGAAACTACCTGAGTGACCCTTCGGCACCACGGGGGGGCCTATAATCCTACAGCTCAATTGGGCGAAGGGATTTTTAAATACCGTTGAGTTATTTGCATGCTTTAATGTGGCTACGTTGCGAGATTTTACAGAAATTCCGATTTTCTACATTAACCCTTAGTTGGTAACATCCGACTCTGAGGCGGATGCCAAGTTTTGATGCTGCGCTGGATCCAAACGAATGAATGTACAAAAATTTCGTATTAGGTATGTTCTAGCTGGTTGCCAAAAAGTCCATAGCCGCCTTCGCAAAAATACGTCTGTGAGACGGGTGTTACTCAGAACGATATATTTCAGTCCATCTCTCAGTCGGCTGTTGGTCGAAAGTATGGTGAATGAAAAGGTATAATATATAAAAAAATGTATAAAAATGAAATAAGTCTTGTTTTAATAATATATATTTGTGTTTACTAGAATACATTCGAATAAATATGTAATTATACATATTATTATAATACCTATTCCGACTGAGCGACGGATGTTACCTATAATGCTGGAACTGTAATATGATCACCGACTGAGAGACGGATGTTACTTATAAAGTGAAAAAAAGTATGTTACCAACTAAGGGTTAAATAAAACTGAAAAAAATAAATAAATAATATTAATATTTGATGTATTATTTTTTTAAGTTCTATCAAATACATCAAGCCCTTAGTGCATTTACAATTATTTTATACTATACTTACCTATACAGCAGAAACATGAAACATTAATAGAAAAGTAAACGTCCTTGCTATACCTACTCAAATAATCCATAAAAAGCAATCAATTACTATGAATTGATTTATCATAAATTTATCATAATTTTCAATTGACTAAGTTATTGCCTTTGAGAAAATCATGATAAATTTTCACGATGTTTTCAATTTCATGTTGCAATAATTATACTTTAGAAAAGTATTTATTTGCAGAAGTCATTCAGTCTGTTTCAAATTTCTTATTTTTTGTTTACACATCTGAAAGTGCTGTGAAAAAATACCATTGCAATGACATACCTACCTAGTACCTATAAGGTACTCCACCGGAAGGATAGAAATAATAGAAAGTTGTGTTAGAACTCCCTAATATTATTTTAGTCGAAAATGTTTCCTAATTTTCACGAAAACGATCGATTGAACGATTCGATTGCATACTTAATAATTAATATAACAGAAAAGACTTTTGTTTTAATTATTGAAAAATTATTCATTTAATATTTCTCTGTCAAATAATTAGGGGATTCAATATTTAAAATTAATCATTTCAACATATGAAAATTCCTTATCCTATAGGTATGTGATAATAGAATTAACATTTTTTGTATGGGAGAGGATGATTTTCTACTACCTATTTTTTGCATTTCCTACGTGCTCTTCAAGTGTGTCACGCGTGTTCATTAACACCCTACGTATTGAAAATTGTAAATATGATTATTATTGTTGCGATTTAGTTTTGAAAATAAATGTGAATTATTAAAGAGAAGTTTAATTTTTAAATTTTATTGATTAGAAGTAGTAAATTCCAGAGATATTTGGCATTGGAATTGCTTAGATTTAAAAACATGGTGAGTTTTCAGTAGAAAATATGGAAAACACGAAAGGTCATCATTTTGTTACTGAACATAAATCATAGTTCGTTAATACTATTCAACAATCCCTTGAATATAGTAAATGATAAAAAACTTCTCTCATTGGCCACCCTTTAGTGTCGAACAAGTAGCAGTTATTGAAAATAAATCTGGCAACACTGCTATATATATGGGCAAGGCCATACATGTATTTCTTTGTCTGTCCAGTTATCTCTTATAATCCCCTAGTTTCTCGTTTCTCGCCCAATTGAGCCCTGGGATTAGTGAATAACATAATCCTTCGCCCAATTCGGTATCGCCCGAATTTAAATGGTCATTATACAGACTTTAAGATTTCTTGACCAATAACCTGTGTAAACTGCATTGTGCAATTTGAACAGTTGAGTTGTATTATGTACAGGTGTCCTAAAAATGGCAGAAAAGCCCTGCAGTACGTTGTGGGGAAGCATCATTGGAGGCCAGAAAAATTAATATGTAACGGGATTTTTCTGAGAGTAGAGTTTTTTTTTATATTTGGTTACGAAGTTACAGATTGTTTTATCTCTTAGAAGTACAAAACTTTGATGAGCGTTATTTCTGAAACGGTTGAAGATATTTTGTTGAAATTTACTAGGAATGTAATGCTTCCCTCTGTAAACTTGTCAAAACCTCATTCTGAATTAATTAAAAACCCGGGGTCGAACTGGAAAATTTTACCCTGTGCTAGTTTTTGAAAAAGTCAATTTTCTGACAATTTTTATGAAAAACTCATCGAAATTGAAAAGTTGAAAAAAAACTCTATGGAAATCATTCTTCAATTTTAATTGCATAATCTAAACAGTTTTGATGAAAAATTCTCAAACATCAGAGTAAATTATCATTTTCCTGAGATAAATTTTTTGACTTTTTCCTGTGGGACCAAGTGTGACACAGCAAGTTTGGTTGATAAAAAATTCCAGGGCTGGACTTTTTTAAATGGGCGATCGGGGTCAACTATAAGGTGTTCAGATTGGTGCATATCTTCTAAAATCGAGTCTGCTTGTATCAGTTGGTGTAAAGTTAGTTGTCAGTAATAATATAAAAATCCTGTTGAGTATTTATTAAAGGCATTGGCAACTTATTTTTCATTTTTTTTCTTTTCAACTTACTTTTTTTTCTTTCAACTTGCTTTTTTATTAAATCAAATTAAAATATACACTATTGTATGCAGATTGATTTTTATCCGATTTTGCTGCGATGTAAACTAAGGAATTTAACGGCTGTGGAAGTCAGAGCTCTGATGTCATAACTGCCCGTTGAATGCTTAGGCAAAACTATACTAAGTACAGGGTACGTGCCGCGAGTGACATGATGTCACATATGTTTTTTCGCAAAGTTATATCTCCAGATAGGAAGCATATACAGGGTGCACCATGTATCCTTCTCTATATTGCTATCTCCTGAACGCTAAGAGATACAGGGTCGGTTAAATTAGAGAAAAGATGCGCAGTATTGTGGCCATGTCGAATCCGTCAAGCCATGCAAGATATCTGTGACTGCTCCTGAAATATCCTGAAAAAACTGAAAAATCGAGATTTCTTATTTTCGCCATATCTTTTTTATTATTAAAAATTAATAAATAATTTTTTGTAGGCTTACATAAGCCGTTAAGATCTATCCATATGTCATTACAAAAATTTTCAAGGCAGACTAGAACCAAAAGTTTTCATAGTCAACTTTCGTTTTTCTTATGGTCGCCATATTATTTTTTTATGTCGTTTGATATGAAAAAAATAATGGAAACCAAAAATTAATAAACTTCAAAAATTTTTTTTTTAAATTTTTATTTTTCTTTTTTCAAAGAAAAACCAAAAAAAAAATCGTCGAAAAACGTCAACATTTGTAAAATACGCCGAAATAGTGCTTGCCTTATGGTGTTTTAATTTATCTATGAAATTCGGTCTTAAAAGTTGTCTTTTTTGTAAAGAAAAAAGAAGAATAAAAAATTTTTTAATTTATTTTTTGAAGTTTAATAATTTTTAGTTTTTATGATTTTTTTTTATAGCGAACAACATAAAAAAAGAATATGGTGGCCATAAGAAAAACGAAAGTTGACTATGAAATTCCTGGATTCTAGTCGGCTTTGAAAATTTTTGAAACGTCAGATGCTTAGCTCTTGCCGACTTACTTAAGCCCACAAAAAAATATTTATTAATCTCCAATAATAAAAAAGATATGGCAAAGATAAGAAATCTCGATTTTTCAGTTTTTTCAGGATATTTCAGGAACGGTCACAGATATTTTGTATGTCTTGACAGATTCGAGATGGCCACAAAATTGCGCTTCTTTGGACTCGTTTAACCGACCCTGTATCTGTTAGCGTTAAGAGATAGCAATAGAGAGAAGGATACATGGTGCACCCTGTATATCAAAGTGCCTTTTTTACCATTGTCATCAAGAAACTCAGGAGAATTGATTAAGGAAAAGTTGTTTTTTAAGTTGCCAATGCCTTTAAATAGTAAAGCTATATTCAAAATTATAACATGAAACCTAATAATCATTATTGATTTTCAAAATGTCCTTCAAAAACATTTCATGCAGCACTTCCGTCAATTTAGGGTTGTTCTCTGAATCAATGGGCTCCTTGTTTTTAATTTCGCCAGCAACTAGCAGTGTTGGCGGCTTGAGTTCTTCTCTGGTATTCACTTTGGTTTTGTAGACTTCCTGCTTCGTAAATGGCCCCATGGGTAATAATCATAAACAGTGAGGTCGGGCGACTTAGGAGGCCAGGAATGAGGGCTGCAATGCCCGATACAAGGATTGGGGTACCTCTTTATCCAGATATTCTCTGACTTGTCAAGTAATATGTGGTGGTGCCCCCATCTCGCTGGAAGTAAAGACCTTTGCCTGTTGAGGTTCGCCTCTGTAAGTAAGTCGGGCAAAATGACTATGAAATGTAAATAAATTTCCCCATTTAACCGTTCAGTGAAAAAATGTGGAGTCCTATTTAGGGTATCACCTACAATGCGATACCATACATTTATGGAGAATCTATGTTGCAAGTTCTTCTGAACAACCAAATGTTGATTTTCAATTTTCATGTGCCAATTGGTGGGAGTTTAGTGTTATTCGTTACACCATCCCGCTTGAACTGAGCTTCATCAGTAAATAAAATTCTACTTAGTGTTCTTGGGTGATCCAAAATCTCGTTCAAAATCCACCGACAGAAGTGTGTGTGTGTGACAGATCTGACATGTGACAGAAAACGAAACGTGGAACTTCATCAAGTGGTTGAAGCCTCTAAATGCTTTGTAAGTGAAAAGTATGCATGCGTTCTATTCTTTAAAGATTTGCCAGACTCTTGACGGAGAAATGCCAATCTCCACAATGTTTTGACGGTTCACATTTTGCAATTAAGGTTCAGCATTTCTTTGTCCTTCGAGAAATCTGCAGTGGTTTCGAGGAAATTGGAAAACGATCGTGAACGTTACATGGGCCTGTGTTCTTCAATTGGGGAATCTTTATGGTATTATCTCGCCACTGCTCTTGAATTTCCTTTGCTGAAACCGTATACAAATATACCTAATGGCGTATTCAATATTTTTGAAATGATTTTGCCATGCTGATATTATAGTTATTTATGTATCAAGGGAGTTATGAGGATGTTAATTACAGAGGGCAACATATTGCAATCCCGAGGGACGTAAGTTCCGAGGGATTGTCAAGTTGCCCGAGGTTATTAACATCCAATAACTCACGTGATAAATAAATAATTTTATTTCATACAAAATGAAATATAAAAACCAAATCTGTTAGTTTTTAAAATTAAACGAATGTTTTTAATAATTGAGTAAGCATGATTACTATGGATATATCAACTGAAAAGTTTATAGAAAATGACATATGAAATCCAAATACCATTAGAGGGAGTTAAGGAGTAATAACAGCCCTGTATAACTCCCAAGGGAGTTGGGAATATGTTTATAGTTACGGTAACCAAGGGTTTATCTAGTTATAATGTATTAGTATCGGGTGATCCACAAAATTTTTCATCAACTAGTGTCTTGGACAAAATGAAGCATGTCTGCCAGTCTCTCAGATAAAATGCAAACTATTGGTCCGTGTGCTCAGGTGCAATGAGCCCAGACATGACTGCAATAGCTATCTCTCTCTTCCAAGGCACTAGTTGATGAAAAATTTTGTGGATCACACGATATGAAATAAAAGCCTTAATGAGTTGACACTTAGGTCGTTTTTTACTGATGCAGCGAGTTTAACCACTGGTTTGAAGCGTATTAAAGGATGACGTCACTATAGTTTGATATTCAGGAAAATAAATTAATATTTTCAAACCGCTGTCATCAGTCATGTCATATCTATAAGTTTCCAAATTCAAAGATGCTGAACCCAACCAAGTTCTAAACCTAACAATAAAATTAAATGTCAAAGACTCAGGAGGTTGAGATATGCCACATGCCTCTTTTCAATTTTAATTTAAGAAATATTCTGATATTGCTTTTTTGGTTGGCGTACTCTGGACATTCTGCAATGTTCTAGATTCAAAGCCACACTTAAGTATAACACCGTTGATTAGTTCGTTTACACAGCATTCCGCATTCATATTATAGAACATTTTCATTGGCGAGTTTTTGTACTCGGGTGATTTTGTTGTTGTTGGAAGTCTTCATCTGCATTTTTCTTAAAATATTTAAAATAAGGGGATAATATACTGCCATCCCGCAGAATAATATTTGAGCTATAATAATTACTATTAACACATAACGCAGTTATTAAAAAGCCTACCTTAGATAAGGATCTTGACGAGACTTATCATTTTTATGTCGCCTACGGAATGAATGTACATCGTATAATTCGTAAACAAAAGTAACTTTAATATATTTGGGTTAGCTCTCCATGCTGAGCTGTCAAACCCTTCAAAACGCCTCAAAACGCTACTAACCGGTCTCGAAGATTGGTTCAAACCATAATCAAACTGCTTTAAGCGTTTTAGTTCGTGACGTCATTGTTTTATCACAAAAATGCAACGTTTAAAACTAGAACGCAGCTGGTTAAACACGCTGCATCAGTAAAAAACGACCTTATACTGTTTAAAATGAGAGAGCCTGTCAAAGTCAACTAAAGTTTTTGAAAGGTTTGAGACATAAACATCCCACAGATAACTAATAACAAACGAGATTTACTAAATTTACTAAAACGAGACAACTAAATTTACACTAACGGACACAAGCAGATTCGACTTTAGAAGACATGTACCAATCTGAACATTTTGTAGTTGACACCCATTTAATAAAGTCCTGGCCCAAATTTTTTTATTAACCAAGGTCTTCTGTCAAACTTTTGTTCCACAGGAACAAGTAAAAAATTTATTTGAAGGAATTCAGACGAACATTACCTACGTAAAATATGTCTGCTCGGAAATGATAATTTACTCAGAAGTTTTACTTTGCCTATTTTTTATCGAAAACGTTTAGGTGTGTCATTAAAATTGAAAAATGATTTCCATAGAGTTTTTTTTTTCAAACAGTTTTTCAGAAAAATTATCAGAAAATTAACTTTTTCAAAACACGAATGGGGGCAAAAATTTTCCAGTCCGGCTTTGGATTTTTTATTCATTCAGAACGAGGTTTTGATAAGTTTCCAGAATGCACCATTCCTAGTAAGTTTCGACAAAATACCTTCAACCGTTTTAGAAATATCGCTTTTCAAAGTTTTGTACTTTTAAGAGATAAAACAACCTGTAACCTTCTAAACAAATATAAAAATAAATATATTTTGTGGTTTTCGACCCACCTTGAAGTTCGCTATTTACCATTGGTGTATGTATTTTGCAAGGTCACTCATGAATCACCCTGTTTGTCTGTCTATCGCCTAACTGTGTTATGTTGACTAGTGTGAATTAGTTTTACTTATTTATTTTATTGTGTAGATATGTATTTAACGAGAATATTTCTTTTCAGACGTGCACCATCCTACTACTTCAAAGTAATTGGCATAATTATTTGTCTAACATGTATATTTTTAATTCCCACTGCCGAGCAGTCTTCACCCGATACAAACATCCCAAAGTATTTCCATGCTACTCCTAGTTTTAAATATATGATGTCGTTTGCCGCTGGTGCACTTGTTACGATATTGATCCAGCAACAAGGTTAATGAATCTTAAATAAAATTTTATGTATATAATAGGTGTATATATTATACGGATTACCGACTGTCTCTTTAGACCTCAGTCAATTCAACCATGGAGAGACCAGAACAGGAAGCTAGTTTTTTTGCTCATTCAAATACAAATAATTTTTAAAATAATAGGAGTTTTCAGGCATGAGAGAAAACTGTCACTCTGTCTGTACGTGGGAAAAGTTTTCAAATTTCTCGTTTCTCCATTCGAAAGTAAAAGTAAGGTAAACCAAAAGTAAAACAAAACTACACGTATGCACATTTACACTTTTGTAGCATTTCTGACGATTGAACAATCTGTGTAGACAATAAGTTTTTTATTTATTTCGACAATACAGGTATCCCGCAAGTCGTGGATAAATTTTACTAGATTGTTGGACAACTAGATTGTGACTGTGCAGCTGATTGTGACATTTGCTTGTTTCATAAAAAATTTTTGATGAATTCTCGATTCTCGATTGAATTTCTAATGATATTTATATTGCTGATTTTATGTTAGTATTATCCAATTCTTCAATTTCTTCTTTATACCTTTGCAGGTGAAAATAAGAAATTCGAGATATACAGGGTGTCAATTTGAAAACTTGCCACCCCCTATTTTCCCCTTAAACAATGTTTCTGAAAAAAATCCCGAGACAGGTAGATTTTATATTCGAGGGGGACACATGAAAAGCATGAATTCAATGTTCCTGCTTCATCCCCTTAAACAGGGTGACTACCCTGTTGAAAATTTCAAATAGCAGTAGGGGTTGAGTGATACATCATTTTTAAGGTATTTTGATTCTCTTTATGATGACACCAAAAAAAGGAAAATCCAACAACCGGTTTTCGAGTTATTAATTTTTCAAAAATTCACATTTCGATTAATATTAATTTACACAATAAATTGTAAAAAGAAGAAAAGATTTCTTATTTTTGAAATGTCAAAAAAATTGTATGTCAAATGAAAATTTTCTTAAGCTGAGATCCTACGTGGTAAGGGTTTTAAGTCGCAGCTCATTTCAAAGCTAAGATAAGGCCGTTTTTTGTGACTTTCGCAAAATGATAATCTGGATTTTATCGTTTATCGATAAGTTTGTTTTGTTGTTGCGGTTATTGTGGCTTTATTTTTGTGCCTAATTTGATTTGCTGCTCTATTCTTTCCGTTGTTATGTGTTTGGTAGTAAGCTAGCTATTAAGTAAAAATTACTGATTTCAACTGATATCAACTGTACGAAAAATGGTTTATTCTCTTCAAGAAAGAATTGAAATGATTTTAAAATACGGAGAAGTTCTAAAATGTGCAAGAAGAGCGGCATTACGTTTTAATGAAAGAAACCAGGATCGTAACGTCAGTCATCAATACATTCTGGATCTAGTTAACAAGTTTACAAACACTGGCTCACTGACGAATAAACAAAGGGAAAACCGACGTGTACTCGACGAAGCTGCTCAAATTGAAGTTTTGGGTACCTTTGCTACTGAACCCACAATGTCATTACGTCAAGTATCACGGCAGACGGGTATATCCCATGAAAGTGTAAGTAAAGTTTTGAAACTGCATACATTCCGTCCGTATAAAATGCAAATGGTACAAGAGCTCCATGAAGATGACTTTGATCGACGAATACAGTTTTGCGAAATCATAAGCGATGCCATTAATGTTACTCCTAATTTACTGTTGAACATTTATTTGCTTCAGTGACGAGTGTACTTTTTTTGTTAATGGAAATGTCAATAAACAAAACTGTCGCTATTGGAGTGATGAAAATCCGCATGTTTTTCGAGAAGTGAAGACGCAATGGCCACAAAAAATTAATGTTTAGGCAGGTATTTTGGGAAACGCCATTATTGGCCCCTTATTTATTAAGGACAATTTGAATGGTGCCCTCTACCTCAACATGCTCGAAGAGACCATCGAACCACTTATCATTCAAGAGCTAGAAAATCAAGTTGATGATGCTGGTAATCGTATTGTGGAAGAAAATCTTTTGCACTTTCAACAAGATGGGGCTCCACCTCACTATTTCCTTCCAGTGCGACAGTGGTTAGACCAAAGATATCCTGGCAGATGGATTGGCCGAAGGGGAACAATTGAGTGGCCAGCGAGATCACCAGATTTGACTCCCTTGGACTTCTTTCTGTGAGATCATATTAAATCGGTGATTTACAAAACACAGCCTGCTGACGTAGATGATCTCAGGCGGAGAATAACAGAAGCGTGCCGGTCACTCATGGTTGAAGTGTTTCAGAATGTCAGGACAGAGTTTCAAAACAGACTTTATTACTGCTTGGAAAAAAAACGGACAACATTTTGAACAGTTTTTGTGATGATCAATAAAATATCAATTTCGAAGATAAATAGTTGTTTTAATGGAAGCTTTAACATAGGGTGCCACTCAACCCCCTTTGCCCTTTCCTACTTATGATTTAGGATGGGAAACCTGCCGTTGCTCGGGGTTAACTTAGAGTCGACCTAATAACTGAAATAACTCGTGAATGTGTCTCCTTCGGTAATAAAATCAAGGTGTCTCGATTTCCATAATTTTCAAACAATAAGGCAATTTTTAGATTATTGAAAAATTGATAACTCGAGAACCGGTTGTTGGATTTTCCTTTTTTTGGTGTCATCATAAAGAGAATCAGAATACCTTAAAAATGATGTATCACTCAACCCCTACTACTATTTGAAATTTTCAACAGGGTAGTCACCCTGTCTAAGGGGATGAAGCAGGAACATTGAATTCATGCTTTTCATGTGTCCCCCTCGAATATAAAATCTACCTGTCTCGGGATTTTTTTCAGAAACATTGTTTAAGGGAAAAATAGGGGATGGCAAGTTTTCAAATTGACACCCTGTATAAGTAAATTCGATGACATTGATAACGGTTATCAGATGATCAAAGATGACATTCATTCAACACTGAAGTATACAGGCTGTTTCTAAAACTTCAGGAGTCATTTCTCAGGTTATTTTATGTAGAAAAGTTAATATGAGCATATGTCCGCAACGGCTAAAATTTTTTTCTACAGGGTGTTTAATTTTTGGGTTTTTAAGAGTTATTTTTTATTATCGCCGAAAATAGTTTGGATATTTTTTTCAATTTTATAGAATCCAGGGTGTTGCGAAAAGGTTCCACCAACGCTCTACCGCAGATTCCAGAATACAAAATATGCCGATTTAATTGAAATTATCTATCTCCAAAAAATCACCCTTTTCAAGATACAGCACTTAGAAGGGGGTTGGTCAACCAAAAACACGTTTTCCAGAATAAGTAAAAAATGGATTAACTGAGAAACTTCAAAATTGCACCGCCTACCACTATTATTCAATAGACTGACATCATTATACAAACATTGACATAATATAGGGTGTTCCTGTTTTTAATGTCACTTCTCACTTTCTAATCCGGATCTTTTTTATCCGCATGCCACTGATTGATTCTGTATTTTTTATCCAAAGGCTTAAGTATTACTAAACTTTTTGCTCTCTTATAAAAGTTCCTTGCATGGTTTTCCCAGAATTAATTTTTATTGATGCACTTACCCTCGCACTTACCCCACGAAAGCGTATTTGTGAAATTAATAATTAATTTTAATTGTCCAACAAGAAAAACGCAACAGACCGTTTTCATGTAGAATTGATCAGACTAATCAGAAAAAATATCCTCATGGCCAAATGTCAGTGGCACACCAATTTTTTTGTAAAAAACTCTGAGGACATTCTTGCAGAGACGCCACTGGTGGAGCAATATAAAAACTTTTCTAATTAAAATGTGCGGTTTTATATCCCGTATATTAACACCCAATTGTATACGTATGTTCTTAGGATGTATATTATCTTTAATCCACTCTATGGTAAATATTTTTGTAATCCTTTCATGTACTGAAAAAAAAAATCCACAAAAAAAATCTTGAAAGAAACCAATTACCTAATACAGTACCCAGTCAAAAATTTATTTTTGGTATAGGTACCTAATTTAGAATCATTATTAGCAAAAAATATATGTTGCAGATTGAGCTGCTTTTAAATTAGTTAAATCATGTAGACACTGTCTATGTGTATGTAGACACAGTTTAGGATGAAGAAGAACTGAAATGTCGAATTTTCTGTTAAATATCGATCCGGGAGATGCACTTCTTAGGTGGTCTTCGTGGAATAGGGAAAAAGTAAAAATGTAACCCTTGCTTGCCTGCGTCAGGTGTGCAAAGCAAGATTCGCTTTTCGTTCGTTGACCAGGACAGAAGTCCTGCTGTCTCTAATATTCGTATTATTTCGTATCGTTCGTTCGTCAGACTAAATAAATACCTACATACCTACTCCGACTCAATTCAAATTGTTCATCTTACTAAATCGTTTAATCATATTATAATCGTCTACATAATTAGAAAATACCTTTAAATTGATTGGTTGTTCTACAGCATTGTGTAAAATTACTAGTTTTGCATTAAAAGATTAATTTAATGTGTGTCTATTAATTTATACAGTTCATTATTCGTTCTTTGTGTACCTAAACCGTACATAAAAGTGGTCCTTCGAGCCGGATTGTAACTGAATTTAGTGCAAATGGAAATTAATGGAAGTTGCTAGTGTACCATGGATGCAGTGAATACGTCGTTAAACAAAATTGTGCAGTTTTAAGTGTCCAGAATCGTTCATTGTCGACTACAAGTATTTCGTGTTTCGTGTTGTATGGTTGTTGCAGAGAAACTTCTGTACGAGCACCTGGATTGCAGACAAGCCCCTGGAGTCCACAAAAACGAGCTCCTGGATTGCAGACAAGGCCCTGGAGTCCACAAAAACGAGCTTCTGGATTGCAGAGCAATTCCTGGATTCCACAAAAACGAGGTCCTGGATTGCAGAGAAGTTCCTGGATTCCACCAAACTGAGTAACGTACCTCTTCATTTATTATTCGAGGAAAGTTTCTTATTTCCTATTTCGTTATCGCAACAAAATTGCATATTAATCGTTCGAAGCCTAATTCGTCAGCTGATGAGTCGAAAGAAGCACTCAGACCCACCTACCTAATTAAATTCGTCGGTTTGGTTGATGTACCTACCTACTATTCGTGAATTCGTGAATAATACTAAAGTTGATAACTTTGATCGTAAAAATATAAATAATTGTAATTTCGTTCGTGTTTATAATATTAATATACCTGTAATTATCGTATGTCATATCGTAAGTACCTAAATGTTCGTCAGTCGTACCATTGTATGAAAAATCGTTTATTATATTATTCTGTGTTATAAAAATATCGTTTGTTAAGTAATATTGTAAAAAGATGGATAATTTGAAGAAAAAGAGGGGTTACGCGAAAGGATTAATTACAAAAATCGAAACGTGGGTTGAGGAGAATTTAAAAAATGAAAATAATAAAAATCAAATCGAAATTCGCAAAAGAAATTTAATAGCAGCTTATCAGAGTTATGTAAATATACAAGAATCGATCGCAGAGATTAAAGAAGATGCCACTAAAGATAGTGAGGATGTAGAAAGTAAATTTTGTAATTTGTTTTCGAAGTTAGAAAACAAAATTGAAGAGTTAACTAGTCTAAGCACCCAACAACCTAGATTAGATGGAAACGTAGAATTTCAGAATTTCGTATCGAATTTACAACAATCGAATAAAGAATTTGTAGCCGAATTAGTTCAGGGTGTTACGACAAGTATAAATACAAAGGGTGCAAATTCTCAAACAGTTAAGCTGCCCGAAATCAAAATTCCAATTTTTTCAGGTGATGCTGCAGAGTGGAATAGTTTTCATGATCTGTTTACTAAACTCATCATAAATAATGAGGATTTAGATAATATCGAAAAACTAATTTATCTTAAGGGATATTTGAGAGGCGAAGCACTGTCTTTAATACAGAATTTGTCGTTGGTAAGCTCGAATTTACAATCTGCAATTAAGTTGTTAGAAAATAGATATAAAAACACGTATGCGATAATCGAGGCGCACATCACCAATTTATTCGAAAACTTACCTAATTTATTGAAGCCAAAGGCTCAAAACCTGAGGGAGTTCTTAACTCATATTAATCAAAATATCGAAAGTTTGGAAAATTTAAATGTACCCGTAGATTCTTGGGACTTAATTTTAATTCACATTTTTTCCAAGAAATTGGATTTTCAATTGCAAAAGGCTTATTGCTTACATCGAGATACCAAGAACCTACCAACGTTAAAAGAATTTATTAATTTTTTAGAAAAGCAATGCAAAGCATTAGAGGAAATAGATGCAACAAAAGGCACTAGTCCTACACCGATTAGGAAAGTTAATCATTTTATTAGTTCAACTCATAATTCGAATCAACAACAGACAGGAAAGGCGACAGGAAATCAATCCTATTTAATTTGTAATTTTTGCTCAGAGCATCATTCGATTTATCAATGCTATAAATTCAAACAATTAACTATTCAGGAAAGAAACAACTTTATAACCTCTCGAGGTTTTTGCAAAATATGTCTGTTTAGGAAACATTCGTTCGATGATACTTGCACTGGGAATAATTGTTGGCAATGTGGCAAAAGGCATAATACTCTACTTCATATCAATTTTGATCGAGAAGTTCATTCAAATCCTAGAAATTTTCAAATTCGTCGCACAGAAAGTCGCAGCCAGTGGCAGGATCTCCATAAACCTAATTCAGGCACAATTAATCGTCAATTTAATCGTCAAAATCGTACGTATGGTGTAAACGAGGGTGTAAACCAATATCAAAATAAACATTATTCAACTAATAATAATTCAAATCGATCAACGCCAGAAAATAGAGAATCGGGACAAATCGTAAATCAAAAGAATTCGAGTCAAGTAGAATCAAGGTCGCAAGACGATCCCAAGCAAAGAAGTATCGTAAATGAAAATAAAAATAAAGAAAATAAGCCCGAAAGTTCGTTATCGTTTTCCACTTATTCGCAAAATAATTCGCAAATCCTACTAGCCACAGCAGTGGTAACAATTTATAATCGCAACGGCGATCCAGTTTCGGCTAGGTGCTTACTGGATTCGGCGAGTCAGATTAGCATGTGCACAAAAGAATTGCTAGACAAATTAAATTCGAATACTTATCGTAAAGAATTGCAAATATCAGGAATCTCGCAAATAAATGCTCAATCAAATGAGATGGTTGATTTAACCAT
This sequence comes from Malachius bipustulatus, assembly GCA_910589415.1. Classification (NCBI taxonomy): domain Eukaryota; kingdom Metazoa; phylum Arthropoda; class Insecta; order Coleoptera; family Melyridae; genus Malachius; species Malachius bipustulatus. Next base: position 38,839,584 of record OU342630.1, read on the forward strand.
TAAGTCAAACGTTTATAGAAAAAATTCGTTCAAAGTTTCGTGTGCAGTATTGGAAAAAATAACTTGCGAACTACCGCAAACTACTCTAAACGTATCAAATTTAAAAATACCGGATCACATTATGTTAGCTGATCCAAAGTTTTATGTCTCGTCGAAAATCGACATCTTGCTAGGAGCAGACGTCTATTATGATTTAATCGTTCCAGGAGTGATTAAATTAGGGGCGGATATGCCAACCCTTTTTAGTACACTCTTAGGATATGTCGTCGGCGGTAAATTGGCAAATAATAAGCCAAAGCATTCTAATATTAATTCGTATAATGAACTAGGGAATCGTTCACCCAATTGTTGTTCTTTTTTAAATACGTCATCGAGTAGCGATGAACTGTTACAAAAATTTTGGGAGATAGAAGACATCGAAGAGAAAACAATTTTAAGTCCCGAAAATGCAAAATCGGAAGAAATTTTTAAAGAAACGACGATTCGATTAGAAAATGGACGGTTTCAAATAAATTTGCCATTTAAAAATCAAGAAAATAAATCGTGTAATTTAGGTGAATCGTTTTTGCAAGCAAGAAAACGATTTGCTGGTCTCGAAAAACGATTTCTAAGAGATCCAAATTTAAAATTAAAATATAAACAATTTATCGATGAATATGTAAACTTAAATCATACAAAAATCGTCCCTCTAAGTTCTCATAATGAGAGAGGAGAAAATAAATATTTTATGCCGCATCACGCAGTTATACGTGAAGATAGTGAAACAACAAAATTGCGTGTTGTTTTTGACGCTTCGATGAAAACTTCATCGGGTTTATCGCTTAATGATATTTTATTAAAAGGCTATACGGTACAACCGGAATTGTTCGATATCATATGTAGATTTCGGATAGGTACTTTCGTAGTCATTGCGGACATTGAAAAAATGTACCGTCAGATTCGTGTAAATCCGAATCACACATATTTACAGAACATCCTGTGGCGTGAAAATGAAAATGAACCTTTACAATGTTTAGAGTTATTAACAATCACGTATGGTACGAATTTCGCGCCCTTTGCTGCTACTAGATGTTTAAAAGAACTGGCTGAAAAGGAATCGCAAACTTACCCGCTTGCGTCAAAAATGTTACTTTCGCAAACATACGTCGATGATGTGCTCGTCAGTTCAAATTCGAAAAATGAATTAATCGAAACTTCTTCGCAGTTAATTAGTTTATTAAATACCGCAGGATTTAAGTTACATAAGTGGCATTCAAATGTCAAAGATTTTTCTACAGAGTTCAAGGAAAATAATTCGAATGAGGATTTCCAAGTTGATTCAAATCAAAATAATTCGAAAAATAATTACGACATTCAAAATGAAAGTTCGTCTAGTAAGGTACTTGGCTTGCAATGGAATTCTCATGAAGACTTTCTCGTAATGGCACTGCCCGAATTTAAGGAAATTAAAAATTACACAAAAAGAGAAGTTCTGTCGAAAATTGCTTCAATCTTCGATCCTATTGGATTGTTAGGTCCCGTCGTAGTAACTGCAAAATTAATTATGCAGAAAATATGGATCAGAAAAATTGAGTGGGATGATAATCTCCCAGATAATTTAATGTCGGAATGGAATAAATTTTTCTTCTCGCTACCGTGTCTAAAAGAGGTGAAGATTCCGAGGAATCTAACTTTAAATTTGTCAATCGAAAGTATCGAAATCCACGGATTTTGTGACGCCAGCTTAAAAGCTTATGGCGCCTGCGTATATTTGCGTGTATTATATTCAAAAAAGGATGTTTCGCATATAAAATTAAATCGACTATCACAATGGCAACATTGCATTAAAATTCAACATGATTTCTGGAAACGGTGGTCTGTTGAGTATTTAAATCGGTTACAAAATCGTCCGAAGTGGTTAAACTATTCAGAAAATTTAAAAATTAACGATCTCGTTTTAATAAAAGAAAATACTCCTCCATTGAAATGGCCAAGAGCTAGAGTTATGGAGGTCGTCCCTGGTGTTGACGGCAAAGTTCGAATGGTGAAACCTCGGGTTAAATTAAAAACTCAGGAGGGAAATTTCATAAGAAGTATTTCAAAAGTTTGCCCTTTGTCAAATCAAGATTAACAATGCAAGTAATAATTTCGAGACTATTTGTCTATTCGTTCGACGATTTTAAAATAAGAAAAAATATTATTATTTCGTTCTAGAGAGAACCGCAATTATATGTTGAAAATTTTCGTATGAGAAAAAAAAATATTTAGTGTTATTGAAGTCAGAGACTCCAAGGGGGGGAATATGTTGCAGATTGAGCTGCTTTTAAATTAGTTAAATCATGTAGACACTGTCTATGTGTATGTAGACACAGTTTAGGATGAAGAAGAACTGAAATGTCGAATTTTCTGTTAAATATCGATCCGGGAGATGCACTTCTTAGGTGGTCTTCGTGGAATAGGGAAAAAGTAAAAATGTAACCCTTGCTTGCCTGCGTCAGGTGTGCAAAGCAAGATTCGCTTTTCGTTCGTTGACCAGGACAGAAGTCCTGCTGTCTCTAATATTCGTATTATTTCGTATCGTTCGTTCGTCAGACTAAATAAATACCTACATACCTACTCCGACTTAATTCAAATTGTTCATCTTACTAAATCGTTTAATCATATTATAATCGTCTACATAATTAGAAAATACCTTTAAATTGATTGGTTGTTCTACAGCATTGTGTAAAATTACTAGTTTTGCATTAAAAGATTAATTTAATGTGTGTCTATTAATTTATACAGTTCATTATTCGTTCTTTGTGTACCTAAACCGTACAATATAATTGAAAAAACTTATACTTACCTTATTATATTGATTTTCAATATAGGTCCAAATTAATCTTCATCAGTAATCAATAAATATATCATTTTTTAACAGGATTATTAAGGTTTATGGTTTGATATATTTATTATTTGAATCTGACTCGTATCATTTGCTGCTATAACTCTGAGTACCTATAATACTCTATAATACCTACTTAAAAAACGAGATAAATTTGAACCTATGAATTCAATATGTCCTTCTGCCTATTATAACAAGCTGTATAAAAGTTTTATAGTAACTAGAAAAATTAAATTTTGCAAATTGGAAATTACAAATGACTAGGGCATCAGAAAAAAACACCTAATAAACTGTAAGTTTTTATTAGGAAAATGCAGCCTTAACTTGAAAAAAACATTGAACATTAATAGTTGTATGTCGTATAATTGTATAATTGTACCCCTTGACTGGAAGTCTGGTCGTTGAATACATACCAATACCAAACGTAGAAAAAGAAACAATTTCAATAACATAAATAAACGTTGTACTTGAACTGAACTTTAACGAATATTAAATACAAATGGTTTATGTGGTCTACCTAATATACGCGTTTATAATAAATAAACGTTTTTAGTCTCGACGTGTTTTTTGAGTAGCTTTTCTATTAATGGGAAACGTTGAATACATACCAATACCAAACGTAGAAAAAGAAACAATTTCAATAACATAAATAAACGTTGTACTTGAACTGAACTTTAACAAATACTATATACAAATGGTTTATGTGGTCTACGTAATATACGTGTTTATAATAAATAAACGTTTTTAGTCTCGACGTGTTTTTTGAGTAGCTTTTCTATTAATGGGAAACGTTGAATACATACCAATACCAAACGTCGAAAAAAATAACATAGATGAACGTTGTACTTAAACGGAAATTTAACGAATATTATATACAAATGGTTTAGATAGCCTACGCAATATACGTATTACCAGGGTTAAATTCTTACTGTAACTTATACGTATTCATATCTCCTAATATTTAACGTATAAGGTATATTACCAACGTCTATTTTGATAGATAAGATACGTATAGTTTAAAAAGCGTGACTAATATACGTTTGGAAATTAAACTGAAACCAAATTTAAACCAATTTTACGCATAATAAACGTTTAATACACCAAGCTGTGCTGCCTGGGCCATGAAGACATGCCAAATTTGAGAAAAAACTGTAAACTACTGTCGTAGACAACAAAAAATAACTGAAAAACAAAAGTTCAGAAACCCCGTAGAAAAAAATTTAAGCCCTTGCGGACATACATTCATATAAAATGTTCTACATAAAATGACTTGAGGGATCACATTCTGAAGTATTAGCATGTTATTAAGACACAGCCTGTATAAATATAAGCCTTTATTGTGACTTTTATATGTATTCAAAGTTGAGGATTAGGTTCCCTCTGTTCATGGGTTACTAAGTTGCTCCTCCTAGGAACTGGATAAAGTCATTAAGTATATCCAACAGTGGTTTTATGTGTTATATTTTTCAGGCACAGAACTTTAACCGTTTTAAACTATTGGATAAAATATTGCACGGCAGGCTTAGGGCAAGTGTATGTTATCCACTTCGTAGTTCACTCGGCCCAAACGGCTTAGTGAACTAACCCATGTGCATTGATAATATATTGTGTGATCCACAAATTCTTTCATCAACTATTTATTGCATGTGAATCATGTTGGCCAGATAATATACAAATAATTGGAAGGTCAGGTCTCAATTGAACTCTAATCAGTGATCCTCAATCATAGAACAATAAACAAAAACAAAAAGATGACTTAGATAATGAACTTTGTTATAGTAAAGAAACTAAATTGTAAAGTAACGACATCCGCTGAGTACGTGTTTTACTACCGAGTTTATTACTGATTTGAGTGATTTGGTATTGGTTGTGCTCCCATTTTTTGTTCCATTTTACTATTCGATTATGACTGTATTTCTGTCGTTCTGTCTTGTCTGTCAAGTGTATTTTTTTTTTGGTTGAAAACTTCTGACACTTGTGCTTCACCACAGCCATAAATGAAGACGCAAGTGGATGAAGGATCTATGTAGCAAAATCATTTTCTCGAGATATTTCAGTTTGAAGTTTATAAATTAAATATTACTACATGGTACATGGGTACTTTATCCACTTATAACTACTTTATTTCATGATGTATTGCAACGGAAGATATTTTAAACGAATTTTAGGTATACAGGGTGTCCCATAATATGTGGGCAATCTCCCGGATTTGGGTAAATTTCGTAAAAATAAATGAAAAAATAGCTATAAAATTAATTCCTCAGAGACACCCCTACAAAGATATTAGCTGTTGAAGTTGAGGGTTGAAATCAATTTTTTGCAATAACTTTTTTATTTCTTGACCGATTTTGATAATTTTTGGTGTTATTTTGTATTATTTTGAACTGTTTAGAATAGTGTTTCTTAATCTTTGGTAGCACATACATAGACCTCGGGATGGCATAACCCTCTCATTCACTTGAAATAAAACAATAAAAATAATAATTTTACAGTTTTTTAAGGTTAATTTTCTTTTTATTTGACATTTTTTACATAAAAAATGTATCGTTATTTATTTCGATAGAGCGAACCGTTATCGAGATAAACGTCCTTCTAATAGATGATGCGTCGCAGGAACTTTCTAAATTTCAAGTAAATTTTAACAAGATGGCTGACCTATGACAATAAATTGAGCAGGAAACAAAACAATAAATTAATTAAATACACGTCAGTGTCAAAAGATTTCATTTCATGCAGATTCAATTCTAACTGATTTTCTGCGTATTCAGCGTTTTTGTAAAGGCGGGTTCTCATTAGTCAACTAAATTGATCAATATAATTGATTCTATGCCATTGAAATAAAATAGATTAATATGAACGTTCATTCAACGATATTGTTCAATAATATTGCGCTTCAATCAAACTGGAAGGCGTTTCTACTTTTGGTTGATCAACGGACCTGATTCAACGAAACTGAACAGTGCTTGACTGTGAGAACATGCGCTGTCAGTCACGTTGAATTGAGTTTGAGGTTAAATTTTGTTCTCGTGGAAAATAAAACCAAACTGTAAATATTTGGTGTGAAAAATGTCCAATTTTAAATGGAGGGATAACCATATGTCAAAGTTCCTTGGTTTTTGGGCACTCTGTGCAGCGCACTCAGAGATGGAAAAGAATCTCCTGTAGCTAAATATCTTAAAACTACTCTTGTAATTTTAGTCTTGCTGGAAGAGCGTCTCTCAATAAAGTTTTTTTTTCTGTATAATTATGTATTATGTATTATATAATTATGGCGATACTTTCTGTAAAAGTTCTTCAAATTTTTCTTCGCCCATTCTTAAATGATTTTTATATGTATCCAAGTCATCTCTAGCCAATTCCACTAACAGTTTTACTGAAGTACCTTCATATCTCCATCTTAAGATCCATGGTCTCACCCACCAACGACGACGTTTTCTCTTTTTCCTGTTTCTGATTTTGTTTTTCAAGTACTCACACACAATACGAACTCCACATTCACATCCACAAGCACAATTCTTCTTCTTTGCAGCCATTTTTAAAATTGACGCTTTCCAGACTGAATATTCAACTTCCTTGAAATAATATGAACGAATTTCACATTGAAATCTATGCTCAATTGCATAGAATCAATGATATTGATCAATGAAGTTGACTAATGAGAACCCGCCTTAACTCATTTTAAAATCAGTTAGAATTGAATCTGCATGAAATAAAATCTTTGACACTATTTGACGTGTATTTAATTAAGTTATTGTTTTGTTTCCTGCTCAATTTACTGTCAAAGGTCAGCCATCTTGTTAAAATTTACTTGAAATTTAGAAAGTTCCTGCGACGCATCATCTATTAGAAGGACGTTTATCTCGATAACGGTTCGCTCTATCGAAATAAATAACGATACATTTTTTATGTAAAAAATGTCAAATAAAAAGAAAATTAACCTTAAAAAACTGTAAAATTATTATTTTTATTGTTTTATTTCAAGTGAATGAGTGGTTTATGCCATCCCGAGGTCTATGTATGTGCTACCAAAGATTAAAAACCACTATTCTAAACAGTTCAAAATAATACAAAATAACACCAAAAATTATCAAAATCGGTCAAGAAATAAAAAAGTTATTGCAAAAAATTGATTTTCAACCCTCAACTTCAACAGCTAATATCTTTGTAGGGGTGTCTCTGAGGAATTAATTTTATAGCTATTTTTTCATTTATTTTTACGAAATTTACCCAAATCCGGGAGATTGCCCACATATTATGGGACACCCTGTATAGGCCCTTCATTTATGGAAAAACGTCGTTTTTTAAAAAAGTGTTACATAGACCCTTTATCCACTTGTGTCTTCAAATATTTATTATTTATTGTTTCTTTTTACAGTCTACACTTCCCGTTTTAGTGTATTTTTTTATTAAAAAAATACACTATTGAGGACGACATCACTTTTCGAAAATCACCCAAACTCATCAAATATCCAAATGTTCACCGATCATGACCCCAGATCATGAAAAACTGGTTTTCCAAAATTCACCTGCCCGCGATATACGAAATTTTGTACTCGTGTTAAACTCCTTAAGAAATTTAAATTTTAGCTGAAAAAATTTCCAAAAGTCACGTTACTTCTAAAGGTCCCTTAAAAATTCGAAAAATCCGGTTTTTGTCACCTCCTTTCAGGTCGCAGTTTTCAATCTAGGGGACTAAAATTTTTTTGGGAGTAAGATATCCGTAAGCAGTGGACTGATATTGCATTTGAGCAAAATCAATCGAGCCGTTTCCATGAAACGGTGAATTTTTGGAAAAGGGGCTATTTTTTAAGCTCCTGTATAAGCTAGATAGAACAAAGTTTTATATCAGATTCACAAGATTGGAAGTAAATGATGTGAAATTTAAGTTAATGCAATGAAATTTGCATTTTTTCTATTAATAAGCCAGTGGCGTTGGTACGAAAAATGTAAAAATGACTAAATTTCTATCACCATTTATGAGCACATTTCGAAGGGATTGGACTGAAATTTTTACAGTAGAGAGCTATACTAATAACCTTTAACATTTAAAAATTTCAAGAAGCAAATAAGAAAAATGGCGGAGATATTAGAATTCTTTCACATGATGTTTATTTCTTAAAATTAAAAATTTTTGTCTTTGAAAATTGTTAAATTTTGCCAAAATTTTTTGTGTTGTTAAATCTGAAAATCCATTTTTTGGCACGTTTTCAAACGAAAGAAATGATATTTTCGCCAGTAAACCACTACGCTAATATTATCCGACTATGGAAAATTTCAGAAAGATTTAAAAAGCGGTGAAAATATTCATAGTTGAATCGCATAAAAATACACTATTTCTGCGATTGATGCGCAAAAAGGTTTTTCAGAATGAATTCATTAACCGCTGCACAGTTCTATGAAAATGACAAAATCAACTGAAATGTGTTGGAACACTTTTCGGAATTTTTTGACAGTAATCATGGTTGGAATAAGTCCCTTTGGTTTTGGCCATTGATTTTTTGTCCATTCCTGAAGAATATTTTCATCATGTAACTTTTTTTTGAAGAAAGTCATATTAATAAAAAATAGTAATTAAATATAAGTACGGCGTAATAATATAAGACACATGACACATAATAATTTGAGCTACTAAAGTTATTTTATGATAATTTAAACTATTAAAGTTATAGGTATTTTAAATTAATTAATTTCTTAAAATGAGCTTAGACATGACGGTAATAACCATCTGTAATAATTCCAAGGCAAGATTTGATGAAAAATTTATTGAATTTTGGATATAACTTGGCTCACTTCTACCGTAAATAGATTTTTGTTTTATTTTTATGTAAACCACCTTTAGGTGTATGGTAAAATTGCCTGTGGACTGAACAGACAGTTGGCTAGTAGTAAAATTTTTTAATTACATTTCTTTTGTGAAACTTTTGTAATTTTTTTGTTCCTCATTTTTGCATATCTTTGTTACTATGAAATTGAAACAAACAATTTGTGCTTCTTTTATAAAAATGGCCTGAATTAGTAATGCGATTTTTAGTCATGGCCAATCTTTAACTGTATGTGGTGCTGGTTCTAAGTAAGTACACCAAAGATGTATTAATTCTTGAATCATTCAAAGTTGTGTATGTAATTAAATTGGGTTATTGAAAATTATACTTTAAATTATTAATTTGTGTTGAATCTAGTGGAGCTTCCTGGTGATGCTTTGCAAAACTTGTAAGAAAGAAGCAATGCTGTAATAAACTTGGGTAACTAATATTTTGTGAGCAGTAATGGTAAAATATTTCTTGTTAACACAACCCTGAATTGACCCGTTGTCAATATTTACAGATTAAAGATAAATGTTATTATAAATTGAATGACTTTTATATGAAACTATATTTTAAATTCATTTAAATACTCAGGTACCTTGCTCTAATATTTTTATAAAAGAATTACATCTGTGTAAGTAATTTTATCTAATTGTGATACTAGATACTTAAACATTTAGATACCTCATGTATCTAATAGACGTTCATTTGTTTTTGTACAAGGTGCTTCTTTAAGTTTGGACCAAAACCATCATGTACTTTATTTACTGTGCGTAAATACAATTTTGTAGGCACTGTTTTTCTTATTATATTTTGTTGCACCTTTTTGTATTTCTGAATAAACTCAATTTGAGCTTTTGTACGAGATAGCACTTTTTCACCAGATTCCATGCAATAAATAATGTGCAAAGAAATTTGGTCCAGTTCTTAAAAAATAGAAGAATTTCATATTTGTTGCTCAGAAACTGTTTCATGTAAAATTAACTTCACCAGATTAAAAGATGACTTCTACAAAAACAAACGAACATTCATTTAAATTCTCATGTTCTAAGCTAATTTGTGTTGTTTAAATTTCTTTAAAGATTGAAGGAAATATCATATTCATAGCTAGCAGAGAAAACAGCTATACTTTGCTGATTACAAAAAGACACCAAGCTTGACTCTCTTGACATAAGTAGCCTATTTCTATGCCCATGTTATAAGTAAGTAACAGTCTCTTGGTTCAGTTTTTAATGAAAATGTTTGAAGTTTTAATCAAAATTTGTAAGGTTGGGGTATGTAAGTTATAAAATTTTTAGAGGCGTTATCTATGATTCATAAACTAATTCAAAAAGGTGCACAAAAATTTATTGGCCGTCTTGTCACCATTTCTTGTTGATAGATCTATTATTTCGACCTTTCTTCAATGGTGTGTCGATTATTGACTTTTGCCTCTGTCAACTCAAGATATCCTCTTGGATGAAGCAGATAAAACCACATCTCAAATGCTAAATATGCCAAGCTATTTACCAAAGATACTTTTAGCGTCCATCCTTCTCTCCATGAAGAAGTACATATACTTCCTGAAAGTTAAATTATTGTTGTAATGTACCTACCTAGATGTCCCAACATTACCTGAGAAAACTTCAAATATCTTGAAAACATTATGGGAAAAATGAAAGAATAGGTACTTTTTCGTTCTAATAATCATTGCTATAAAGTCAGTTGCGTAAAATATTTTTTTGAAAAGGGACGATAGCACACCGATATATCCGCTGCTGGTGTTCGTAATTTATCACCGTAAGCCTTCAATCATGAAAAAACCTTAGCTCATATTGTGTGCCAAATTTGCAATTTTTCTAAGCAGCCGTTTTGACAATATTTAAAATAATAATCCCCAAAATTTCAATTCCCTGTACTTATCTAGAAAAGGAAGCTTTCCCGGATTTAAGTGTATTAAGAAACTGCCATTATTTATAAATTGGACCATCTGTATATCTACAAATTTGAAAACAATCAATTTTCAATACTCTTTAAGGTGTCAACTATTATGTCAAATTACATCTACTATAACGAAACACATTTTAATGTGGGCCTGGAAATAATAATTGTGATGGAGAATGTGCCGACGAGTTTTTATGCAATTGCTACTTGCAACTTGTAAAAACTTTTTTTTCATGACTAATAAGTGGTGTTATGTAGGTGCTAAGGTATATTTTATTTAAGTGAATCTTTTTTTCTGTGTATCTACTTTTCTATGATTTAAACTAAACATATAAGGTGTTTTCAAATTTAAAAGATATCAGATCTTTCAGGATATCTTTGAGAGATCACAGTGTCCCCTAAGTGATTTAGTGATTTCTAATCTGTGATATTTTTCAAGTTTGTTTTGTCTTTCGGAAGAAATTGTTCTTAAATTTGCCTATGCAGATGGGGTTTTATTCAGGATGTTGTTTCAAAAGATTTTTCACCTCCCCTAATTCCTTTTTCTTCATGATTGGAAAATGATTTTTGCAACTACAATTTGATCAAAACTGCGTCTAATTATTACAAATTTACCGGTCGAAACTTTGGTGAAGAATTGGGTTTATTAAGACAATATGTCCTACTTTGAATAAAAATTCCACCATGAGTGAAATTTTCAATTCCTTGTAATCACATAAAGCACCTTATAGGTATGTTTTAAAATTTAGGAAGCATAAAGTAATTCTTCACATTTATTCTTGTATAACTTTTACTAGAACAACATGTTGTGATGATAGATTTTATTGAAGTATATTCTGTAAATCTTTTATTTGAAGCTATAGACTTTATGAAGAATTAACTAAGCTTTCACTATAATTATATTGAAAATTTGAAAATTACGCTTTGTAAGAAAATTTTAGTGGTATACTTCGAGTTATAAATTGTACAACGATCCCTTATTATTGAACATTGGTTACTTATGCAACTGTACATAAGCAACTGTACATAAATGTTTCACTCAGAAGGTCACGAAATTTTTTCTGAATAGCCACTAATTTTCAATATATATTTTTTTTAAATGATTTGTCTAGGAAATTAAGCAATGTGGTAGGTTAATGCAAGCATATCAAAGTTGAATCGATTCAAACTGAATAATGATCAGTGATTAGTTTATTTTTAAACGATCGATTTACGAAAATTTGGTTTGTCATTAAATTTTTTAAAAAACAATCGGGTTTTATTTTATCCTATTTATTATACAGGGTGATTCAGATTTTACCTACTTAACTCTAGGGAACGATAGAGAATCGAAAAATAATATGAGTTTGCTTCATGAACTATATTCGTGAAATGCTTCGTTAAGAAAATACAGCATGTTAAAGTTTTAAGAAAAAATTCGTATTTTTGAAATATAAAAAAATTGGCTGATTGAAATAATTTGAAATTTCGAACAGTAGTTGCTCTAATTGAAGTACATGATTTGATACTTCCGATGAAAAATTCTTCAATCCAGAGGCGGAGATCTGGGCTTGTTCTTACCTTTTTTAATAAATAATTTGCACGCCACTGTAATTTGTAATATTTGTTAGATACCTCATGTTGTTTAGAGAAGAAAAGTCATCGTACGTTTTTGTCCTAGGACGCACTGTTTCCGAGATACTTCGTAATGTAGGAACCCGTACGAGGTAAAATATCATAAAAATCAATGCTATTGAATTTTTCCAGAAGTTAATCATTTTTGTGTTCGTTATTGAACCGTATTGCATTACAAAAAGCTTACATGAGTGCCAACATTGTGGAATATCTTGAAAACAGTGCGTTCTACAACAAAAACGTGAGATGACTTTTCTTCTTTAAACAAAACAAGGTATCTACCATAAATAACCAATTTGCATTAAAGTCAGTGGCGTAGAAATTATTTAATAAAAAAGGTAACAACACACCCAGATCTCTGCCACTGGAGTGAAGAATTTTTCATCGGAAGTATCACATCATGTGCTTCAATTAGCATAACATCTGTTCAAAATTTCAAATTACTTCAATCAGCCAATTTTTTTATATTTCAAAAATACGAATTTTTTCTTAAAACTTTAACACCCTGTATTTTCTTAACGAAGCATTTCACGAATATAGTTCATGAAGCAAACTCATATTATTTTTCGATTCTCTATCGTTCCCTAGAGTTAAGTAGGTAAAACCTGAATCACCCTGTATAGTATGTATACCTTTTCACTGTATTTTCAACAATGTACCATCAGATATAATATGATAACTTTATACTTACGCTTAGCTAAGTTATCATGTGCTATCCATGTTGGCACAGAGTCCAGGTCTACACCTTGTGACGACAACCCCGGATATCCGGGAAACTGGCCGGAATCGGACGGATTGCTCGGGCGCCAGATTTTTATAAAAGGGTTTACTCCCTTGGGGAAATGACTCACCAATTCGTTTTCCCGCTGACCTGGGTTATCGCACAATTGATACGTTAGTCGTATCCTTGTCCAGGGTAACTCAATGGAGAAGACGGAAACTGCCAGGGGTCAGACGAGGTTATCACCAAAACTATAGGGACGCAGAGGGGCGGTCTTTAGGCGCTCCTTGCGGCTTACGTGGCGCTCCCGTTGAGTCAAGTTGTCTATCGTGAGTAGTTCGGGGTTCACGGTCGGTGGAGATAGTAATTGAGGAGCAGGACGTGAGTTCAAATTAAATTTTATTGCAAAGAAAAACAATTTACATTTGATGAAAGAAAAAAAATAAAAGAAGGTGTCTCGAAATTTAGATAAATTAACACAAATAGCTATGAAGACGACTATGGGTGCAAAGCAAAGCGGCGGACAGCGAGACGCGATCGACGGGGTGATATCAAATGTCGGCCTTATTAGTGATTCGTATTGATCCCTGGTAGGTACGTGCGCGCCTAGTGTGTTCCAGAATGGAAAACCGGGTAGGTGCGGTGAGGCCGCGGTGTTGTTGACTTACTGTAGGTGCGGAGGAGAGGATCGGCGTGCTGTGTTTAACGAGTACCGGGCCACGCCGCCACCGTAAGATTACCCCCTGTCTCCGCAGGGTCAGCAATCTTACGAAAATGACGAAGCCTTTGTTACTCCAGCGGAAGACGGGTACCGATGGGCTGTTAACTAGTACCAGGCCACGCTGCCGCCGCGAGATTACCCCCTGTCTCCGCCGGGTCAGCAATCTCACGAGTCTCACGACAATAACGGGGCCTTTGTTACTACAGCGAGGGTTAGGAGCGGGTGCGGTAAAAAGGGATGCTTGAGAAGGGCTGTTCAAGGTGGCCGTGTCACAACCAAATGCGAAAATGCAAATCTTACGACGGGTATGAATATATCACCTACCTTTAATACGGGAGCGAAGGGGTGATCAGCTCGGAATGCGGAAAGAATCTATTTCGGAACCTGGCACTTTCTATGGTCTAAATATCGGTATCTCGGGGACACTATCCCGGTGAACTATTCACTACTGAAACTAACGTTGAATCGGAATCTCTAACACTAGGTACTACCTACTCAAACTAACGTCGGATCGGAAGTTTTCTATTACTGTTCGTCGAAATAACACCGGATCGGAATTTTTCACTAAGTACCTACTCAAACTAACGTCTGATCGGAATTAATTTTTCATTCAAAAATGTCGCTCATTTTATACGGTTGTCGTATCTCCTAAACCAATTATTATCTGCCGTTTTTCAGGCAGGCCACGGAGCATAAAAAAGGTTTATTTCGTTTTTGTCCCCGGTGATAGTGCTGGTATCAGCGATGTGGCTTCCGAAATTGTAGTCAACTGCCTCGATTCAGCTCGCTTAAAATACGGCCTGTTCATAAAAAACTGATAAATGATTTGAGAAATTATTAATTAGCATGATTTTATTATGGACGAAATGCATGAAGCGATCTTGATGATTTTTATAATGAATGAAAGCCATTATTGGAGGCAGCTGACTAACTAAAATGAAGTCAAAAATTCATGACTTCATTACAACCTTTAGCATTTTTTTCACTAGTGGATAATTTGTGGTGTGTTCATAGACAGGATAATATTATCAAATATTAATTAAAGCGTAGGATTTGGTAAGGTAGAGCAGAATAATAATAAGTCTTCAAGTTATACTTTCCATCTTATCCATTATATCTTTCCAACAAATGGGATTCATACCATACAATACCAAAAATGTAATTTTCTCCATAACTATTGATGTAAGGACGAAAAGCTTGGCTTGAGAATGCAAATTCCTTTCAAATGAGGTGTTCCAACCTGTTGTAAAGGTGGTCAGTGTCGCTATAAGGGGGTTGAAGCAAGAGGAGATAATTTAATTCCAATAAAAATACCCCGTAACTACACTTATTTTGGTTCACTGTGTAATGAGCATAATATATCTTGATTGATTAGCATTTTAAAAATTGTTTAGGATGTTTAGAGCTCATTCGCTTGTATACAGTGTGTGTCACAGGCATGGTACACCCCCTTTTTTTTCTTTATTTTTGGAGATAATTTTTTGAAATTTGGTACGTCGCATACTCTCGATAGAGCGCACTTTTTAGCAGAAAATTGAATTTTTTCCCACTTCCGGTTTTTCCGGAAATGTTACCAACTTTTTATTTTGAAATGAGACACCCTATATATTATTATATTTTTGGATTCTATACATTTGTACGAATCCAACAATACCACATAAGTACCATTTTAAATGTCAAATTTGTTTTTATTTAATTTTTTATTTCTCAATTATAGTATGCCATGACTATTTCGTTTTACTCCAATTGGATCATCTAATGCTAGAAAAATCGAATTTTTGTTCAAAGTAGTAAATTAAGTGATTTATGGATAAATTATGCGCACCGGAATGATTTTTTTGAGCTGAATTCATTTTTTTCAAATGATACCATATTGATACCGAATATTGGTACCGAGGTACCATCTACTAGTACTCCTAATAAGGGACATTTTGGTGTACCTATTTTGCATCTGTGACGAACACAACTGAAGTCATGGCACACACTATAATTGAAAAATAAAAAATTAAATAAAAACAAATTTGACATTTAAAATGGTACTTATGTGGTATTGTTGGATTCGTACAAATGTATAGAATCCAAAAATATAATAATACATAGGGTGTCCCATTTAAAAATAAAAAGTTGGTAACATTTCCGGAAAAACCGGATGTGGGAAAAAATTCAATTTTCTGCTAAAAAGTGCGCTCTATCGAGAGTATGCGACGTACCAAATTTCAAAAAATTATCTCAAAAAAAAAAGAAAAAAAAGGGGGTGTACCATGCCTGTGACACACACTGTATGTTGATCGTCTATTGACTCATTTCATACAATCCATAAAAATTTAAAAAATTATGGATTTATGGAGATCATTAACTGGAGCTACCAATATAAACTAAAAGCTACAACAATATTATAGCTCGTGCTTCATGCGAAAACAACAACAAAAAAAGCATAAAAAAAGCACATAGGTACAACTATTATTAAAAATAGTTGTAGGTCGAAAACTTAGTAAACTTTATCATTTACTGTCTTCCTATAATAACTGCCACTTTGTTCCGGAAAATTCTTACCTTTGAGACTCAATGGTGCTCAACAACATTGTGTTTGAATTTTTTCACGAAATCAGACACTTTCCGAGAATTTGACAGAAAAACTTTTTTTTTGTTACATGCTCATACAGGGTGATTCAGTCATGATGGATCAAACGAAGCAGGGTGATAGAGGACCTCAATATGCATCGATCTAACCACCATATGTGTGATCGGAAAATTGATGGTTTGGGATCGAGTTATCATGTAAATCTATTTCCTGAAGAACCTGATTTTCCAAAGACAGTGTGTCCTTCTGGCTCAACAGCTCGGTTTAGCTTGATGAAGTTTTCCAAAGATGTAGTCAAATAATGAATCTATCACATCGTGTGTAAGCTTCCCCAATGCAAGGGACGCAATGAGAAAAAAAAAGAAATTATAAAAAACTTATTGAAGCAGAAACATTTTCATTTACTTAATAACGCTCCTGTTAACAATTTTTGGGGGTAATTTATTTTTGGCACATGTTTCAAAAACTTCTCTGTTCAATTGGCAATCTATCCTACAAATGTCATTGCTTTTACAACAAACAATCACAGGCTTCATGAAGATACATGAAAACTTCCTTTTAATTATCATTTATGTCACTTTTAAGCTCAAGTTCGTGAAATAAGTATGTCACTTTTAGGCACTTGTGCCTTAAATAATGTCATTTCGAAACTAAAATGACAATCAAAGTAGCAACTTTATGAAAAGGTTTAACAAAAAATTAATATTTAATTCTATTATGACGGAATCAAATACCAAAATCCTGGGATATTGTTACAAAAATGCTTTATTAGATAGAAGAGATATTATGTAGATACAGATATTGTTGAGGAAAAATTAGATGTCAGACTGAAGCTAATATACAGTGAGGTCGTTTATACATAATCCCCCCCCCCCCCCCCCCCGACCTAAAATTTTTAACCGAATGAGCTCGAACTTTGAAACAAAAACTAATTCAAATGTCAATAATTTTACTACTTTTTGACATTTGACATTTCTGTCGGGATCATGTGTGAGACCTCTTTTTAAAAGTATTTAAATTATCCGCACAAAAATTATGTTAGTTGCCAATTTTGACAGTCTTGTGTCTGCGAGGATGTTTATAGTGCCCCTCTCACTTAATTTTTGATCCAAGTGAGATATAACTTTTGGTAAAAAAAATCAAACGTCATGGAGTTAACTACTATATTGACATAAAACTGATCCGTCAAAGTCAAAGATGATGTTGCAGTCGCTGTCAACTTCAAAATTTTTAAGGGAAAGGGGCGGTCATGTGAGACCTCATTTTAAAGGTTGTTAGATGTCATTATTTGACTAGTCGATTCAGAATTTAAAGAGGGTGGCGGGGAACTATAATAAACGTCGTCGACAAAATACTATATTAACAAAATTGAAATATTTAGTGTAGATAACTGACTTTTAACCTTTAAAATGAAGTCTCACATCAACCCCACCCCTCCTTTTTGCCCTCAAAATTTTGAAGTTGACAGCGACTGCAACGCCATCTTTGACAAAAGTAGTAAAACACATATGATATTTGTTTTAGTTTTTATTTCAAGATTCTATCTCATTCGGTAAAAAATTAAGGTCGGAGGGGGGGAGGACTGTAAAAACATCCAAACTAAAAAAGGTGGTAAAAATTTCTTCACAGCGTTTGAAGATGGAGATCCATAAATCATTTTCGTATAGCTCAATCCTATATACTAACATGAAAGCTCATCTTTTCGTGTTTACTATCTGTCATGCACGAAATTTTTTAACATTCAAGTCCCTTTTTTGAGAGAATGTCTTATTCTTTCCATCATCCAAAGCTTTTTCCATCATTTCGATCCACTGTATAGCTATTTACGTCATGTGCTCAAAAACGTATATACGCATTTATTCACCAGATACCCTATGTGCCTGTATCTTGGGAAATTAAACAAAGTTGCCTTGTTTTCATGTTTCTTGTTCAAGAAGAAAAATTGTACTGGTTTAATACAGAAAAAAGCTACGTATATTAGAGACATTTTTCATATCAGAATCAGAAGTGGAGGATTTATCATTATATTGAAATAAATTTGAAATGGCTTACATATTCAACATATTACCACCTACCTATATTCGCCTTGACCCTAAATATTTTTCATGGATTTAGTAAACTAAATAAATAAACTACACTACCTATAGATAATTATTATTGATGGTTAGGGCTATGATTTCAGTGATTCACATGCATGCTTCAAAGTCAAGTTAACTAATTAACTTAAGAATGAACCCTTTAGATATGTATCAATCGGATTACCAGTAATATATTATTCTGTCGTGCGAAAATCTCCCTCGTCGTTTCGGCTATTCTCGTCTAATCGGCGTGCATAAAGGGTGTTTCGTGATCATGAATTTCAGTCGATCCAGAACTCAGATTGCGTAGTGGTAATATATTGCTAAACTTACAGTAGGTACCTACCTACCTGGATCGATTTAATTGTAAGCAAACAATATACTAGGTAACAGACCGCTGAGTTTGCAGATTTTGTTGATAATCTTACATTTTACATACGAATACGATAATACTTACTATACATCTTGATCATTTATTCTTAAAAAGCAAATGAGTTAAAAATGTTTCATGTTTCCAATTATTGATGTAAAATTTGAAAAGTAGGTTAAAGTTCTTTCTGAGTGGGGTTTCTTCCCTTCAAATTTCAAATTATCATGTTACATAGTAATTAAGAACCGCTTGACTGCTGCTATTATTTGTAAGAAAGAACGTTCGCTGGTTCTTTATTTTTAATTGTCTTCTGTTTTATACTTTCGTGTACCCTAAAATATCGCATGTGAATAACCACCAACGACCAGTTTTATTTATTCATCCGAAAAGTACGCACAAAAGGGAATTTTGTTTATTAGTGAGATAAAAAAAAATCGCAGAAGTTTACATGCTCTAAAACTTATTTAGGTTCCTATTTCAAGTTACGATGCATAGCATACAGGGTAGGACAAAAAAGCTAAAGTTTTATATAACAATAAATTATCCTTGTTTGTGAGATATTAAAGAAAAATATGGGAAAAAGTGGCTTAGAATTAAAATGTAAAGTCAGATATGAATTTTTAGTTTTTATTAGTTTTTAATTTTTTTTATACGTACATTTGATATTTTGAAAATTTAACGAAGTTAAATTTCAGTTAATTAAAATAAAATCTTGGTACCTAAATCTCGTTGGCCGGAGTGATACTCTTCCATCGACTTTCAGGGAAGAACTCCGCCAATGATCCCTTTCATAGAGCCCACAATGTCAGACATTGTTTTCCGACAGCGTGTCATAAAGCGCATTATGTTAGCCTTAGACCCAAAAAAAGCTTCTCGGCCTGATAACGTACCTATTATTGTACTTAAAAAATGCGCCACTGAGCTGTCATCCGTTTTCTGTCGACTTTTCAATCCGTCAGATAAAAAGGGAATATTTCCTTCGTGCTGGAAATGTGCACGGATCCAACCTATTCCCAAGAATGGCAAAAAGACTATACCAAATAACTATCGACCAGTGGCACTGCTTTCAGTAATATCGAAGATTATGGAGAAAGCTATTAACCAACATCTTTTAAAGTACTTGGAAGGAGCTAATATAATTAGCGACCGCCAATACGGATTCCGCAAACAGAGATCAACTGGTGACCTTCTCACCTACGTCACCGAGCTGTGGAACGGCGCAATCGAGCACCATGGGGAGTCTCGAGGGGTTGCGCTTGATATTTCTAGAGCTTTCGACCGTGTCTGTTAATGGACTGTTGGCAAAACTGCAGGCTTATGGCATGCCCGAGAAATTCTGCTTGTGGCTTGCGAGTTATCAGTTATCAGAGTCACTCGAAGATCGCTCATTACAGGTAGCAGTAATGAGCAGAGTTCTTTCTGAGACTTTTCCATTAATGCCGGTGTACCTGAGGGATCAATTTTATCTCCGACTCTCTTTCTATAATATTTATCAACGACTTGCTTGAAATTCTAGCTTGGGGCGATAGAAACCAAGTTCAATTTAATGCTGGAAAAACCCAAGTAGCCATCTTTTCCAAAAAGGCCAACGTTTTGGAGCCAGCTATGGTGATGGCGGGACTCTTACTCCATCGTCATCTCTTCGTTTACTTGGAGTGAGCCTCGGAGCGAACATGTCTTAGCACGATCATGTTGCAGGTCTGGCGAATAGTGCTTCTCAAAAACTTGGAACATTCTTCCGCACGAAAAAAATTTATACACCACAACAGCTTCTCGTCTTATACAGGTCTCGTCTGATCCCGAAATGGCGGACACGGATAGCACCACAGCATCTATTGTGGATTAAAGATTCGAAGTTTTATTTACGGTTTTCTCCAGTATGGCTCCTTTAAGAAGATATGACCACTTTTGTAGAAAATAAAGTCACAACACTGCACTGGATACCCTTCTTCAGGGAGAAAAACAATGTGTAGTTCTACAATACCCTGATAGATGTTACCATGGAAACATATGAAATGGAAACACAACAAAGCTTTTTTGGTATTGGTATTGGTATTTTAAGTAAATGTGAGAGATGGTTTATTAGGTCCCAAACACTGAAGCCAGCGGGCTTATTGTATTTCTCACATTTAGATTCTCCTTGATTAGAAGAGCTCCGTTCCTTTGACAAGGTTTAGCAGCCCGCTAACCAAGGTTTTTTCCGCCAGATGGCTCCCGGGACTGATTGGTCCCAGGACCGCATAGCGCGTTCGTGCGAGTGCTGGACACTCGAATATCACATGAGAAGCTGTCTCATCTTCTTCATTGCAGAGTCTACAAATTGGGTCTTCTCTGTATATCCCCAGTTTATGTAGGTGTACTCTTAGGTGGCAGTGTCCTGTGAGAAGACCCACCACCGTTCTGATCTGCATTCTATTTAGTTGCAGTATTTGTCTGGCAAAGTTTTGAGAGGGCTCCTTGATCATCACCTTACCATGTTTGTTTCCTGTTATACGGTTCCAGTGTGCTCTATGCTTTTTACCATTGCTGTATGTAATGTCACTCATGAATCATCCTTATAAAATTACATGCAATTAAGTATCTCTTAAACACTTATGTGAATATTATGGAAAACATAATATTGTGTAATAGCAATACATAAGAAAAAATACCTACCACTACCTCAATAACGAAAATCAGGAATATACAGGTGTCCTAAAAATGGTGGAAAAGCTCTGCAGTACGTTGAGGGGAAGCATCATCGGAGGCGAGAAAAAATAATGAAAAAATCCAAGACGATATGAAGAGGCAAAGTTGAGCATTTCTTTATTTTTGAGTACTGAGTAAAAGGGAATCATGTTACACAAAAAATAAGGCGTCTTTAATGGTTATTTGTTATTTGATTATAAAATCGCTCAAACCTACATTTTCTCTTCAATTTTAATTCAAATATCTGGTTTCTTTATCATGATGCTGTTGATGCTGTGAAAATGTATTTGGCAACATGTTTTCGAACGTTGAACAAGTGGTTCGCGAGAATTTGTGAACCACAACAAAGCTTAAAACAATAATCGTTGCGCGGATACCATATTCGATAATATTATTTAAAATCTCGAATTCGAACAACGATGCCACATCGAAAAATTTTGTTGAACACAGGGAATAGGTAAACTTTGAATGGCTGTAATTCCGTTCACGATAATAAAAAAAATAAAAGCAAACACTATCGTTATAGTTTTTGTGAAATCATGTGCTTTGCCAGTGAAGGTTGTTTAAATTTGACCGCCATTTCGATTTAAATTTTAGAAAAAGGACACCCTATATCTCGGTAACGAAGCCGAGGAACACAGTTTTGTTTTAAATTTACAGTCTTTTTGAACATCCTCTACAACACCCTGTATTCCGTGTCCGCCATTTCGGGATCACCCTGTATAAGGCTCAAATACGACCACACTTGGGGTACTGCTCACATGTTTGGAGCTCAGCCCCTAAACATACACGCTGAGATTCCTCGACTCTATCCAGAAAAGAGCCATCTACTTGATTGGTGACCCAGATATGACAAAAAATTTAGACACTCTCAAATATCGAAGAAGAGTATTATAGCTGACCTGAGTCTGTTTTACAGATATTTTTATGGAAAGTATTCAAAAGACGTGACCCGCTTGATCCCACCTAGAACAAGACCGGACAGAAATATACGTCAAGCCGCAGACGCTCATCCGTATCAGGTTCAGCTCGTTACACCTCGTACTTTCGTACCTATTTCAGACTTCTTTCATGTGTAGAACCGCATCACTTTGGAATAGCATTCCAAAGGGAGTGTTTCCTGAAGTATACAGGGTGATTGATTGAAACGCCACATTAGAAAAAATTCGACTTCCAAATGATCTAGGAATCTGAAATTTGGAACTTAGGCAACATACCTAATAACGAGTCAAAATGAAATATTACCAAGATGGCAGCACATTTAAAAATGGCGAAAGCAATGGCCATCTTTGTTTTTTTTAAATGGGACACCCTATATTTTATTGCATTTTCAGATTGTCTGAGAAAATGTAATAACAATAATGTTTATAGTTGCATTTTAAAGTGAGTAGGCTATGAGTTATAAACAAGTGAAAATCGCAATTTTCCAACTTTAAACCCATTTACGACGAAAACGGCTCAAGATATCAGAAAACGGCTTACATGTCCCTATCTTAAATTTTTATCTGGTATCCTACTGTATAGTTTAAATGTTTATGCAGGGTGATGAAAAATCTGATAATTTTCACCACCTTGTATAAACATTTCAACTGCATAATTGGATGCCTTATAAAAAGTTAAGATAGGAACATGTAAGCCGTTTTTTGATATTATGGGCCGTTTTTGTGGTAAATGGGTTTAAAGTTGGAAAATTGCGATTTTCACTTGTTTATAACTCATAGCCTACTCAATTTAAAATGCAACTATAAACATTATTGTTATTACATTTTCTCAGACAATCTGAAAATGCAATAATATATAGGGTGTCCCATTTAAAAAAAAACAAAGATGGCCATTGCTTTCGCCATTTTTAAATGTGCTGCCATCTTGGTAATATTTCATTTTGACTCGTTATTAGGTATGTTGCCTAAGTTCCAAATTTCAGATTCCTAGATCATTTGGAAGTCGAATTTTTTCTAATGTGGCGTTTCAATCAATCACCCTGTACAACCTGCAGCGATTCAAGGCTAACGTGAATCGACATCTCCGGTCATGCACCGCTCTCAGAGCGTCATAGGGATTTCCCTGCAGTGCATGTGCATTAAAAAAAAGCATGTGTCAAATATGGTGCGTACTTTTCGGATAGCAAACTTATACCGGGTGAACTATTTGAACTGAGTACCTACACCATTATACTAACTTCGTTATTATTTCAGCTAGAAAGTCGGTTAATTTTGCAAGCTAGTAGATTTTTTAATTTGTTTATTAACTTATTTATTGTTTTTAACTTATTATAATGACGAATACAGAAACATAATTAAGCATCGCTTCCTCGAGTCCTCCTCAAAAACGTAATTTTGTTAATGGGAATAAGTCCTGTACAGAAGGTTCCATAAGGTCTATGACAAATTTTGGTAGATGATAGGTCACTAAATTTTACACATATATTATTTTTAATAAACATGTGTCCGATTCGCTTTTATTTGGATATAAGTAGGTAGCCAAAAGGATTTAACTAGATAAAACGGAAAGTACCTGCTGCTTTTTTTTTGAAAAACAAAAAAAACATATCAATTTTTCGATTGAATTTATATTCAATTGACGTACTTAACATTTTTTATACAGGGTATTGCTTGCTAAGTATTGACGACATTGTATATGTTCTTAAATAGGACACCCTGTATATTATTGTATTTTCATATTTCCTGAGAAAATTCAGTAAGAATGGTTTTTACAGTCGCAGTTTAAATTGAGAAAGTTATGAGTCATAAACAAGTGAAAATCGCAATTTTTCATTTTGAAAGCAAGTCTAGGTCCATCGGAAAACGGCTTGCATGTTCCTATCTTGGAGCTTTTCACATTACATACATAATACAGGGTGATGAAAATTATCATTCAAACTTTTAATCACCCTGTATAAAAATTTCAAGTACCTGCACTGTAAAGTAACACATGAAAAGTTAAGATACGGACATTTAAACCGTTGTCCGATATTTGGAGCTGATTTAAAAACTTAAAATAACTTAAAATAACCTAACTGCTTTGAAAACTTAAAAATTGCGATTTTCACTTGTTTTCAACTTATTAGCTGAATCGAATAGGATTGGTAATTGTGGATTTCACGAGTGCAGTCCACTCCGTGTTTACTACGAGTTTCTCGACCGTTTTTGGTGAAGTAATAGTACATATTTTTTTATGGTGAATGCATCATCAAGTAGCTAAAATCTCTGTGCTACATACAGTGTCGTCTGTTACACCGCACCTAGGTGCAATCCATCAAAATCATCAAATATCCTTTTCTAATAACACAATATTTTGTTATTACTTTAATTTTTTAACTGATAAGCGATAAGTGATAAAACAATCATAAAACGGGCACTCGGTCGCCCGTCAGATAGGCAACCAATAATATACAAATGACCTACCTCCGGTTGCAACTACTCAAGAAGAGGCAAATTCTCATCCAAAATTGACAATCAAACAGGAGCTGCTTTTGACTACAAGAGCAGCAA
The DNA here is from genome assembly GCA_910589415.1 of Malachius bipustulatus. Taxonomy (NCBI): domain Eukaryota; kingdom Metazoa; phylum Arthropoda; class Insecta; order Coleoptera; family Melyridae; genus Malachius; species Malachius bipustulatus. The sequence goes on from OU342630.1 coordinate 38,864,438, forward strand.
TAATACTAATGATAACAACTGTAACATTCCCCAAATAGTCAACGCTACCACAATGTCTGTGATTACTCCGAACACAACGCCAACAGTTACGTCGTATGTAGCAGCCGCCAAGGCTACACCAAAACGAGTATATCCCAAAAAAGACCAAGCCATTCTATTTCATTCAGTGGATGACCTCAAGCTTTTTGACTACGTTAAGGCTGTTGGCAATATTGTAGGCCCCAAAAACATCTGCTACGCCTCCAGAATATCCAATAACAGAGTGTGCATCTACCTAGGCAACGTTGAGGTGGTGGACAACTTAATTTCAAAAAACCCAATTATCCGCGTAAGAGACCTGGACCTCCCGGTAAGAAGACTAATTACTCCAGCTAAACGAGTCATCATTTCCAACATAGCCCCGGGAATAACTGATGAAATTATCGAAATCGCTTTAAAAAAGACAGGACTGCAACTTGCCTCTCCAGTCTCACCTCTTCGAGCAGGTTTTCCCGAAGAAGAATACAACCATATCCTCTCATTTCGACGACAAGTCTACGTTATTCCACCCACAGACGACTTCCAAATCCAGACCTCGCTATTGATACCGTATGAGAATAACCAGTATCGTATATTCCTATCAACCGATAAAATGGAATGCTTTATATGCAAACAGAGCGGACACATCGCCTCCAAATGCCCCGATGCCAATATCCCAAGCACAGCACTACCACAACCACCTCACGAGATCTCAAACACAGAAAATCCCCCCGTAGCAGAATCGCCCCTCCCTGCCACTAGACAAAAGAGACCCTGTCCTACATCGCTTGAGTCTGGTGACCCCACTTCTCCCCTTAGTGATGCCTTACATACGAATCCCCTGGAAACAATATCGACAACCTCTGCCAAAATGCCCCCACCAAACAACTCTACAGTAAAATCGATCTTGAAACCCAGCAAAAAGAAGCCGAGAACAGAAGACACAGAATAATCCTCAGGGTCAAAGAAAGAATTATCAGAATCCAATAGAGAAACTATCCTAAAAGTCTATAAAAAATCCCCAGAAACATTCACACTCCCAGCAGAAAACCTCATAGCCTTTATCGAGAACTCTTTTGGAAGTGCCAACCCAGTGGAGGAGGCACTACGCTTTACCACTAATGTGAAGGCCCTGCTTTCAGACATGCACACGATATACCCTTACCTTACCGACAGATCTCTAAAAAACAGGTTCACCAGGCTCACTAAAAAGATCAAGCGAGATCTCCACATAGAAAGCGCAGAAATCTCCAGTCTAGCGTCGCAGTCTTCACTGGATCCCTGTGATGATCTCCCTTCCGATAGCTCTCAGATATCCAGCTATTAATTGGCTCTATAATTCCGACCCTCGCTACTTCATTCTTTCTATAAATAACTTTTCACACTTCTACAGTGGAACTGCGATGGGTTTTTCCCACGCCTCGAACGCATACAACAGCTATTAGTAGACACCAAGGCCGACCTCCTTTGCCTACAGGAAACGAACTTTAAGGAAAACCACAGAGGAAATCTGAAGGGATTCGAGGGATATCACAACATCAGAACCACAGGCCTGAGAGCCAGTGGCGGAACATCCATATTTGCCTCCAGCGACCTTTACTCCACATCGCTACCTCTAATCACCTCCTTAGAAGCCATAGCCATAACGATCTGGTGTCCCAAAAAACTCACCGTTTGCAGCATATACATTCCACCCAATTACAACCTTTCTCAGACTGAACTACTTTCGGTTATAAGTCAACTACCCTTACCCTTTCTTCTAGTTGGAGACTTCAACGCACACAACAAATTATGGGGCTCGGAGAGGACATTTGGCAGAGGGAAAACAATCGAGACTGTTCTAAATAACTCCAACATCTGCCTATTAAACGATGGCTCCAGCACACACTTTAATATATCATCAGGGACATTCTCATCAATTGATCTCAGTCTCTGCGACCCCAGACTTCTAACAACTCTTACATGGAACACATTAGATAGTCTCCACGATAGCAATCATTTCCCAATTCTAATATCCAATAAGGTAGACAAAGCACCCGATCTAGTAACGAAATGGAGGTTAAACCAAGCAAATTGGGTAAATTTTGGCTCCCATGTTGAAACACTGCTCAGTCAACAAGACTATCAAGAAGACATCGATGAGGCCTTACACAACTTCAACGAGTCCATAATCACAGCTGCGGAAATACACATTGGCAAATGCTCTATATCATCCAAGCGCAAAGCTACACCCTGGTGGAACGCCGACTGCGAAAATGCCATCAGAGAATGCAAATCTGCCTTAAATAGGTACCGCAGAATCAGAAATCAAACGACATTAATCCTGTTCAAACAGCTCAGAGCCAGAGCCAGAAGAATAGTAAGGCAAAGCAAACGAGACTCATGGAGTAAATATGTATCCTCAATAACGTGTGATACCCCATCTAAACAAGTTTGGGTGAAGATTAGACAAATGCAAGGAAAAACCACATTTAACAAAATTCCGGCTATAACAAACCAAGGAGACCTTATCAATGACAGCCAACAAATTGCCGAACTGCTAGCCTCACACCTTCAAGAGAAAACGAAAAACAGAAGACTCGGTCTCGTACAATCCACTAGCTCAAACATCCCCCCTATACCACCAACCGAACTCAATAACCAAGACCTAAACTCGCTAAATATTCCCTTCTCGATCCAGGAATTGACAACGGCTCTTGCCTCCTGCAAAAACTCAGCTGCGGGCCCGGATAATATCCCCTTCCTCTTTTTAAAGAACCTTTCATCCCCTTGCCTTATCAAAATGTTGGAATTGTATAATAAAATTTGGACCACAAACAAATTCCCCCTACTTTGGCAAGAATCACTGATATTCCCTGTCAAAAAACCAGATAAACCACCAAATGACCTTAACTCATACAGGCCAATATCGCTTACATGTACACTATGCAAATTATTAGAAAAGATGGTCAATAAAAGATTATTGTGGTACCTCGAGAAGAATGGAATTTTCGCTGAAACTCAATTCGGGTTTCGACCGCAACGCAGCACGATTGACAACCTCACTGTTCTGCAAATGGACATAGCTAATGCTTTTTCAAGGAACCAAGACGTTATAGCAGCTATCCTCGACATCGAGGGTGCCTTTGATTCTCTACCCCCATCCACCATCATGGAAAAACTAACAGAACTTAAGTTGTCTGGCAACATTCTTTCCTTCATTGAAAATTTCTTAAGAAACAGATGTTATAGAGTGAGAGCTAACGGCAAAATTTCATCAAAATTTACTCAAGAGAATGGTGTTCCACAAGGCTCCATCTTGAGCCCCACGCTGTTCAACTTAGCCATAAACGACATCTGCGCAAATATTAAGCACCCAGTAAAATATACACTGTACGCCGACGACCTTGTCATTTACTGTCATGGCAAAACCACATCCGCCACAACCAACCTAATTCAAGCAGCCATAAACCAACTTAGCCTCTGGTCATCAAAAACTGGCCTCCATTTCTCCACAACAAAATCCAAGATCTTAAAGTTTAGCAAATCCTATGATACATCAACCCCTAAAGTGACCCTTAACGGGAAAACCCTCTCCTCAGTAAATCAGCACAAAATCCTTGGACTAACCTTCGACAAAAGACTGAATTGGAAGCAGCACATTACTGACGTCAAAACCAACTGCCTGAAAAAACTCAGCATACTGAAGATCTTAGCCCACAGCCAATGGGGAGCCGATGAAAACATCCTGCTGAGAGTGTATCGCGCACTTATTCGGTCCAGAATAGACTACGGCAGTGTCATATACATATCTGCCTCAAAATCCACCCTGAAAAACCTGGACTCAATACACAACACTGCACTCAGAATTTGCCTCGGGGCTCTCAGATCAAGTCCCAATGAAAGTGTTTATTGTGAAGCCAACGAACCTCCCCTTCGGCTGAGGCGCCAACACCTTCTTTTGAGCTACTTCTCCAGGATATCAGCCAACCCCCAAAACCCAGTATACTTACTCATGACAGCCATGCTACCACCACCTAACCCACCCCCAAGAGTCCTATCAATAACACAAATTCTTCAACCACTCCTTACCAACCTCCTGCATCCTGACCTCCTATCCACAAAGCCAATCATGACACCCTTATTTCCTCCCTGGAAAAAACATCTCCCAAATTTCAACACATCTCTCTCTAACTATCCTAAATACGACACTCCGAAGGAACTTCTCAGAAAAGCATTCCAAGAAATCATCCAAACTTCAAACTTCGATGAAATCATCTACACCGATGCGTCAAAAAGTGAAAATGGCACAGGATGTTCAGCGGTAACCCTCAACAGTACACTCTCCACCAAAACCTTACCATGCTTTGCAAGTGTGTATACAGGCGAACTCTATGGAATCCTCCAAGCCATTAAATCTATAAACACCGAACGTCATCACGTAGCCATTTGTACAGATTCTCTCTCCTCCATCAAATCCATCAACCAACTATACACCCAGCATCCACTAATTCAAGAAATACATGACTCACATGAAAGACTAGCCTCCCAGGGAATAAGCCTGACACTGCTATGGGTTCCATCACATGTAGGTATACCAGGAAATGAAAAGGCCGACAATGTAGCCAAAGAAGCCTCGTCTTCATCCACAATCTCTGCACAAGTCCAAATCCACACAGACTTGAAAGCCTACAGCAAAAAAGCCACCAGAACCGCCTGGCAGAACCACTGGGACAGAGTCTCCTCAAGGCTGCATGAAATCCAACCATCTCTCAAGCGATTTGAACTCCCATCAACAATGTCAAGAAGGAACAAAATGGTAATTCGGCGACTCCGAATAGGTCATACCCGTCTAACCCATGGATATCTGTTTACCTCTGGAAATCCACCGCAATGCGAGCACTGTGATAGCATACTCACGGTCAAACACATACTCACAGACTGTTTAACCCTCTCAAGCAACCGACAAAATCATGGTATTATTGGAAACCCAAAGGAAATTCTCAATTCCCCCGATCAGCTGGCACATTTGATCAACTACCTACAAGAAATTAATGTATTTCAAAAGATATAATGTTTCAATAATATAATCAACACACATGATGTACAATAATGTAAATACCGTGACCGAACAATAACTGTATCTGTGTCAATGACCATAGTTGTCGAGACACGTTAAATTTAAAAAAAAAAAAAAAAAAAAAAAAAAAACTTATTAGCTACTCTTTTAAACGCAAACCGAATAAGCCATTTTAATGAAGGTCTCCTCAGACAATATGAAAATGTAACAATATGCAGGACTTCCATTAACAAAATTACGTTTTTGAGAATATCTGGAGGAAGCGAGAATATAGCGAAGTTATAGCAATGGTGCTCAGTTCAAACAGTTCACCCGGTAAGTTAAATATTACCTCGATATTTCCGTTACAAATGGCGAGTGGAATAAGTTGTGTACAAAAAATAGCCACAGATAATAAATTCTAAGCCCAACGGGCTCTAATTCTATGCAGACGATATAACGGTATCTAAAAGTACCTACCATGTGGTAGATCGATATAAAACTCTCACGTATAACTTTTCTCTTACTTCGCACAATAAAAGGGAAATCAGCCTTTTCCGCACTCTACTTCGTAACAAAGGTACCGGATTTCTGAGTAGCTATTTATGTAAATTTAGATAACATTATGTACATATTCAGTACCTATCCTCAAAATGACTAAAATTGGATTAAGTAATAATGTAAATTATTCCTCAGAAGCTGTAAATTATTCAAAGTTTTAACTAGTTATAAACTTAAACTATAATGTTCACAGTAATAAAATTTCGCTTCACAAAAATAACAATAATTTTTTTTCGCCTACAATTCCTGAAAATGACTCATTTCAACTAAAAAAATACAGGCAGTGTTTATTTTCTTCCCTAGGGAGACAAAAGTTTTTGCCTCTCGATTTTGTACTTTTTCATTCTAGACTTGTTGGTTTTGAAGTTTGACAAGATCTTATTAAATGCCAGTTTATTTCAATGTTTTGAATCAAAGGTAATAAAATGGAATAAACCTTCTGAAACTAAAATTCTGTGAAAAAGTAAAAATACAAATATGAGATGGAGACACATATAAATTAATTTATAAAATAAAACATTTTGAAGAGTACCTACTAATGTTCTGAAAAAAGTCATAGCTAAAGTTGTTATTCCTACCTATACTTTTTTTTTGTATTTTGTATTTTTTTTTATTTTTTTATTTTTTGAACTACCCATCATTGGGATCTCCTAAACGCTAAGAGATACAGGGTCCGTTAGATTAGAGAAAAGCGCTCTATTTTGTGGCCATCTCGAATCCGTCAAGACATACAAGATATCTCGGACCGTTCCTGAAATATCCTGAAAAAACTGAAAATCGATATTTCTTATTTTTGCCATACTCTCTTATTATTCATAGCCAACTTTTGTTTTTCTTATGGCTGCCATATTGGATTTTTATGTCATTCTGTATTAAAAAAATTAAGCAAACCAAAAATGCATCACATTAAAAAAAATTCTTAAAAATTTTCTTATTCTTTTTCCGAAAACAAAAAGAAAATTTTATCACTAAATAACATCGTGGGACGTCGCAACATGACGTGACATTGTCTGAATTTGAAAATATTTCTTCTAACAGAAGTTATAGATTTTTGAAAATGGCGTAAATTACCAAATTTGCAGCTTCAAACGCTTGTAACTTTTTTAATATGGACTTTTCGACCATACTTTATGGAACATTTTTTTCTTGTTTTGGTCTATATTTCAAGAAAAAAACTAGCTGCAAGTCGAAAAAATTTTTCATGTTGTTTAAATAATCGCGTTTTAAACAAATTATACCACTTTTACAGACTTATGATCAACAAATTCGGATTCAGCGTGAAAAAATACACGGAAAAAACTGTTTCCATCCATGTCGTTTGAAAAAGCAACGAAACCCTAGTACCGCTTGGTATAATTTTACATCTCGATTGTCTTGAAAATAGAGATATTATTTTATCTTTGAAACGACAAAAAATGCTTTTAAGAATTTTATCAATCCCACTTCGCAATAATTATTACTGGAAATTGAATTAGCATTATTTGCTTGGACTGTATAATTTCCTAATTGAAGCGCTAGCAGTACGAAAATTTACTTCAGACATAATAATTTGATTTTATCATAATTCACAGGGCAATCAACAAATGAAATTTCTGCAATGCGACAGTTGAATTTAACGTACCTACTCATCTTCGAGGAGATTTTGATTTTGGTAACTAACTAGATCACCCAGTTCGGGTGAGACTTGAATATAATCAAGCTCATCAGTATCACGTTTATTATTTTTAAACTTTGAATTACTTCCTCAGGTTCATTAACATACTCACAATAGGTTTTACTGATTTAAGATTATTTATTTATATTTTATCTTTACTTTTCTTGATTCGTTATCTTCAAACTCAATAAAGGTTAACCCATTTCCATTGTATTTAGAAAATTTGAACTCAAGTTCATTTTACTTTCTCCCCGAATCTTTTTTATTTTGAGTTATTAAGGGTAAGTACCTACTTAACCACTGTTAAGGTTAATGATTCCTCACTAATTCATATGTTGTGCAAAAGTAAAAAAAATACAAAAATAAAAACTAAATTCTTTAGAAACTAGATGGCGCTATATAGAAGTTTATTTTCGATTGTTAATTATCTTACTTGCCTAAGAAGGATAGGCAGACATTGGGTTCTGCATTGAACTGTTTTAGTGTATTTTGTAATTGTTTTTAATTTCAAAGTTTTTTTTTTCTATTTTTTCGTGGCAGAACACAGACCACTGAACCGCGAGATTCTGGGGATATAACGGAAATAAAAGAGAATGGGTTTTCAGAAAAGTGTAAAGAGATTGAACGCAAAATATGAGACTTCCGATATGCGAATATGAAATTTCAAAATGAAAATAAACACTGCATCAATTCTCTATGGAAAGAGAAACCTGGCGACTTTAGAGAACGAACAGAGCAAAATAATATCGAATAATAGGCTATCAATTATGTATTATAGTACGGAACTATCGAAATAGTAGGTTTTTACATGAATACTTCACATGGTCATTAAGGATTAAAAAACGCGGAGTTCTATTAAATTAGAGGGTGGAGGGTAGAGGGTGAAAGGTGAAACTGCAACCCTTTCAGTATTTTAATTGTATCTCTAAAACGAAGGAAAATTCAGGTATAGTTAACAGGGATTTTTTTATAGATACGCGATTTTACATAGAAATAATTTATTTGAAATAAAAATTATAAAAATTTCTTGCTTCAAAAATATTCAAAAATACATTTATTTTTTTAGAGATTTTTTTAAAACTTTTATAGCATCTTTATTGATATTGCTTTAGTTCTTATTTATTTTTTGGAACTATTAAATTTCAATAAGATTTATTTCATTTCTTTTTCTCAAAACGTACGTTAATAAGTACATATTATATTATTTCTTGAGTTTGCAGGGTCGTCTATTACCCTTACTTTTCAAATATTGTCTGTCTGGAACATCTGCTTTGTAAATTCGGCTGGCGCCTCTTCATTAATTTACACAGTCATCCAGAAATGCCACCTTTTTCAATTTTATTAACCTTTTTTTATTTTTTACTTTTACTTCTTGGAGTTTACCTATTATTTATACTGACTCCTCACAACGAGTCTGTGGGAGAGTTTGGATTTTTGGTTGGATTGTTTTACTTGGATCTGTAACGACGATACCCCCGGCCCGATGGTCTTTAGCGAAAAGCCACCTTGTGATCGTCTAGTTTCCCTAATTTCTCCTAATAGAACCGCTGTGTTTTCCTACGTTGTGTTTACCTAGTTTTTACCGTAGTCACCCCTGCTCTTTGATTGAGGTATGCCAGGATTACTATGACCGAAACGGATGCGCAAAGAACCTACTGGGATTTTTCTTTTGTCGGAAAAGCGGGAAATTTAACTGGGACTCGTTGTTAACTGTTGGCTTTCTATCAGAGGTTTTAAAAGCGAGTGATGAGCGAGAGAATTCGTTTGCAAGGGTGTAAAATGGTGAATGGCGAGATGGGCTGTGTTTTTGCATAGAGAGTACAAAAGAAAATGGAAAGCGAAGAGGGATCCCTTTCATCCATCTTTCAAACTATAATCCATTTCGGATTCCACTCTTTTGCACACCTGTGCTTTCTTTTTGGTTTTTGTTCCGTTTACAGACTACCCGGTATATGCGGGAATGTCTTATTATTTCGTTTTCGCTTTTGTTTCGGTTACAGACTATCCGGTATATGCGGAAATGTCCGTGTGTTTAACTATTCAACGATTTTCCTTGCCTATTTTCCTTTTTCTAGTTTCTTTGACCTCACTTCAAGCAACGGCTTGAATTAATTAAAGAATACAACCACTTTGGTTTTCAGACGATCCGGGATATTGCGGAAATGTCTGAATGATTTGCTATTCAATTTCTCGTACGAAATTAGCATGTATTTTCAACCGGGAGAATCATCCTGTATGTCTAGCTGAGTCGCCTGTGGATTTGACTCGGGTTAAATATCGCGCCAAGACGGTTGGCGGCAGTTCGGCTACCGAGCTACAGCGGTTCGTGTTCTGTTACGGGAATTCGGACAGTTTGAGATGCGAAGCTCAGTCGAGTACGGGGTTGCCACTTCTCTTGAATGTTGACTTGTATCTTTTATAACATCGTTCATTCCGATTCTCTTTTATTTAATGATTTTATTTATACAGTTGATTTACCTAGGAGTGTGAATTATTTCACCTCCGTTTATTTTATTCATAACCTGGGTGATACTGTATTTAGTTATCACTTTGTATACCTTGTTGTTATTTGTCTTGTTCTACCTTTTATTGCACCCGTCGATGCTGCCTCGTCAGGCGACCTTTAGGTCACATAAGTTACCTTGCCCTTAGGCATTTGTCACTGTTATACCTGATGATTTACCTTATTTGCTTTTCTGATTGAAACCTTAATCAACTGTATTATTGTAGACTTTTCTACACACCTTGATTTATTACCCAGAGCATGTTGGCTCCGTTCTCGAAGATCTTTGCTCCTCAACGTGATTATCAGCTGACCATACTACAGACCACGACTCTTTAACCATTAATCTAGTTAATGATTGAAAATGCTGGACTTTTATCCCTCATTCGTGTTTAGGCATGTTTACGGACAATTTACTTATTTGATTGTAACGGTACCAGCCACCGGTCCGCCATTAACACGAGTACGTCGGCCTATCAACCCAAAGAGCGTAGATAGTATGATGAGAACATAATAATAACGTTTGTCACATAAGATTCAGGTGTGTATAGAATCTGGTTAGAAGAGATTCGGAAAAACGACCTTATATAATGATACTTCGGTTTCTGGATCTTCTTGTTTGGCTTTCCCATACTCGGAATTAATTTTGATTTGCTTTGGATGCTTTATTTGTGAATTGCGATTCATGATCCTAACTTTATTTTGATTATTGGATTTCCTGACATGTGAGGGCGTTTATTACACCTGGCAACCTTGCTTTGGTTTGCGTTACTCTGTCCTGCTCTGAGGGTACTTTTGCCCTGTTGTACGATTTCCACTTTAAAGAGGTATACTCTTGTATTGGTACAACGGAGGTCTTCACCTGGACATCGAGGTGGATCCCTCCCCCAACGTTTGGAAATAGAGTACGTATTTTAACTCCTAATTGGGTGTTGTAATGGAATTAGTATTTCCTGATAATATTTGCGAATTAACAGAGGCTACATCTGACAACGCTGCCTCGTTCCATCTAGACCTGTACTAACCGGGGGTGCTCTGCTATGTGATCTTTATTTATGGTGTCATATAATGGCGAGAAACTCCTTTCACTTTCTAAATCGTTTTTAAAGGGACTGCTTCCTGCCTAACCATCTGCGCTAAATAAAAACTCGGACTCTTCGAAGAATAGGATGATTGAATCATGGGCCGTTTTGTTTACAGATTATTAATTTCTGATCTGGGTCTATTTTCGCTCCTAGCTCTATCTCAATTTCCTATGCGTGAATATGTAATTATTTATTCCTGTCTCCTGCCTAACTTGGTTTATTTCTAATTATTGACGTAATTGCGTAGGTACCTATTGTGGTGCCACCTAATTGATTATTGGGTCTGATTTAAAATGGGACCTGCGCTCGCGGATTTGGTGAATCTGTTTGATTATTTATTTATTTGGATTTTATTTTGTTCTAAAAGAACTTCCCTAACTACTTTTCCAATATGAAGTCTTCTTGCGATGGAATCCGGACTAACCAGATTTTAATCGGAGTTTTTAATTAGGTAAAGGAGGGAAATCAGATCGGAGTCCACTCATTCGTCATCTCCAAACTAATTATGGAATTTTAGAATTGTGTGCTGAAGTTCTATTGGACGAGATTCACCCTCGCAGGGTTACAATTGGAATTTTAATTAGGTAGATGAGGGAAATTAGATCGGAGTCCACTCATTCGTCATCTCCAAACTAATTATGGAATTTTAGACTTATGTGCTGAAGTTCTCTTGAACGAGATTCACCCTCGCAGGGTTACAATTGGAATTTTAATTAGGTAGATGAGGGAAATTAGATCGGAGTCCACTCATTCGTCATCTCCAAACTAATTATGGAATTTTAGAATAGGATTGGGCGATCTAGAGTCCACTTATGTCATCTCCAGACACGTCCAAAGGGTTAGGAAGTCGAATTTTATCTGAGAGCGAGTTGCTGGAAGACGTCTGCTTTTATAGAAGCAGTCGCCCGCTTTCTAAACACCGCGCAATAATGAACCTTATCGACACTGCTCTCATTCTGTGATTTAGTCCTTAATCGTATCTCAATTGTCTTGAGATTTGGCGAGTTGACCTCGCGGCTACCTCACTAGTTTGTCCGAAACCTGCACTATCTAAATTTTCCTTCAAATCGGTCAACGCGTTTAGGTACTTTTCATTGTGTCGACTTACTAATTATTCTCCTGCTTATACTTCATAGCGTCTTTTCACCTACTTGTTGTCTATGTAGCGTAATGAACTTTCGGCGGCTGTCATATCTTAATTCTCCCTATCAATACGTGTAAATTTCATTATCGTGGGCAGGATACCTAATGAGTTTCTATTGTGTATGCGAGGTGCTATTGTTTACTTTACAAATCTTTCCACCCGGCCGGCGGTCGGTATCTCGTTCACGCAGCTAGGGAATGTCCTTCCAATACCCTGCGGCAATATTCGGTGCTGGTGCGTTGCTACCCTAGCTCGGTCGTTTTAGAAGCTGGCTTTTTACCAGAGCGAGAACATTTCTGTTTATGAATATTTAATGTGCAGGCAGGAATTGTTTCTATTGATGCAACGGCGCGTAGCTGTATTTAATTTCCTAACATAATTTTTGCACTGTTTGCCTTTTTCGATTTTGGGCTGATTTAATGAGGCGAAGGAAATAATTTCCTTATAATCCTACCTAGGTGCGATCCATTTCACCGCCCCCTCGTCTTCAGGCTATCAGAGGGTACCCTGATAGACGGAAGACGCCCCCTAACTCTCCTACTTGGTTTTCGTGTTTTTGGTTTTGGGTTTTCCTTCTCGGCCAATTTATTCCCGCGTATTAGCCCTCAATCCTGGTCGCTGGCACCAATGTAACGACGATACCCCCGGCCCGATGGTCTTTAGCGAAAAGCCACCTTGTGATCGTCTAGTTTCCCTAATTTCTCCTAATAGGACCGCTGTGTTTTCCTACGTTGTGTTTACCTAGTTTTTACCGTAGTCACCCCTGGCTCTTTGATTGAGGTATGCCAGGATTACTATGACCGAAACGGATGCGCAAAGAACCTACTGGGATTTTTCTTTTGTCGGAAAAGCGGGAAATTTAACTGGGACTCGTTGTTAACTGTTGGCTTTCTATCAGAGGTTTTAAAAGCGAGTGATGAGCGAGAGAATTCGTTTGCAAGGGTGTAAAATGGTGAATGGCGAGATGGGCTGTGTTTTTGCATAGAGAGTACAAAAGAAAATGGAAAGCGAAGAGGGATCCCTTTCATCCATCTTTCAAACTATAATCCATTTCGGATTCCACTCTTTTGCACACCTGTGCTTTCTTTTTTATTTTTGTTCCGTTTACAGACTACCCGGTATATGCGGGAATGTCTTATTATTTCGTTTTCGGTTTTGTTTCGGTTACAGACTATCCGGTATATGCGGAAATGTCCGTGTGTTTAACTATTCAACGATTTTCCTTGCCTATTTTCCTTTTTCTAGTTTCTTTGACCTCACTTCAAGCAACGGCTTGAATTAATTAAAGAATACAACCACTTTGGTTTTCAGACGATCCGGGATATTGCGGAAATGTCTGAATGATTTGCTATTCAATTTCTCGTACGAAATTAGCATGTATTTTCAACCGGGAGAATCACCCTGTATGTCTAGCTGAGTCGCCTGTGGATTTGACTCGGGTTAAATATCGCGCCAAGACGGTTGGCGGCAGTTCGGCTACCGAGCTACAGCGGTTCGTGTTCTGTTACGGGAATTCGGACAGTTTGAGATGCGAAGCTCAGTCGAGTACGGGGTTGCCACTTCTCTTGAATGTTGACTTGTATCTTTTATAACATCGTTCATTCCGATTCTCTTTTATTTAATGATTTTATTTATACAGTTGATTTACCTAGGAGTGTGAATTATTTCACCTCCGTTTATTTTATTCATAACCTGGGTGATACTGTATTTAGTTATCACTTTGTATACCTTGTTGTTATTTGTCTTGTTCTACCTTTTATTGCACCCGTCGATGCTGCCTCGTCAGGCGACCTTTAGGTCACATAAGTTACCTTGCCCTTAGGCATTTGTCACTGTTATACCTGATGATTTACCTTATTTGCTTTTCTGATTGAAACCTTAATCAACTGTATTATTGTAGATTTTTCTACACACCTTGATTTATTACCCAGAGCATGTTGGCTCCGTTCTCGAAGATCTTTGCTCCTCAACGTGATTATCAGCTGACCATACTACAGACCACGACTCTTTAACCATTAATCTAGTTAATGATTGAAAATGCTGGACTTTTATCCCTCATTCGTGTTTAGGCATGTTTACGGACAATTTACTTATTTGATTGTAACGGTACCAGCCACCGGTCCGCCATTAACACGAGTACGTCGGCCTATCAACCCAAAGAGCGTAGATAGTATGATGAGAACATAATAATAACGTTTGTCACATAAGATTCAGGTGTGTATAGAATCTGGTTAGAAGAGATTCGGAAAAACGACCTTATATAATGATACTTCGGTTTCTGGATCTTCTTGTTTGGCTTTCCCATACTCGGAATTAATTTTGATTTGCTTTGGATGCTTTATTTGTGAATTGCGATTCATGATCCTAACTTTATTTTGATTATTGGATTTCCTGACATGTGAGGGCGTTTATTACACCTGGCAACCTTGCTTTGGTTTGCGTTACTCTGTCCTGCTCTGAGGGTACTTTTGCCCTGTTGTACGATTTCCACTTTAAAGAGGTATACTCTTGTATTGGTACAACGGAGGTCTTCACCTGGACATCGAGGTGGATCCCTCCCCCAACGTTTGGAAATAGAGTACGTATTTTAACTCCTAATTGGGTGTTGTAATGGAATTAGTATTTCCTGATAATATTTGCGAATTAACAGAGGCTACATCTGACAACGCTGCCTCGTTCCATCTAGACCTGTACTAACCGGGGGTGCTCTGCTATGTGATCTTTATTTATGGTGTCATATAATGGCGAGAAACTCCTTTCACTTTCTAAATCGTTTTTAAAGGGACTGCTTCCTGCCTAACCATCTGCGCTAAATAAAAACTCGGACTCTTCGAAGAATAGGATGATTGAATCATGGGCCGTTTTGTTTACAGATTATTAATTTCTGATCTGGGTCTATTTTCGCTCCTAGCTCTATCTCAATTTCCTATGCGTGAATATGTAATTATTTATTCCTGTCTCCTGCCTAACTTGGTTTATTTCTAATTATTGACGTAATTGCGTAGGTACCTATTGTGGTGCCACCTAATTGATTATTGGGTCTGATTTAAAATGGGACCTGCGCTCGCGGATTTGGTGAATCTGTTTGATTATTTATTTATTTGGATTTTATTTTGTTCTAAAAGAACTTCCCTAACTACTTTTCCAATATGAAGTCTTCTTGCGATGGAATCCGGACTAACCAGATTTTAATCGGAGTTTTTAATTAGGTAAAGGAGGGAAATCAGATCGGAGTCCACTCATTCGTCATCTCCAAACTAATTATGGAATTTTAGAATTGTGTGCTGAAGTTCTATTGGACGAGATTCACCCTCGCAGGGTTACAATTGGAATTTTAATTAGGTAGATGAGGGAAATTAGATCGGAGTCCACTCATTCGTCATCTCCAAACTAATTATGGAATTTTAGACTTATGTGCTGAAGTTCTCTTGAACGAGATTCACCCTCGCAGGGTTACAATTGGAATTTTAATTAGGTAGATGAGGGAAATTAGATCGGAGTCCACTCATTCGTCATCTCCAAACTAATTATGGAATTTTAGAATAGGATTGGGCGATCTAGAGTCCACTTATGTCATCTCCAGACACGTCCAAAGGGTTAGGAAGTCGAATTTTATCTGAGAGCGAGTTGCTGGAAGACGTCTGCTTTTATAGAAGCAGTCGCCCGCTTTCTAAACACCGCGCAATAATGAACCTTATCGACACTGCTCTCATTCTGTGATTTAGTCCTTAATCGTATCTCAATTGTCTTGAGATTTGGCGAGTTGACCTCGCGGCTACCTCACTAGTTTGTCCGAAACCTGCACTATCTAAATTTTCCTTCAAATCGGTCAACGCGTTTAGGTACTTTTCATTGTGTCGACTTACTAATTATTCTCCTGCTTATACTTCATAGCGTCTTTTCACCTACTTGTTGTCTATGTAGCGTAATGAACTTTCGGCGGCTGTCATATCTTAATTCTCCCTATCAATACGTGTAAATTTCATTATCGTGGGCAGGATACCTAATGAGTTTCTATTGTGTATGCGAGGTGCTATTGTTTACTTTACAAATCTTTCCACCCGGCCGGCGGTCGGTATCTCGTTCACGCAGCTAGGGAATGTCCTTCCAATACCCTGCGGCAATATTCGGTGCTGGTGCGTTGCTACCCTAGCTCGGTCGTTTTAGAAGCTGGCTTTTTACCAGAGCGAGAACATTTCTGTTTATGAATATTTAATGTGCAGGCAGGAATTGTTTCTATTGATGCAACGGCGCGTAGCTGTATTTAATTTCCTAACATAATTTTTGCACTGTTTGCCTTTTTCGATTTTGGGCTGATTTAATGAGGCGAAGGAAATAATTTCCTTATAATCCTACCTAGGTGCGATCCATTTCAGATCTCAAAAATGGATCTCAGTGAAGCAGGGAGGTGATCACGATAACGATAGTGGATAGAAGGTTTAAATCAGCAGAGATAAGGTACTGAAGTTAACTTTCCTTTTTGAGTAAAAACTTGATCAGAAGAATTCATCAGTTCCATGTACCTAGAACGGCTCCATTCTTGGTGATTCTTAGTAATTATTATTATTTTCGACTGAGTCTCTACTTTGTGTATTTTGGAGTTGTAATCCGAAGTTTAAATGTAAAATAATAGTTTTTTTTATAATAATCATTAATAGTTTATAATAATTTATTCTGTTGGGATTTAAACCCAAACTGAGGCGTAATGTACACTGGATAGATCTATCAAAGTAGAAAGCCAAATTTTAGTTAAGTAATTGAAAAGTTAACTCAGTTTGTACTTTTTAGAATTTCTTTATCTTTTTTATAATATTTAATGAATTTCTTTGACTACAACTTCAGTTGAATTAACATTCTATTTTTTTTTTAAGTGTTTGTAACTGAGAATACTTTATAATTTAATTCAGATTGAAACTTATTTTGGTTATTTTATTTTTTACGATCTGGTTTGCTTTGTTGGGGACTTAGAGTTAATTTGAGTGCAGCCTTCATTTGAATTAAAGTATTTATTTAATGGTTTGTTTCTATATTTAATACAATTCCTGTTGATAATTTTCTTATTTTTTTTATTTCTAAGTTTTTATGGTGATGAAGTGTCTTCTCTTGTTTTTAAATAATCACAACGTAGGGGGGGGGGATTGACACTGTTACAGTAGATCACGGTTCTATAAAGTTTTCAGAAAATTTTACTGACATAAGAACATCAACCGCACTGGTCTTTATAAATTTGATAAGATCGGAAGCGACCTATTGCATGATCACCCGATATTGTCGTTAATCTGCAGAGGTGACATGAGAGTAGAAGATTGTCCATGCTCTCCGAATTTTGTTGAAAGTATTTAGGACGGAGAGGGCGACAAATTTTGGATATGCTATTTTATACTTTCGAAACAATATTAAAAAGCAGATGTTCCAAGGAGACACCATTTGGAAAAGTAATGGTACTAGGCGACCTTGCAGACTCAAGAAATAATATACTTACCGTAGGTATATTTGAGAAGAAGAAATAAAATAACTTAAAAATCAAATTATTATATAATTTCAAATGTATTTTCCTAATAAACATATTTTGGATAGATAACAAAGCAACACCTATTTAAGGTCAGTTAATTAATTGATTTTTTATTAAATAACCTTCTAATTCTATACATTATTATCATTATTATTATTATTTATACAAATATTTATATTTTAGAGAGGGACAAAAAACAATTAAAAAAATTATTATTTGTGTCTTTTAAAATCGATCAGTTTCATACTGCCATACAAATGTTGATTGTTTCTTAACAAATTTACTTAAAATACATAGGTACCAAATAAAGTACAAAATAAGAAATAAAACGATATCAAGAAAAACGTCATAAAAATGAAAAAAAAAGTCTTATGTTTGACAGGCTTCATCTCAGTCAGTTTTTATCAAAAAATTATTTTTAAGACACCATTTTGAAGACAACTTAATCTACTTATTTTTCTTTGAAGCAATGCCTATACCTATCTCCACTCAGAAAAAAGTTATACGCAAAAAGAATGAAAAAGAAAAAAATAATTGATTTTTTGCCATTTTTCAAATGACTTTTTTGAATATTTTTGACACACGATATTTTTTATAACTTCTTGAATACATTCGTTACTTCGATCTAAAATTGCATTATCTACAAAAAATCTCTTTTAACTATACCTGAATTTTGCTTCGTTTTCGAGATATACCTAATTAAAAACCTGAAAGGGATGAAACAATAACGTTTTCTGAACGACGCAAGCCCAATGGTATGATAAAGACAGAGACATCGATGTTTCACTGGTTATTTCCAGCTCATCAGTGTGACATATTATCACCACCACCACCACCAGAGGAGTGTGCCGAACAGAAAGAAAACCAACATACTTAAGCATATTGATTTGTCGGAAACATAGTGACCTGCAAGGCAAATGCCATCTAACGACTGAAAGTGTATAACTTTCAATATGTCATCAGAGATTCTCTCAGAGAAATCTGTAATTTTTCACCGCCATTCCTGACTGTTCATCGAAAAATCAATTACCTCGCGAATCTCAGTAAACAAACAAGAAAATGGAGATTTTATTTTTTCAATAATCGGATTGATGTAGGTAATTGATATGATTTATTATTGTGTCAATTCGTTTCTCTGGAAGGGGTGCGTTTTCACTTTCACCCCTATCTCGAATTTTTACCGTCTAATTTAATAGCACTTCCCGATTTTTTAATTCTCAATGACCATTTGAAGTATTCATGTAATAAAAATCCACTCTTTTGATAGTTCCTTACGTGTTGCCCTGTTTATTAGGATATAATCAATAGTCTATAAGTAATAACAATTATTGAAAAAATAATGCAGAGATATTGAAAATCGTTATTCTTAATCAACACTTCCTCAAAATCCTAAAATTAATCTTGTTTTTGTAAACCCTTAATGCAAATAACCAAATCAAATTTTTGTATACATTTGCCGAACAAATAGGTTTTCTAAGAAGCAGGTTAAAGCTTGAATTACAGATCTCTGAGCACATCTCAAGCAATTCCAATTTTCAGGTTTCTTTTTCACATCGATATAGTAGAATTGAATGCGGTAGGGAAGTAATCCTTTAAGCTTACTGTGGCTTGGTCGATCCCTGAGATATAATCTAACAAAATCTCACATCGGTAACATGCAGATTAATGAAATGTGGTAGGTATTGATTTTCAGATTTTCCTCGGCTATGAATTCGCATTTGAAACAGCAAACAGTAGAACTTTCTCATTTTCAGTCTAACTGTTCTACCTTGATCAGTTTTATGTTTTCCATATCTTATACCTACATCGTTATGTTCAAATTTTAGGATCATAGACTTCACAGAACATATTCGAAAAAGTTGAAACGATTAAGTTAATAGCGGTGATACCAGAAAATCGTCGTCAATAAAAATATTTAATTTAAAATTCTATAAATTTTTTTATAATTAATATAAACACCCACCTAATGTTCCTAAAATCTCGATTTTAGGAAAATCTCCATTTTACCGAAATTACTAACATGCCAGCAATTACAAATTGGAAGCGCATCCATTAGCAACAACATGTCTCTCTCATAATAATTATTAGAGGAGCATCCTCTAAAGTCTAAAATGTATTACAGTTCATGAGCAAAAAAAATGAAAGATTCGAGAAAGATTTCCTTCATTTAATCTTACAGGAAGATTGAATGGACCAATTAATAATGAGCCAAATGTTAACAGAAAATTCATGTTAAAATCAGATTAAAAAAAAGATTCTAGATTCTAGAGGAGCTTTGTGATATTCCGATTCCAATCTATAGAGGTTACTCAAATTTATGACACATTCTTGTTCTTGTGAACGGATCTCCATCTGTCAGAGAAGACTTCGGTAGAACTTAAAATTATCCTTCTAAATATATTGGTCTATTGGTAAATTCACTGATAATCACGTGAAAATTGTCTGTATATCGGTTGTTTTTAACTACATTCGACAAGTACTCGTGTTAAAATTGATGTTTTAATTAATTTATTTTTGCTCTGATTGTTTGTCCCATAACTTTGAAACAAGTTCAAATGAACCCACGAGTTTTTTTTCGATTTAGATGGAGTGTATATGCTCTAACATAATAAACATAATAGAGGGTGAGTCAGTTTTTTGTAGCAGGACTTTACCAGTTGATAGAAGACCTTTTTTAAGGAATAAAAGTTTCCGTAAACATGTCCTGAATAGCTTAAATAAAAGATACATAGTACAGGAGGGAGGGAGATTTTCACTATGTTAATGTGGAAACATACCTCGCTGTATTTTTGCATATGTTTTTAGGCTCCTCTCAGTATCCCAAATACACAAAAGTCTACAATTTTTGCGTTAATTCATTAAAATTAATTAAGATTTAAAGCAGACAAAACGAAGTTAAACATGTGGAAAAAAAATCATCAGTGGCGTAGATACTGGGTACACGTCCCCGTTCTCCTCCAACAACTTCTACGACACCCATTAATACTCTATTTTATAGAGTAGAGGTTTTACAATAAGGCCCGTATTCATCAATAAATTTAACCCCTGGGGTTATATTTTGGAGCATGTCATTGGTTTAAAGTTCGTAGCGTTCGTAGAGTTTGAGCATTAGACCAATCAGCTGTCAGAAAATTCAAAATATAACCCCAGAGTTATATTTTGAAGTTTGATGAATACGGACATAAGTGAATTTTCAAGGCAAAAAAAAAGAAGAACAAATTTAAGTAAGATTTCCATTTAATTTTTGTGCAGTGTGCGAATTTCGATTCATTTGATAGTTTGAAGATTCAAAAATATACAATTCCTCGTTAATATCACGAAGTCAATATGTCTTCCGCCTGTATAAAATAATCGGCTTTACAATCTCACGAAATGGCATGTCTCAATTCCCTATAGTTTTCGTTATACGGGTCATGCAGCCGCCCAACGTAACTCACTTTCAACTAAAATTGAAATCAATGAAAAACTTCAAAATGATCTCTTGTAAAATTAGCAAAACTGAGTTACGTCATTTCGTTACACTAACGACGAATTTTCGAATCATTTTTATTTTCATTTTTAATTTTTTTTTTAATTTGACTTCTTAAAATTTAAAACTTCTAATCTGACTTCTTTAAAATTTGTGGTAGTTTTTGATTGTCAACGTTGCTTTTTTTATTTCACCGTGCAACTTAAGAGAGAAAAAATTCGCCAACACTGGATTCATCTTGTAAAATTGCAATTAGCTGGCTCTACAAGGAGAAAGAGACGGGAAAGAAAATGAATTCATGTTCTAAAAAAATTAACAAGTTTAATGAGTAATAAAAATGTCAGGAAGTTGGTAATAATTTACATCCAACACTACCAAAATTTAACAATATCTAAACCAGTATTTATAAAATGCTCAATTACTAATTAAATTAGAAGAAATGAGAGCGAGAATACGAATGAAAGCTATAATTAATTAAAAAAAACACAAATCCTCTAAAATAAAAAAAAAAAATGGGATCGTCTAAAGTGTACTAACTAAAAAAAAGGAAATGACTTCAACCCTACTTTATTTAATTTACATTAACTTTGAATTAGTTGGGTATCTACTCAAAACTATTTTATTGATAAAAGAGAACCAGAGGTGATTAAAAAAAGAAGTGATAAAATAGGATTCTACATCTATTCTATATCTATATATAAAATATGTAACGTAACTATAGACAACGTCATGTAAAAACTAGTTCAAAGTCACTTCATTTCACTTGAGAGAGCTACTCGTTGCAGAAACTTATTTTAAAATCATAAAAAATATCATTATTTTGTTATCAAAACTGACTCAGGCTAGCCGGCAAAAAAATGAAGCTCAGAACAGCATTCCCCTCGTTGAAATGCGCCCTCCAAAAAAATAAATCAACATCATCACTGACGTTCGTAATTCAAAACTATAATAAAAGAAAAATGACTACGTCTCCCCTTCAGTGAGTTGGTCTGTTTTTATCAACAAAATTTTTCTTAGCATTTTTCATTAAGCATTATTATTTTAAAATCCAAACTCAAATTTCATACAGTGTCCCAAGATAAGCTAATTTATAGGTATAAATGACAAAAAATTTTGAGTTGCAATTTGACCTTTTGGGGTCCCAGCTGGATTAGATAATAAAATTTACCACATTTTCATGGTTAATAAATCAAGCATGCCTTGACAGGTGCATCCTTTTTGTTTTCTGTGTAGGTAAAGTACCTACCTATTTTGCACAAATATCGGAAAATTTTATTGAAAAAAGTTGCTCAGAATCCAAAATTATGTATGCGTGCTGAATTTCATAACCATAATAATTAGCCTACATTGATTTTTTAATTTTTTTGTAATATTTTCAATATTTTTGTTCTTTTTTAATCTCCTTTTTCTAAGTATAAAAACACCTAGATTTGAATGCTTTAGTAATATTGGCGTTAGCGTTTTCTACAATATGGGTCCCAAAAGAGTGGTAATTCTAAGAATAATTGAAATACAGTATGTCTTGGAAAGTTATTTTACTAACTTTTTTTTTAAACTTAATTGATTTTCTAAATGTAAGTTAAATTTGGTCTTCAAATGTTTTTTCTGAAAGAATTTTTTCCAAAAAACATTCTTTACTGCGGTTTTTCTGAAACTAAAATTAAAAAAGTAGGCCGATTTTTATGAAATTCGACATGAATGCATAATTTTGAATTTTACCTTTTGAAATAAAATTTTCCGAATATTTACATGCACAGAAAACAAAGACATGTGTAGATCCAGTGGTATGTAGGTCTTGCAGGCATGGTTGATTAATTAAACATGAAAATACACGTGAAAACACATGAAAAATTGTAGAATTTCTTATTTAATCAAGCAGGCCTGAACCACAAATGGTCAAATTTCAACTCGTTTTTTTTTGCCATTTATACCTATAAATTCGCTTATCCTGTGGCACACTGAATACTGAAATCCTAATAAAAAACTAATTATAACATTTTTAACTAGTGATAAAAAAATAAAACTTTAGGTTACTAAAGGTTACACAAGAGTAGCTGGTAACGAAATGGCGGATAAACTGGCCAAAGAGGGCGTGGCAGACCAGTCCAGTAACATGGTACGTGGCGCGATAGCTAGTGCTAGTTGGACAAGTAACCAACACAAAGCATATTGGAACCACATACCTGGCAACAAATATAGCAAGTTAATGGTAAAAGAACCATCTCCAAAACTTGCCAATGAACTACTATGCATTTAAACAGAATGAAAGTTAAAACAGTGGTGGGACTTCTTACAGGACACTGCCACCTGAGACAACACCTGAAGAAGCTGGGTATATCTTCAATGGAGAACCAGCATGCAGACTATGCAATGAGGAAGACGAAACAGCTTTCCATGTAATCTTTGTCCCAATCGAACCCGACACACAATCATAGGGAACAATACTAATGACATGATGTCGGGGAAAGTCTTGGCAAGCAAACTTCTGAACCTTGTGAAGGGTACAGAGTTATTTGAATAGCCAAGAACCAATAGCTACGGAAAGATACAATAAGCCTAAAGGGCTGCAGCATCAAGGACCTAAAAACCGATTTCCGTATCTAGCAACACACAACAACAACAAGGGTTACACAAACCAATAACAATACACACTTTGCAAAACATCAGCCAATGATACATTGAAATGTAACGAAAGTTCTCATCAATTGGAGAACACAAATTTATTTAATTCGATAAACCATGGAACAGTTATTTAAACCTATAGGGTTCACCTTTCTTGAAATGTTCTTCTTCGAGATCAGCATCGAAGTGCTTTTCCTCTATCGCTGTTGGAGTCAATCAGACATGGAATTTCCTTCTCTTCGCTTCAATCTGTCTCCTCGTTAAGTCAGACACGACGTTGCCAGTATCTGCTCTACAACATCGGACTATATGTATAGATAACACTCGACTAATGGGAAAAAACTGACCTATTCCTAACTGGTCGTACATTTTAAACTCGGTTATTGGCAACATGGTCAAAGAAAATTTCCCGCTAGAATCAAAAGGACTGTGATAATATTTTTTTTTTCGGAATGCATTCTCTTTCTAGACAATGCGTAAGTAGGTAGATAGAAGCAATATTTATGTATCTACTACGCGAAATCGAACGTTTGCGCTTGAAAATGAGAGCTTTTTTGTCGAGACCAGAGCCGATACAAAAACTTATTCCAAAGCACCATAATTTCGCTCTCGAGACGCATTCAACATTTTTTTTAAACAGCTTTATTGCAATAAGCGAAAAAATCGAAATAAAAATCATGAAACTGACGTAAGGAAATTTTGTATTCCAAGTTGATTGTTGCTTTGTTGCTAGGGAAAGAAATACAAAATTTCTATAATATATTTCTATAGAGCGAAATAGTGGTCGCTCTAGGTCGCGAAATTCTTCGCGCACGCTGCCGAGTAGACATAAATAATGTGTCACTTTTCATTCGCGTATTGATGAGAAAATGTTACCACTATTGACACCTGTCTAAAGTAGTGAGTATATTAAAGTATGAGTATGAGTGAATAACTGGCCATCTCGAATCCGTCAAAACATGCAAGGTATCTGTGACTATTCCTGAAATATCCTGAAAAAACTGAAAAATCGAGATTCCTTATTTTTCCATATCTTTTGTATTATTGGAGATTAATAAATAATTTTCTGTGGGCTTACATAAGTCGGCAAGAGCTACCCATCTGACATTTTAAAAAATTTCAAAGCCGACTAGATCCCAGAGTTTTTATAGTCAACTTTTGTTTTTCATATGGCCGCCATATTGTTTTTTTTGTCGTTTCTTCGTATGAAAAGTAATGGATACCAAAAACTAATAAACTTTCATTAGATAATAAAATAATATATAATATAATAATATAATAGATAATAAACTCTTTTTAGACCGAATATCATGGAGAAATAATTAAAAAAAAAACTACATATAAGGTGACCAGTATGACTTCATATTGACCTATTTCAGCGAAAAATTTTCTGTTTTTCTTTGAAAAAAGAAGACTAAAAATTTTGGAGTTTTTTTATGAAGTTTAATAATTTTTGGTTTCCATAATTTTTTTTATATCGAGCGACATAAAAAAAAATAAATGGCGGTCATAAGAAAAAAGAAAGTTGACTATGAAAACTCTGGGATCTAATGGCTTTGAAAATTTTTAAAACATCAGGTGAGTAGCTCTTGGCGACTTATGTAAGCCTACGGAAAATTATTTATTAATTTCCAACTATAAGAAAGAAAATGTAAAAATAATATTTCTCGATTTTTCCATTTTATCAGGATATTTCCGGAAATACTAGGGATATTTCAATTTTTTTTCGCAAAATACTCATCTAAAAATAGCGCAACTTTTCTCTAATTTAACCGAACTCGTACCTTCAATGGTTTAAGATATCCTTGTAGTTGCCCTTCAAATAGTTCTAATCCTGTATATGAATGTGAAAATTTTACCCCATTTCAAGGCGATTTAACTTTTCACAGGAGTCTTTAAATTATTTTTATGAAACCGCTATTCTTAAATTTGACATATTTACTGTCATTGTCATTGTCATTGTTGTTACTGATGTCGTTGTTGTATCTACTAAGCATCTTAAATGATTAGATTCACTCTTTTAAAGATCTGAAAAAAATAGATTCTAGCAGATCTCAATTTACATTTAAATTACCGGTTAACCATCAGATATCATTTGATATACTTGCCTAATAAAAGAGAGCATCATTCTTCTTCCGCTAGGGTATTAAAAAATTCTCCAGCACCATCCCCTTTATAATCCTCTCTTCCATGATGCATTCTCCTTGGAGTATTATTTTCCGAATCCTTTCCTCCCGCTGTTGCGCGTAGCTTCGTGAGGAGTCCGTCACCTAAGGCGGGTGGCCTAGCTCGGGGTATGATTTTCGCCGCCGCCGCCGCCGTCAGTAGCGAGGTCGGAGTCGACGGAAGCGGGGTTGGCATCGATTGCGTCGAGATTCACCTTTGGAGGGAGCCGCGAGCTGGACGAAGGATCGGTGTTTATAATAGTCAAAGTAAGTAGGACGTTGTGAATAATAAGTGTACCTATGCATGGAATACATCTGGTCATCCTTGTTCAAGGTCAGCGCTGAGGAAATTCGCTTATGAAAATAAATAAGGTGTCAAGTCTGAAGTAAAAAGGAATACCTACATTTCTGTTTCATATTACACAGTATGTGGTATTTACTATACAAATACAATTATTCAATGTATCGATAGTTAATAATGATGGAGAGATAACTAATTTGATAATTTCTGTCGGAGATGTGAATAGCTGCATGTTAAATGAAAAATTTTCGCTTGGTAAAAAATACTGAGGTATGCTAAATTAGAAATTCTTTCCAAATTAGACATTATACAAGAGTGCCTACTTGAAATGTGCCAATAAAACATGTTCCGTTACATATGTTTTTTTCCCGAAATCTACGATAACCAATAAATTTTGCGTTGGCCGAAAATTCGATTTCGAAGCATTTAGAACGTAAGTTTCAGTGTGTATTATAAAAAATCAGTGTCATCACTTCATAATATAAACACAAAAATTTTTAAGAAATATTGTTGTCCCAAATGACCTCCAACGTTTCCCTCGTCAGATATTGTACCTGGAGTAGGTATACACTCCTGAGCGGCATATGCTTTTAGAAACGACTCTGAAGAGTAATTCCTCAGAAATATGAATCTTTAATGCTCATTTTATTTAAGTTCGCCTCTAATTCTTCTGAAGTTATCAAATATTAAAAAGAATCTTTAATGTTTTTGTTTTATGCCATGTTTATTTAGAAAATTGAGGGCAAACATTTCTTTAAAGCAAATACACCAAAATACAGGTGCGTTAGGTTGGTTTATTGAATCCAATCCAATCTAAATATTATTCATTTCCGTGCCTAACATTCTTTTTGGTTAAACTTTCACTTGGGCCAGGATTGGCCAGTATATTTTAATTTCTGCAATTGATGCAGTTGGCAGTGCAATAGGTATAAGTAATTATTAATATACCATGATGATATACATACTATTATTATCTAAAATACATGTTTTCAAGCAGAGCCGGGCCTAGCCTATTTGCCGCCTGCGTGCCGATACAAAAATTGCAGCTCCCTCCCCCCGCTTTAAAAAAATGTCTACCTAAGGGAGGGGAAAAAACAATTTCTTGTGGGTAAAAATTAAATACCAATAGAAATATGCATTATTTATTAGATTAGGTAGATTTAGGTAAGTTCTGCTGCGCCGGGGGGTTATGGGGCACAGAATATACCTCCGAAAATGAGATATATTCGGAATAAATTTTTGAAAAAAACAAACGCGAAAATGTTAATCACATTAAGCAATAATTGCATTCATACTGGTACATTTTCTCGTTACGTTCGAAGGACCACGAGCCGCCGGACAATATAGAGTTGAATGGAGTTAGGTTAGAGCCAACATCTGGTTTCGATATTGTCAAAGCCTTCTTTATCTACATTTATTATAAAACAAGCTGAATCGGGTTCGGCGTTCCACGGGTAAACCATACAGGCCAGAGCCGTCTTAAGATATTCGGGGCGCACTGAAATTATTTTTAATGTTCAAAGTCACGCAATTTCCCACTAATTGAAAATTTTCTCAGATGTGAGGGGCTGCAGCCTTATTTAACCCTGTGGTTAGAAAGGCCCTGATCTGAATATTGTGGAAAAATGCCCAGGATATACTGCACGCGCCCCCCGCCTCCCGCCTCCTCGGCTATATTAATAAATAATTATAATTATAATGATATTTTGATATTTTTTGTTATTGTTATGAATTATGATTGTATTTTTGCTTCCCCCCGCCGCCCCTATGAACTTGGCGCCTACGTGCGGGCACGCACAGTACACGTGCTAGGCCCGGCCCTGTTTTCAAGATAGAATTTCACTGGGGATTTCGCATTCTGATGATGAATTTATAACTTCGTTTATCGAGAATAGAACAGCAAATGTTGACATGTTTTCAAAATATTTGGAGAAAAATGGCAATATGGATAATGGATATAGTTATTAAGGGTAAAAGGTCGATATGGAGCAATAGACAGGCGTGGCTTACTTATAATCAACCAGACTGTTCGTGGTATCGGCCTTGTATTGTTACATAGTTTTCGTGGAAGTTTTCGTGATACAATCTCCAAATTTTAGAAAAAAATAATATAAATAAATAAAAAAATTACCCCCTGGCTAGATAATTTGCATACTATTTCTTAGGTAACGCTCGTGATGATATTGTTACTTTGAATGAAATACCTAAAAAATATCTAATTCATCTGTTTAGATTGGTTACAGTGTAACAGTACATATAACAGTACAGTATAACGAAAAAAACTGAATAAGCGGTGTTATTAAAAAAATATATACAGCTTTTTAGATATACAGTGAGCGAGAAAAGTAAGGAATAAATTCTCCAACTTTGTAAAAAAAACTTTCGAAAAAATGCAAAAACATGTCAACTGTTACCTACTTTTAAACTGTCATTCGGGAAAGTAGTTGTCAACAGTTGTCAACCCCCCACCTTGTCCCCCTAAGGGGTAGCAACCTCATCTTCGAAAATAAATTATTAAAAATTATCTTCGTCATTTGTCATTCGATTCAAACAATTTTGCTTTTGATGTTGTGTTCTGTATAAAAAAATCTATTGATCAAAGTGTCGCAGGGGGTACTTTTCCATTTGACTTTTCGAAGATGGGGTTGCTACCCCTTAGGGGCGACAAGGGGGGGGGGTTTGACAGCTACTTTCCCGAATGACAGGTTAAAAGTAACAGGTGACATGTTAATGCATTTTTTCGAAAGTTTTTTTATACATACAAACAGAAACATAAACACAATAAAAAATTTAAACAACACGTGATTAAATCGGTAATACTTTAAGTAATAGGTTTTAATAAAATTTAGTATAGTATCCTGTTTTAGAGATGGTGAGTTCAGGATCGTGCTCTTTTTTTTTTAATGGCTAATATGAAACTTTAGAAATAAAATTTTCAAATTATAGTTTTGGTATAGGATCGCTAATGAGTAAGATAGCTGCAAGTAGTCGTCTGGTACTGTATTTGAGTAAAATCGGAAGAGTCGTTCCCGAGGTCGTTTCAAAATGACGGCCTTTTCAATTTTAGGAAAAATTGATAGATTTTGAAACCCTAAACAAGCAAGTTAGCAACAAAAACTTTTAAACGAAATTAGTATTATTGGAAGAAAATTATTTGAAATTTGAGTTTATGCAATAAAATTTGCAATATTTTTATTATTAAGCCAGTGGCGTGGGTAGGAAAAGGATAAAAAATGCTAAATTTCTATAACCGTTTATGAACATATTTTTGAAGGAATTGAACTGAAATTTTACAGTATTGTTACATACTAGTAACCCTTAACTCTGAAAAATTTCAAAAAGCAAATAAGAAAAATGGCGGAGATTTTTGAATATTTTTACATGATGTTTATTTCTAAAAAATTTCAAATTTTCGGTTTTCAAAGCTCCCCTTTCACTTTTTCCGTATGCGCGCCATTGATGAACATAAAATTCTTAATTGCATATCAAAAAATGCGCAATCACTTCCTCTTGAAACCCACCAAATTTCACTTGCATATCTGGACCCGTTTCAGAGAAAATAAATAGATCGGCAGTTTTTAAGTAAACCTATAACACCCTGTATCAGGAAAACGAAGCATTTGCGCACATACGTTTATATAGCAAACTATGGTATGATTAAGTTTAAAAAGTCATATGTGACGTCATACTAACCATCCGAATTAAGATTTTTCATTTCATCAGAAAATGTCAAACAGTTAAAAAAATGTCACGATGTGAACGAGCGTAAATTATTACAGGAATCATTCAAACAATGAATTGAACGGTTTAAGTCAGTTCGACAGTCACTGACAACTACATAGAATTTATTCACGTAATGACAGTCTATCCTCTGCGTTGTGCATTTAATTCTCATTCAAAACCAATGTTGACGTATATTTATTTATGCGGGATGGAGTGTTTAGACAAACTTGACGGTTTCTACGAGAATCACGTAAATGAAACAAAATAAATCGGACTATCAGAAGGATGAGTATTCTTAATCGATACATATGACTTTTTAAACTTTATTGGACTTTATCATTATTTTTTCATGTAGAATCCATGTAGAATACCTACACCCCCTGAAGTTTGTCGCACTTATTTACTAACACCCTGTATAATAGTAGAGTAAATGAAGATTTTACAAGGTGTATAGCTCAAGAACAAATGGGTCACGGTGTTTTAAGTAAAAAATTCATGTTCTGTGGGACATCGAAAATTTACAACTTCGTCGTGAGCGGGATAATAAAATGTATGCAATCCTCTTCATCTTATTCTTGGTCTTGTTTTGCCTCGTTTTGGTTATAAATATGCCTACCTCCCGTTTCTCCCTATTTTGTATAGCTTCTATTCATCTTAGTCCTGTTATTGTCTTGAGTGTTTAAGCTCCAGTCACGCGAGTTTAGTGACTTTTTGTTTGACAGTGACCTATTACGCGTCACAGTCACATCCCATATCATTGCAACAATCGAGTTTCACGTAAAATCAGAATGCGTAATGGCCGATTCGCATCATAAACACAGGTGTGGAGTTTTAGGTTGACATGACCTGGTGAAATACAGCTTTGCCGTGCTTAGATTGAAGTATTGACGTATTTCACAAAGTCAATCAATGACAACAATATTGCGATTCTTTCCTACACATGTGTTTGTGTTGAGATTTTACTTTTTGTTGGTAGGTATACAGGGTGTATCTGAGATATAGAGCCAAATTTAAAGGGACAGTTCTCCTCTTATAAATATGATTTGAAAAATAAATTTAAACTCAAGATGACGTTTCGTTAAAAAAATACAGGGTGTCTAAATTAAAAAAAATATGTAGGCATAATAGTTTTTGGTCATAGCTCGTGTACCTACATTTTAACCAATTTTGACTAAATTTGGCGTGAACAATAAACAATAATAAACAAAAAATCTTTTCATTCTCCCCTTTACGAAATTTCAACTTTCTATCTTGATAAGGCAACCGAAAGCGAAAGTAAAATATGCTAGGTGATAGGTTGCTAGGTGGTTGATGGCTATGAAAAACTTTCGTACCCTGGACCGAAAAGTAGAAATGTCAGTTTGATTAACGTTTATTTAGCAGGAAAATTAAATTTAAAACTACAATTATTATTGTGTGTTCCAGAAATATTTACAGGAATTTGCGGCTTCTTGAATGAAATTCATTTTGAACTAAACTACGATCAAAGATTCTAAAATTATAGCGGTACAGAGTTTTAAACTTGACAGTGTCATAAATTAATAGCTTAAAACTGTCGTTACTATGGTAATGTTAAAAACATGCCACCTTATAATAATTCCATTGTTATCACTGAATCGTATAATTTTACTCATTTCTTCTTACTCCGTGGTTCAATATGGCAAGGGGAGAATGAAAAGCTTAATACATTACACGCTACGAAAGCTCTTTAAAAGTAAACTTTCGTAGCTTGTAATGTAAATAACTATTAATTTTGCTATTTCAGGTGTTGTAGACGTCTTCCAGTGGCATAGATATTCAGGGTTTGCGCCCCTTTTCCCTCCCTATCTTTTACGCCACTGATTTTGCGAGTGCAAAATCGTTCGACATGCTCATACATTTTTAGAACAAAAAAGTATTTCTTAATTTTTTTCTTTTTCAAACGATGTTTTTGGGATATTTCAAATTTTCTCGGGTATTGTTGGGCCATTTACACTGCAAAATTATTAATTTCATTATAAGTTATCCGACTAAAATTTTTATGCATTATAAATAAAATTATTAGTGACATTGCCTGAGGAATTTTAAAATATCTCAAAAACGGTGTCCCATATGGAAAAATTCGGATTTTATAATATCGTTTTGGAATTTACAATAAAGTCAATGACGTAAGAGATAGGGAAGGAAAAGGGGCGTCAACCCTGAACATCTACGCCACTGGAAGATATCTACAAAACCTGAAACAGTCAAATAAAAGATTTTTATTTGTTTATTGTTTGCCAAGTTTCATAAAAATCAATTCAAATTTACACGAGTTAATTTAACTTAAATTTATTTAATAACTTAAAACTGTTATATTTTTTCAACTTATACTTATAAGAGGAATTATAGTCCGATAAAGTTTAAAAAGTCATAGGTACGTATCGATTAAGAATACACATCCTTTTGATTATTCGATTTATTTTGTTTCCTATACGTGGTTTTCATAGTAACCGTCCAGTTTGTCTAAACACTCCATCCCGCATAAATAAGTGTACGTCAACATTGGTTGTGAATGAGAATTAAATTAACAGCACAAAGGATAGAGTGTCATTACGTGAATAAATTTTCTGTAGTTGTCAGTGGCTCTCAAACTAACGTAAGCGGTTCAATTCATTGTTTGAATGATTCCTTCAATAATTTACGCTCGTTCACAACTTGACATTTAACTGTCTGACATTTTCTGGTGAAATTAAAAATATTAATTCGGACGGTTACTGTGACGTCACATCTGACTTTTTAAACTTACTCGTACCATACCCTTTTAAATTTGGCTCTATATCTCTGAATCAACCCGTATATTGAATTCATAATGAAAACGATTTAATTTAAGTTTGGCTAACTTTGTAAAATAAAAAGGTTTCTGGTAGGTTCCTAAATTCGATAAGTCCCCTAAACGAGCCCTTTTTACATAAAGTAGCATTTTTCGTCAAAACGACTTTCACGATTTTATGGAATTGCAGCCATATAGGTACTCCTATCTTAAAATTCGATCAGTACTACCTATCTCTGAACAATACAATTTCGAGAAAAACTGGGATGAACTTCAAGATCGGAAACGGTTAGAGATACAGATTCGGTTAAATGAAGAAAAAGTTGCCCTTCTTAGGAGCACTTTCATGATGCGTCTTTCAGATGTAATTTTTTTCACAGCTTACTAGATATACAGGGTGTTCTACAAGCTCTATGACAAACTTTGACAGATGGTAGGTTGCTTGATTTTAAACATATTTTTTTTTAATAAACATGGGTCCGATTCGTTTTTGTTTAGAAGTTACAAGCATTTAAAGACATTTAAAGACATTTCTTAGAACACGACCTTTTAGAGTTTATTGATGACGTGCAACTCAATATTATTCAAAATATGTGGTATCAGCATGACGGTGCACCACCACATAGAGGAAGACAAGTTGCTGCTTGGCTAAATGAACATTTCCCGAATAAATGGATAGGTCAAGGAGGTCCAATATCATGGCCACCTCGTTCTCCCGATCTGAATCCTCTGGATTTTTATTTATGGGGACACATGAAGCAGCTGGTCTACCATGTTGAAATCGCTACCCATCAGCAGTTACTTGAAAGAATTC
Source organism: Malachius bipustulatus (assembly GCA_910589415.1). Lineage (NCBI taxonomy): Eukaryota > Metazoa > Arthropoda > Insecta > Coleoptera > Melyridae > Malachius > Malachius bipustulatus. The sequence continues at coordinate 38,897,838 of OU342630.1, forward strand.
AAGATGCAGCTAACCAAATAAGAAATGATCCAAATCTCATTCTTCGAGTGACCGAATCTTTAGTTCGTCGATGTGAGGCTTGCATTCAAGCTGAGGGTGGACATTTCGAACAATTTTTATAGTCTTAAGTTTTGTGATTATCATTTAATTTAAATTTTTATTGTTGATTGTTAATAAAGGTTAAATGCTTGTAACTTCAAAACAAAAACGAATCGGACCCATGTTTATTAAAAAAAATATGTTTAAAATCAAGCAACCTACCATCTGTCAAAGTTTGTCATAGAGCTTGTAGAACACTCTGTATAGTTGGAAAAACTGAAATTTGTGATTTTTTTTCTTCCGTTAATAACTCACTTTGTTTAAGAGCTACAGTTTTAAAATTTTGGATTGAGCCCATTGTACATAATTGACATGCACTGACTATGTCAAAAAAATCAAGGCAATCTATAGATTTTCCATGACGATATTCAACTTTTATTTTTCTTATAGACGCCATATTGTAATTTTACATCGTTCAATGTACAGAATAAATTGCAATAAATTGATGTATCACATTTGTACATTTTGTGAAAAAAAATCAAAATACATACAGGCGATCCCGAAATGGCGGACATGGTATACAGGGTGTTGCAGAGGATGTTGAGAAAGACTGTAAATTTAAAACAAAAATTGTTTCATCATATTACCGAGATATAGGTAAGACTTCCTTTTTCAAGAATTTAAATCAACATACCAGTAAAATTTAAACAACTTTCGTTGGAAAAACACATAATTTCAAAGAACTGTTACGATAGTGTTTGTTTTTTTTTTTATAATCGGCTTAAGAATTACAGGCATTAACTTTGAATGCGTAACCTATTACCTGAGGTCAACAAAAAAATACTATCCGTGTCAGCCATTTCGAGATCACCATGTAGGTACAACATTAGTTGAAAAATGCCTCTAAAACGGGGCACTTTGAGTTTTGTTCGACAATTTGTATGTTTTTCAAGGAAAGTTATTTCGATTTTGTTTGATTTTTTTTTTTTGGTTTCCCCAAAATGTACAAGAGTGAAACATTTACATAGTTGGTAGATTTTTTCTACTGAACAATGTAAAATTTCATAAAAAATAAAAGTTGACTATCGCCATGCGAAATCTAAATTGCCTTGATGTTTTTTGATATAGTAAGTATTTTATTCGACATTTTTTAACTGTATCTATTATACAGAGTGAGTTATTAACGGAAGAAAAAATACCAAATTTTAGTTTTTTCCAATTATTATTATCTAGCGACTTATTTAAAAAACTTTAAATCTGAAAGAAGCATGTAAAGGTCTTCTAGAAAGTCAAACTTTTCATAATTTAACCGAGTGTGTATGTATAGGTACCTATCTCTAAGCGTGCGTTGCCGATACTGGTACCATGAAAATTTTCATAACCGTGTATTATACCGGGTGTCCTATTAGTACGGGATTCTTCTCTGGCAGCTTTATTTTTCAAGTTAGAAAAAAAGATGAGGGAAAAAAATTGCAGTGTTTGAAGAGATCTACAACCTAAAATAATTTTCAGCTATACGGGGTGGCTCAATATCGCTGTACGCCTCACAACTTTGTTATTTTAAATACGACACCCTATACAGGGTGAGTCATTGATATGGGAAAGCTCGATTACACCTATACCATTAAAGATATCGAAATGAACCAAAAAGTGCAGTTTGTAAAATTATTTTCAGATACACAGGATGGCCCAATATCGCTGTACGCCATACAACTTTGTTATTTTAAATAGGACACCCTCTATATTATTACATCTTTAGATTATTTGAGAAAAGTAAAAAAGAATGGTTTGTAAAGTTGAAGTTTGTAATGAGCAATTTATGAGTTATAAACAGCTTTTCTTAAAAACAGCTCAAGATAGAGGAAAACGGCTTACATGTTCCTATCTTAATTTTTAATTTGGTATCCTATCATGTAGCTGAAATTTTTATACCGGGTGATGAAAATAATCAAATTTTTCACCACTCTGTATAAAAATTTCATTCATCCAATAGGATACCGCTTGAAAAGTTAAGATAGGAACATGTAAGCCGTTTTCCTCTATCTTGAGCTGTTTTTAAGAAAAGCTGCTTTGAAAATGTAAAATCGCGAATTTCATTTGTTTATAACTCATAAATTGCTCATTACAAACTTCAACTTTACAAACCATTCTTTTTTACTTTTCTCAAATAATCTGAAGATGTAATAATATAGAGGGTGTCTTTTTTAAAATAACAAAGTTGTATGGCGTACAGCGATATTGGGCCATCCTGTGTATCTGAAAATAATTTTACAAACTGCACTTTACCCTCCCATTTACAGCACTTTTTGGTTCATTTCGATATCTTTAATGGTATAGGTGTAATCGAGCTTTCCCATATCAATGACTCACCCTGTATATTACCTATTACATTTTTAGATTGTCTGTGAAAATTCAGTAAGAATGGTTTTCACAAGATGAGTTTAAACTGAATAGCTTCTGAGTTATAAACAAGTGAAAATCGCCATTTTACATTTTCAAAGCAGCTTATACAATCAAAACGGCTCAAGACAGCAGAAAACGGTTTACATGTCCCTATCTTAATTTTTCACGTGGTATCCTATCGTGCAGATGAAATTATTATACAGGGTGATGAAAAATCTGTTTCTCCCTCATCTTTTTTCTAACTTAAAAAAAAAAATAAAGAGAAGAATCCAGTACTAATTGACACCCGGTATATCAATGATGGTCTTATTACAAACCCAATAACATGTTTAACTAAACAAATTTTTAGAATCACTACTTGATTTTTCTAGCATAATTTTTTATGAACTAATTCATGGAGTTAATCTGCTGTGTAAATGGGCATAAAAAAAATAGTCTATTTTCAAAATGGATTGTGGAATTACTTCTTTTATGAGCAATTTTATTATTATTAAGGTTTAGTGCAGATAGTTAATGGACAACATTCCATATTATTGGTGTAATAAAATTCTTTCGTTGATTAATTCGTTGCTTAAATTACATCTTCTTAGCCTTTGTCCTTTTGTACAAAATGTTTATGTTTCCTCTTTTCTTGACCATAGATATAATGTAATACGAGTATAGGTATGCAGACATATTCTTTTAAAGCGCCCATTAGAAAAAGTTCCTCTTCTAGTTGATCTAGGAATCTGAAATTTGAAATCTAGGCAACTTAAACCATAACGAGTCAAAATTACGTGTTACCAATGTTACCAACATTTAAAATTTCGAAACAATATACCATATTTTTTATTTTGAATGGGACACCCCATATTTTGATGGAATTTTGGATTGTATGAGAAAATGTAATAATAATGGTGCTTATATTGTAGTTAAAATCAAGTAGGTAGGCTATGGATTTACAAACAAGTGAAAATCGCAATTTTCCAAGTTTAAAGTTATTCACAACGAAAACAGTTCAAGATATCGGAAAACGGTTTTTATGTCCCTATCATAACTTTTAATCTGGTATTCTACTGTATAATTGAAAAGTTTGTACAGGGTGATAAAAAATCTGATAATTTTCACTACCCTGTATAAGCATTTCAACTCCATAATGGGATCCGTCATAGAAAGGTAAAATACTGTAAGTATTTTTTTTTATACAGTAAGGTACCTACTGCAAATGGCAGACGCTGTTTCCGACTAACAATGCTCCTTCACAATGAAAACTGACATTTGTAAAGTATTAAATTTTTATAATGCACCAAAATTAAGGCAAACTGAACAAAAAAAGTTGAAAAATTAATGTAACTAATTAATTTATGCTTTTAGTCTGAGAACAACCACAAGCAGCATAACTAACCATAACGGTCCCTTTTTGTCAATTCGCTATGCTACCTTCTCTATGTAACAAGGTGTCGAGCAAAGTGTATACAGAGTTAGAACTATTTAAAGGGCCACTGCAGGGATATCCTAAACCATTGAAGATACGAGGTCGGTTAAATTAGAGAAAAGTTGCGCTATTTTGTGGCCATCTCGAATCCTTCAAAACATGCAAGTGACCGTTCCTGACATTTCCTGAAAAAACTGAAAAATCGAGAAATCTTATTTTCGTCATATCTTTTTTGTTATTAGAAATTAATAAATAATTTTTTGTAGGCTTACATAAGCCATTATGAGCTAATAATCTGACGTTTCAAAAAATTTCAAAGCCGACTAGATCCTAGAGTTTTCATAGTCAACTTTCGGTTTTCTTATGGCCGCCATATTATTTGTTTTATGTCGTTCGATAAGAAAAAAATAATGGAAACCAAAAATTATTAAACTTTGAAAAATAATAAAAAAAAATTTTTGTTCTTCTTTTTTGTTCTAAAAAAATACAATTTTTTAGACCGAATATCATAGAGAAATTAAAAAACTATAAGGCAAGCAGCATGACTTTATATTGACCTATTTCAGCGACAAATTTTCTGTTTTTCTTTGAAAAAAGAAGAATAAAAATTTTCCATTTTTTCTGAAGTTTATCAATTTTTGGTTTCTATTATTTTTTTCTTATCGAATGACATAAAAAATTATATGGCGACCATAAGAAAAACGAAAGTTGACTATGAAAACTCTGGGATCTAGTCGGCTTTGAAAATTTTTGAAACGTCAGATGAATAGCTCGTAACGGCTTATGTAAGCCTACGAAAAATTATTTATTAATTTCTAATTGTAAGAAAAATATGACAAAAATAAGATTTTTCGATTTTTCAGTTTTTTCAGGATATTTTAGGAACCGTCCCAGATATCTTGCATGTTTTAACGGATTCGAGATGGCCACAAAATAGCGCAACTTTTCTCTAATTTAACAGACCTCGTATCTTCAATGGTTTAGGATATCCCTGTAGTGGCCCCTTAAATAGTTCTAACCCTGTATGTATAAACTTAAAATTATGGACTTATTAAAAAATTCTAAATTTCGTTGCCATCGAATAAACTAATCACAAGTTATAAGCGATAAAATAAATTCAGTGTTCAGTTTAAGAATAGTAAAACATTGTACTGAAATGGATCGCACCTAGGTAGGATGATAAGAGAAATATTCCCTCGCCTCATTAAATCAAGTAAACGATCCCGTCAGCTCATTAAATATTCATAAAACAGAATCGCTCCAGCTAGCCACAATTCAGTCCTTCGAGAAAGCGACCACTGCAAGGGTAAAGAAACCATTGCCAGATGTTAGGGCAGGCGTTGTATTGCGACACTCTCGGTCCGCGTGATGAAGGAGAATAATAGGTGACCTACATACAAGAACGAGTGGAAAGAAACAGACCGGGTGAAATCAGAATTTAAACAATAAGCCTTCGCAAAGACAAAAGTAACTCAGTAGTTATTACACCTACGACAATGAAAAGTTCACCAATCGATAGGGCGAATTAATAAACCCCAATAGCCGGAAAAGCACCCCGGTACCTAAACGGCCAGTAAAGGAAAACGCGAAGTGAAAGTTAAGTCGGTGTAATTATAATAACTAGACACAATGAGAAGTACCTAAACGCGTCGACCGATTTGAAGGAAAATTTAGATAGTTCAGGTTCCGGACAAATCAGTAAAGTAGCCGCGAGGTCAACTCGCCAAATCTCAAGACAAATGAGATATGATTACGGACTAAATCACGGCAGGAGAGAAGAGTCAATAAGGTTCATTATTGCGCGGTGTTTAGAAATCGGACCACCGCTACTATAAAAGCAGACGTCTTCCAGCAACTCGCTCTCAGATCAATTTTGACTTCCTAACCCTTTATACGGTACCCAGAGATGGCATATTGTGGACTCCGGGATACCTAATCCTATCTAAACCTGAAAATTCGAATCCAGAGATGGCATCATAGCGGACTCCGGTCGAATTTCCCTCATCTACCTTGGAAAAACTCCAGTTGAAAACCCGCAAGGGGCAAAATATCGTTTCACGCCAATTTCAAATCACAATTCTACATTTCCTCAATAAAATTCGAATCCAGAGATGGCTTTAGTGGACTCCGGTCGAATTTCCCTTATCTACCTTGGAAAAACTCCAGTTGAAAACCCGAAACGAGCAAATATCGTTTCCCACCAATTTCTAATCACAATTCTAATAAAATTCGGATCCAGAGATGGCATAGCGGACTCCGGCCGAGTTTTCCTTTACCTATCCCGGGAAATCCCAGTGAAACATACTTCATTCGCACCTCGAACTCAATATTCGCAGTTGGCAAATTCTCTTCGAACCAATTCACTAGTAGATGGCAAAGCGCATATTCCGAAGGAATTTCCTTCACAAATTAGGGAAAATCCATTGAGAAAATAGTTAGGGAAGATCTCTCTTCGAAACAAAATCCACGTCAATAAATAATTAAACAGATTCGCCAAATTCACGAGTGCAAATCCCATTTTAAATCAGACACAATAATTAACTAGGTATCAGGCGGCACCCCCGTAGGTACCTACGCAATCACGTCTATAAACAAAACGAACCCGGCAGAGAAGAAATATTTCGACAAATCAAATAAATACATATTCACGTATAGGAAATCGAGATAGAGCTAGGAGCGAAAATAGACCCAGATCAGGAATTAATAATTTATAGACAAAACGGCCCATGATTCAATCATCCTATTCTTCGAAGAGTCCGAGTTTTTAAATAGCGCAGATGGTTGGGCAGGAAGCAGTCCCTTTAAAAACGATTTAGAAAGTGAAAGGAGTTTCTCGCCATTATATGACACCATAAATAAAGATCACATAGCAGAGCACCCCCGGTTAGTACAGGTCTGGATAGAACGAGGCAGCGTTGTCAGATGTAGCCTCTGTTAATTCGCAAATATTATCAGGAAATACTAATTCCATTACAACACCCAATTAGGAGTTAAAATACGTACTCTATTTCCAAACGTTGGGGGAGGGATCCACCTCGATGTCCAGGTGAAGACCTCCGTTGTACCAATACAAGAGTATACCTCTTTAAAGTGGAAATCGTACAACAGGGCAAAAGTACCCTCAGAGCAGGACAGAGAAACGCAAACTAAAGCAAGGTTGCCAGGTGTAATAAACGCCCTCACATGTCAGGAAATCCAATAATCAAAATAAAGTTAGGATCATGAATCGCAATTCACAAATAAAAATCCAAAGCAAATCAAAATTAATCTCGAGTATGGGAAAGCCAATTTAGATCCAGAAACCAAAGTGTCTATATAAGGTCGTTTTTCCGAATCTCTTCTAACCAGATTCTATACACACCTGAATCTTATGTGACAAACGTTATTATTATGTTCTCATCATACTATCTACGCTCTTTGGGTTGATAGGTCGACGTACTCGTGTTACTGGCGGACCGGTGGCTGGTGCCGTACAATCAAATAAGTAAATTGTCCGTAAACATGCCTAAACACGAATGAGGGATAAAAGTCCAGCATTTTCAATCATTAACTAGATTAATGGTTAAAGAGTCGTGGTCTGTAGTATGGTTAGCTGATAATCACGTTGAGGAACAAAGATTTTCGAACGGAGCCAACATGCTCTGGGAAATAAATTAAGGTGTGTAGAAAAATCTACAATAATACAGTTGATGAGATTTCAATCCGATAAGTACTCGAATGACGAGTAAGGTAAATCACAAGGTATAACAGTGACAAATGCCTAAGGGCAAGGTAACATATATGAAATAAAGGTCGCCTGACGAGGCAGCATCGACGGGTGCAATAAAAGGTAGAACAAGACAAATAACAACAAGGTATACAAAGTGATAACTAAATACAGTATCACCCAGGTTATGAATTAAATAAACGGAGGTGAAATAATTCACACTCCTAGGTAAATCAACTGTATTAATAAAATCATTAAATAAAAGAGAATCGGAAGGAACGATGTTATAAAAGATACAAGTCAACATTCAAGAGAAATGGCAACCCCGTACTTACTCGCTAGGTAAAACCAACTAAAACGGCCCGAGTCTCCACCCCCGAGAACAAGAACAGCTATTATAGGTAGGCAACCGAAATGCCGACAGCCGTCCAAGTTCGATGCTTAACTCACGCCAGACACACAGCGACGCAGCTAGACATACAGGGTGATTCTCCCGGTTGGAAATTGAATAGGTAATAGACAGACATTCCCGCATATACCGGGTCGTCTGTAAACAACATGGTTGTATTCTTTAATTAATTCAAGCAGTTGCTTGAAGTGAGATCAAAGAATCTAGAAAAAGGAAATTAGGCAAGGAAAATCGTTGAATAGTTAAACCCACAGACATTTCCGCATATACCGGATAGTCTGTAACCGAAACAAAAGCGAAACGAAATAATAAGACATTCCCGCATATACCGGGTAGTCTGTAAACGAAACAAAAATAAAAAGAAAGCACAGGTGTGCAAAAGAGTGGAATCCGAAATGGATTATAGTTTGAAAGATGGATGAAAGGGATCCCTCTTCGCTTTCCATTTTCTTTTGTACTCTCTATGCAAAATCACAGCCCATCTCGCCATTCACCATTTACGCCCTTGAAAACGAATTCTCTCGCTCATCACTCGCTTTTAAACTCCCTGATAGGAAGCCAACAGTTAACAACGAGTCTCAGTAAATTTCCCCGCTTTTCCGACAAAAGAAAAATCCCAGTAGGTTCTTTGCGCATCCGTTTCGGTCATAGTAATCCTGGCATACCTCAATCAAAGAGCAGGGGTGACTACGGTAAAAACTAGGTAAACACAACGTAGGAAAACACAGCGGTCCTATTAGGAGAAATTAGGGAAACTAGACGATCACAAGGTGGCTTTTCGCTAGAGATCCTGCGACCCGGGGTCGCGTCGTTACATTGGTGCCAGCGACCAGGATTGAGGGCTAATACGCGGGAATAAATTGGCCGAGAAGGAAAACCCAAAACCAAAAACACGAAAACCAAGTAGGAAAGTTAGGGGGCGTCTTCCGTCTATCAGGGTACCCTCTGATAGCCTGAAGACGAGGGGGCGGTGAAATGGATCGCACCTAGGTAGGATGATAAGAGAAATATTCCCTCGCCTCATTAAATCAAGTAAACGATCCCGTCAGCTCATTAAATATTCATAAAACAGAATCGCTCCAGCTAGCCACAATTCAGTCCTTCGAGAAAGCGACCACTGCAAGGGTAAAGAAACCATTGCCAGATGTTAGGGCAGGCGTTGTATTGCGACACTCTCGGTCCGCGTGATGAAGGAGAATAATAGGTGACCTACATACAAGAACGAGTGGAAAGAAACAGACCGGGTGAAATCAGAATTTAAACAATAAGCCTTCGCAAAGACAAAAGTAACTCAGTAGTTATTACACCTACGACAATGAAAAGTTCACCAATCGATAGGGCGAATTAATAAACCCCAATAGCCGGAAAAGCACCCCGGTACCTAAACGGCCAGTAAAGGAAAACGCGAAGTGAAAGTTAAGTCGGTGTAATTATAATAACTAGACACAATGAGAAGTACCTAAACGCGTCGACCGATTTGAAGGAAAATTTAGATAGTTCAGGTTCCGGACAAATCAGTAAAGTAGCCGCGAGGTCAACTCGCCAAATCTCAAGACAAATGAGATATGATTACGGACTAAATCACGGCAGGAGAGAAGAGTCAATAAGGTTCATTATTGCGCGGTGTTTAGAAATCGGACCACCGCTACTATAAAAGCAGACGTCTTCCAGCAACTCGCTCTCAGATCAATTTTGACTTCCTAACCCTTTATACGGTACCCAGAGATGGCATATTGTGGACTCCGGGATACCTAATCCTATCTAAACCTGAAAATTCGAATCCAGAGATGGCATCATAGCGGACTCCGGTCGAATTTCCCTCATCTACCTTGGAAAAACTCCAGTTGAAAACCCGCAAGGGGCAAAATATCGTTTCACGCCAATTTCAAATCACAATTCTACATTTCCTCAATAAAATTCGAATCCAGAGATGGCTTTAGTGGACTCCGGTCGAATTTCCCTTATCTACCTTGGAAAAACTCCAGTTGAAAACCCGAAACGAGCAAATATCGTTTCCCACCAATTTCTAATCACAATTCTAATAAAATTCGGATCCAGAGATGGCATAGCGGACTCCGGCCGAGTTTTCCTTTACCTATCCCGGGAAATCCCAGTGAAACATACTTCATTCGCACCTCGAACTCAATATTCGCAGTTGGCAAATTCTCTTCGAACCAATTCACTAGTAGATGGCAAAGCGCATATTCCGAAGGAATTTCCTTCACAAATTAGGGAAAATCCATTGAGAAAATAGTTAGGGAAGATCTCTCTTCGAAACAAAATCCACGTCAATAAATAATTAAACAGATTCGCCAAATTCACGAGTGCAAATCCCATTTTAAATCAGACACAATAATTAACTAGGTATCAGGCGGCACCCCCGTAGGTACCTACGCAATCACGTCTATAAACAAAACGAACCCGGCAGAGAAGAAATATTTCGACAAATCAAATAAATACATATTCACGTATAGGAAATCGAGATAGAGCTAGGAGCGAAAATAGACCCAGATCAGGAATTAATAATTTATAGACAAAACGGCCCATGATTCAATCATCCTATTCTTCGAAGAGTCCGAGTTTTTAAATAGCGCAGATGGTTGGGCAGGAAGCAGTCCCTTTAAAAACGATTTAGAAAGTGAAAGGAGTTTCTCGCCATTATATGACACCATAAATAAAGATCACATAGCAGAGCACCCCCGGTTAGTACAGGTCTGGATAGAACGAGGCAGCGTTGTCAGATGTAGCCTCTGTTAATTCGCAAATATTATCAGGAAATACTAATTCCATTACAACACCCAATTAGGAGTTAAAATACGTACTCTATTTCCAAACGTTGGGGGAGGGATCCACCTCGATGTCCAGGTGAAGACCTCCGTTGTACCAATACAAGAGTATACCTCTTTAAAGTGGAAATCGTACAACAGGGCAAAAGTACCCTCAGAGCAGGACAGAGAAACGCAAACTAAAGCAAGGTTGCCAGGTGTAATAAACGCCCTCACATGTCAGGAAATCCAATAATCAAAATAAAGTTAGGATCATGAATCGCAATTCACAAATAAAAATCCAAAGCAAATCAAAATTAATCTCGAGTATGGGAAAGCCAATTTAGATCCAGAAACCAAAGTGTCTATATAAGGTCGTTTTTCCGAATCTCTTCTAACCAGATTCTATACACACCTGAATCTTATGTGACAAACGTTATTATTATGTTCTCATCATACTATCTACGCTCTTTGGGTTGATAGGTCGACGTACTCGTGTTACTGGCGGACCGGTGGCTGGTGCCGTACAATCAAATAAGTAAATTGTCCGTAAACATGCCTAAACACGAATGAGGGATAAAAGTCCAGCATTTTCAATCATTAACTAGATTAATGGTTAAAGAGTCGTGGTCTGTAGTATGGTTAGCTGATAATCACGTTGAGGAACAAAGATTTTCGAACGGAGCCAACATGCTCTGGGAAATAAATTAAGGTGTGTAGAAAAATCTACAATAATACAGTTGATGAGATTTCAATCCGATAAGTACTCGAATGACGAGTAAGGTAAATCACAAGGTATAACAGTGACAAATGCCTAAGGGCAAGGTAACATATATGAAATAAAGGTCGCCTGACGAGGCAGCATCGACGGGTGCAATAAAAGGTAGAACAAGACAAATAACAACAAGGTATACAAAGTGATAACTAAATACAGTATCACCCAGGTTATGAATTAAATAAACGGAGGTGAAATAATTCACACTCCTAGGTAAATCAACTGTATTAATAAAATCATTAAATAAAAGAGAATCGGAAGGAACGATGTTATAAAAGATACAAGTCAACATTCAAGAGAAATGGCAACCCCGTACTTACTCGCTAGGTAAAACCAACTAAAACGGCCCGAGTCTCCACCCCCGAGAACAAGAACAGCTATTATAGGTAGGCAACCGAAATGCCGACAGCCGTCCAAGTTCGATGCTTAACTCACGCCAGACACACAGCGACGCAGCTAGACATACAGGGTGATTCTCCCGGTTGGAAATTGAATAGGTAATAGACAGACATTCCCGCATATACCGGGTCGTCTGTAAACAACATGGTTGTATTCTTTAATTAATTCAAGCAGTTGCTTGAAGTGAGATCAAAGAATCTAGAAAAAGGAAATTAGGCAAGGAAAATCGTTGAATAGTTAAACCCACAGACATTTCCGCATATACCGGATAGTCTGTAACCGAAACAAAAGCGAAACGAAATAATAAGACATTCCCGCATATACCGGGTAGTCTGTAAACGAAACAAAAATAAAAAGAAAGCACAGGTGTGCAAAAGAGTGGAATCCGAAATGGATTATAGTTTGAAAGATGGATGAAAGGGATCCCTCTTCGCTTTCCATTTTCTTTTGTACTCTCTATGCAAAATCACAGCCCATCTCGCCATTCACCATTTACGCCCTTGAAAACGAATTCTCTCGCTCATCACTCGCTTTTAAACTCCCTGATAGGAAGCCAACAGTTAACAACGAGTCTCAGTAAATTTCCCCGCTTTTCCGACAAAAGAAAAATCCCAGTAGGTTCTTTGCGCATCCGTTTCGGTCATAGTAATCCTGGCATACCTCAATCAAAGAGCAGGGGTGACTACGGTAAAAACTAGGTAAACACAACGTAGGAAAACACAGCGGTCCTATTAGGAGAAATTAGGGAAACTAGACGATCACAAGGTGGCTTTTCGCTAGAGATCCTGCGACCCGGGGTCGCGTCGTTACAGTACTTATGTCTTATACATCAATTTTACAAAAAATTAGAAAAAAAAAAATAAAAAAAAACAATTGGGCAAGTTACAGATTGGTTTTGTTTATTATTTATACAGGGTGATTCATGAGTGACTTTATATAGACCAATGGTGATAAGCGGACTTCAAGGCGGGTCGAAAACCACAAAATAAATTTTTTTGTGATTTGTTACGAGGTTACAGGGTGTTTTATGTCTCAAGTACAAAACTTTGATAGGCGAAATTTATGCAAGGGTTGCAAGTAT